>UFQX01000235.1:402221-616651 GCA_900497675.1 Arapaima gigas | reverse complement strand
TGTCTACTGCACTTTTTAGAAGGTTTATTGATTAATAAGTATTCATGGCATTATTTTTGGAGCCATTTTCACTTTATAGCATTTTTCCCATAGGTGCCTAAGACTTTTGCACAGTACTGTAACTGTCAGACTTCAGGCAGTCACTCATGGTTTTGTCTTTGGTGTCCGTGCCTGCGTCCGCCGATTTTATAGTGTGCAAGAGGTCTTGGTGGTGGGGACCTATCAAGAAACTAAGAGTAGTTGTTTAGGCAGGATACACCCTGGATAGGGCACCAGGCCATCAAAGGGCATATGTTATGCAACTATATTACATTTTGTACTGTTAATGTTCCATATGTTTCATGAATTGGTCAGCCTGCAGTCTAAAGTATGCATGCATGCAGTATGTATATTATTCTGCAAGCATAAACTGAAATTAAAATAACAACAATATTAACAGCAAGAGCTAAGCCTACTTGAGGACAAACAAAATCATTACAATGTAATGATCAAGAGACCAGGAAGAAAATCATTAGTGAAATGAAGTATCATTCAGTGGCTAAGTGTAAAAATCATGCAGCAGCAATGAAGTAAATCCCACTGCTCGATTTTTAATATGCAACAGCATCACTTCTGTCTTCCTCACAAAGTCAAAGCCAATCAAGCCAAGCAACATAAATGTAGGGGTTTATGGCTATCAGCTCTAGACTGAGTAATGATAATTGCACTTAATCCCCTTAAACTCTGACTGATCAATTGCCAATTTCAAATATTTTGCAAGCATCTTTTTTTCTTTCGTTTGTTGCATCCAAACATGTCTTTCCAGGTTAAGGCTAATGGGTTCTTGCTGAGGGCTGTGTGATGGGGAAGTGTCCCACCTGCAGTCTTGGCGTGGTTTGGCCACGTAACCAGGGTAGGCACCATCAGTAATGTGGCGGCACATGCGGCTGTCTCGGTCAGAGGGCAGCAGGGTGCCTGCCTTCACCAGTAGGCCCAAGCAGTGATCAAAGGTGTTGCGTTCCTCTGGCCCATCCTCCGTAAAGAAGCAGTGCCCCAGTGCGTCGTAGCCCACCACATCCTTCACCTGTTGCAAGCACATGTACAAGAACCACTTAGAATACACTATTCTCAAGACTTGCTTTGGCGAGGGGCTTTATACAGATTTTCAGGACAGGAACAGCAAGTTTCTACCCCTAACAGAGGAAACCCATTAGCAGCTAGGGAAAATGCTTGTTAGTCACTTCACCAGTGTAGCAGAGCTCAGAGCCATATGTGTTTGGGAGCAATTGAGCATCGCCTCAGGGCTCTCGCATACAGCCCCATCAGACTGCCTGTCACCGTCTCACAGACAAATGCAGACATTAAAGCTTCACTACATGCCTGTGAGACTTGTTAAAGAGGAATGAAAAAGCTTTCACTTTGCCTGCAGTCTCCTCAAGACCTTTGGAGACCAATGAGCAAGCTTTACAAAAGCCCACTTAAATCTGTGCAACTGCATATCACTTTATTTATATCATTTAAACCGATGCTTTTATTCAAAGCAATGTGCACAGCATATGATTCAGACTTCACCAGAACCATCCACTCGTTCACTCAGATGTTAACCAAACAACTTGTACTCAACAAGCTTTCTGATCAAGTCCAGCTCCTTAAGGGTAACTGATTGCTGGCTTACTCACATGACCTACAAAGCCCTGATCTCGATAGGGTGCGACAAAGGGAACACTCACCAGCAGGCCATTGGAGCCGTGGATGGTCACACAACGTGAAAAGGTGTGATGGATGGACAGGTCCTTCACATAAGTGGGAGGGTCATAGCCCCCTTGCTTGTCCACATCTCCATTCATGTGGAAGTGTACCGGGTAGTGGCCCATGGACTGCTGACCCATATGCATCAGCTCGACACCCTGCATATGCATGGCTTTGAATCCACGCTCCACCTTGTTAAAAAAAAACAGAGCATGTGTTACCATCTCCCTGCATGCGTGTAATACTTCTGGTGTGTTTATTTGTGAGACTGTCTATGGCAGATGGATGTGTTTCTGCATCTGTGTAGGTAAGAGAGCATGTGAGGGCATTCATTAAGGTTTGTGTAGTTATGTGCACATGTATCACTGTCAAGAATAAAGATTAAAATACATAATGATTTGATACGTTCTTGCAGAGACTGCATTTAACATAGCCAGGGGCTGATAAATGCAGTCATAAGAATCACTCATGTTCATAGCTAGACCTTTCTCTAGGGAGTGTGTGTTAATTTACGACTGCTCGTAAAACTGGGACACCCATTTGTACATACTTTGCCATGTGCATTTTAAAAAGCTCGAAGTTTTAGCACTTCTACATTGAGTGTTTTGCTGCAGAACATTTCTGACTATCATTAAGCAGCTGAACAGGTATAAACTGGGTAACTTAAGCACCCAACAGCAACAATTTTTACTGAAAAACATTCAGAATGAATTGGATAGGACGGCACTATGGATCGCTACTGTATTTGTTGTTCTATTCACGTTCTTGGCTTTCTTCAGGATGCATTGAGCAGCTTTATACCATATTCAGTTAAAGAGTGATGGTGTATCAGTTACAAGCAGCCATCTAGGTGATTAACAGATGCAACACCCTCCAAGCAAAATAATGTTTGTTTACTTGTTCAAAAGTGGGCAGTTCTTTCATCATCGTTGTTGTTAATGTTATTCAGAATACCTCTGGCTTTTTTCCCCTGTAGCTGATAATGACTAGATCAGCACACTCCACACTTGTATCATTTGAGGAGCACCAGGAGAGTTGCAACCCAGAACTGTGCTTCAGACTGAAACCTAAGATGAAGGTTGCTAAGTTGCTGACTTGTATTGGTGCTACCCTACTTCTAATTTGTTAGCGTGTGTGTGTTAGATGTGATATTGACAGCCTGATTGTTCTGTGTTTAATACTGATAGTTTGAGTGGTCTATTTTTGATACTGACAACGTGATTGATTTGTATTTCATAATGATTGATTGGCCTGCATTTCAATGTGAAAGTTTTGATCAATGTGAGACACAAATAGAGATACAAACAAATTGATAGCTCTGTTCTTGGTATTAATAGTTTAAGTGAACTGTGTTTGATACTGACAATATGACTACTCATTGTTAGATACAGAAAATCTAACTGGACTGAGCTTAAATGTGGGAATCTGATTGGTCTGTTACAAACAAAAATGTCATTGGCTTATACTTGAAACTGACAATCTGACTGCCCTGTTTTGGATGCGAGAATCTTATTGATTTATAGTTCAATGTGGGCCAAAGCCCAGTGGGACACCAACCTTAACATGTCCACCAAAGGTGTCAAATTGGAAGAATTTGCAGGGCTCGCTGCCATAGCACCTGGGCTCCATCTCTCCCCGGATAAGGATGTTGCGTGTCAATAATCCCACCTCCGCTCTCATGTCCACCCCATCCACTTCCTCTCCCATGTGAAGGTAGGCTGCCTTTCCTGAAAGATATTTCAATTCATCTATAAGTCTTTGGTATTGAAGGCTGTGTACTGTTTCAGCTGACAGTTATTCATGATGGGTCAAGTTCTCTTAAGTGGTAACAGACAAGTTAATGTTCTAGGTTCACTTTGTCATTCTACATTTATACACAGAGGTACAAGAGGAAATGAAATACAGAAATCAGTTGGTATCCAACTTTGCACTATAACTGCTCTTAAAAAATTAATACTTTTTAAACGGTATCCGAATAGAAACTTTTGCTGTAACGGTCTTTTATCCAAAGTTTATCCATAATAAAAAAATTATCCAAAGCCGGATGTGTGCATGCATGAGTATTATGAGCTGTTTCTACCTGTTTCACTTTGTCTGAAACATGTTTGCATTGCGTCATCACATTTATTGCGCATTTCATTTAAAAAAAAATAAACCTGTTTATTTAAATGCAGGTTGTTGTGTCAAACAAAGAAACGAAATAGGCAGATTACTTTGGCACATGTTTATATTCTCTTTATTCAACATCTGGCCTCTCTTCTCCCATGTGTAATGCAGGGACACTGTGGGGGCATTAACATAACATCCTGTACTGTACCATATGTTAGAAATGTGCAAATTAATGACAACATTAAGCATTTTATAATTAGGTAACTAGTGTTTTAAGTGTTTTATTAGGCTGAAGTCATGGTGGATAGTTACATAGGTGTTTTCTGACAGGCTGGGAGCACAATTTCTATGTATTTTTCCCCTGTTTAAAATAATGGGAAAAAGGCATTTTGAATCTGAAAAATTCTATAGTTTTTCGTGGACAGTGGTGCCCAGACATTTTAGTATTTCAGAAAATAGATTTGTAACTTGAAAATGCAACTTAAAGTCCAAGACAGAAATGCTGTCATACTTCAACACAGTGCTTAACACAGTACCTAAATGCACACATGGATAAGATGTACAATCAAATAACACTTTAAATCACTTTGGGAGGAAATAATCTAAATTATAGCTCTAATAATAAACCTATAAATCTGAACTGTTTAAGCTCTGAATGCTGGGGAAACACTGATCTGTGGAATTTTTTAATTATATTCTTTACTGGGCACAAGCAACATTAACTGCCTAGAAAAAAACAATATGGAGTAATCAAAACAAGCTTGCGGAATAATTTTTATGTGGTCAAAACCAAGCATGGAGTCTGTTTCAATGGCAAACAATACAGGGCAAAAGAATACTACTTAAATGGAGAACGGCAAGAAAACAATACTTAACTAAAATTATTGTTTAATGGCAACTTAAAAATCAGCCTAAATTAATTTCCAAGGAACCAAAAACATTTTATGAATATTAAAATGATGATGTTGGTTTCCAGCACTTTTATTTGAAACGTTAAAAACCTTCATTCTGGATTGCAGANATGGAGAACGGCAAGAAAACAATACTTAACTAAAATTATTGTTTAATGGCAACTTAAAAATCAGCCTAAATTAATTTCCAAGGAACCAAAAACATTTTATGAATATTAAAATGATGATGTTGGTTTCCAGCACTTTTATTTGAAACGTTAAAAACCTTCATTCTGGATTGCAGAAATAGATTTGACTAAACAACTGCCTTGATGAAAGTGCAGCACATTGTATTCTCCTCCAGGACACGCTCTCATTTCAAAAGTGCTGAAGAAAAACAAAAAAAGAACTCTTTTCAAGACATGTATGTTAAGTCTGCATTAGATAAAACAAAAGGGGGTTCTGGCTGTTTGCGAATAGGGACAGCATTTTTTTTATTTCAAGTAATACTGTCATAACACAAATGTTTATAAAGCATACTATACAAGTTTTTAAAATTTATTTGACATCTAGAAATATGAGGAATTATAACCTCATCAGAAAAAATCCTTCTTATTACAGAATATTTAAACTACCTCTGCCTTTGTGCATTTATTAGAGGATAACATTAATTCTTATTACTACACATGCACTTATCATTCGTTACATCTCCTATTACAGCATCGACTGCAATGGCTTTCAGGTCCATGCTTAGCACTGCACACACAACTTCTTTCATTATTGACATTTTTCCTGGGGAGGTGGGGGTCAGGATGGACCACTACTTTGTCCCTGGCAGTCTGTAAGTCCTCAAAAAAACAGTCAAGCCTCTGAAGTAGTTGATTTGGACTACAGTAAACCCTGTGTAGGTGTAAAAATACATACATAACATAAACTGCTTATATAACACAAAAACTTTTTTGTTTTTTTTTGTTTTTGAACCAATGCTGCTTGTTGGATCTGTTCTTGCCAAGCTGGCTATAGAAGGGCAGCAGATGTGACTATAGCAGTGAGAGGATGAATGCTTAGCTGAATGGTGGTTTCTCAAGGGTCTTAACCAGCCAGCTATCACACTTACTCTGTGCTCTCTCATCATTTTCATTGGCTTCAGTAAAAAAGGCCATAAATGAAGCGCTTTCATTTTTGTTTCAAGCGCAGTGACAGCGCCAAACACATTCATGAAGTAAAATCCTCCAAAACCTGTTGTTAAATTTGACTCAAGTTATTCATTCATTTGTTATTGGACTGAATGAGAATACTTTGCCAAAACACGATCTAGAATTGTAGAGACCTTGAGCCCTAGGAGGGAAAGCAGACAGAGCTGACCTTGTACTTTGACCTGATTGGACGAGCAGGCTGGACAGGGCAGGATGAGGAACTCCTCAGCTTGGTGCATGGAGTAGTCGGTGCTGGCCACCACCACCCTATCCCCCGGCTTCCAGCTGCTGCTATCATCAGCCAGTTCCAGGATGCTGGTGTTGGAATGTGTGTCGATAGTGATGGAAGCATGTGGCCTCACTGGGGACACAAGGAACAATATAATGATGTCTCAGACCTGTAGTGTGTTTAACCTAAATACACAACTGTATTTTGCTCTTTCTGACACATTTTAGTCTATTATACCAGAAGCATAATGAGCTGGTCAATTAATAATCAAAAATCTGGCTTGATTGTATGACTATAACTTATAATCTGCTGTTTCTTCAAAGTATGGGACTTTTTCCTTCATGAATGACAGAAACCCCAGCAGACACTTTCATTATGGTGGGCAGAAACATCTCTGCTGAACACAGGTGTCTGTAATTGTCATTCATTAGAAATAAATTCCTTTGAGTAATGTGGTCTCCAAGAGGCTGATTTTGCATGACCTGCATTCATGTCACAGCACTGATGACTTTTTCTCGGCCAAGGAACAGGATGATCTAATTAGAGATTCACAAATGGATTAAGGATGCATTACACAGATCTTATGCTTATTAAACTGGATAAAACCAGGTGCACTTGGCTTGTTCTTGACTTTCAATTTGCTGCTCTATCTCATTTCATTGCATCCCCAGAGGTAAAAGCATAGAAACAATCTGGATTGAATTGGTATTTTGCTTCAATAAGATCAAATCTGTTTGCATCCAGATTTAACATCCTCTCTATATTTCACCTTTTTGGGAGTATGGGCACTGGATGGAAGTAGATGTTGCTTGCTGGAGGGAACTATCACTGTGGGCCTAACATTCTGCCAAGCTACAACAAAAGCCAAGTTCTACAGACAGCATTTCTTACCATCACCCAAAGGGTACTGTGTATGAAACTGGGCCACATGTGAGCTGTTGTGAGGCTACTATAAATTGCAAAACTGGAGTTGAGGTAACACCCCTCTTAGTGAAACCATAGGGTTTGCAGCTGCTGCTCCTTGGGAAATATTCCAAACGTACCAAGTTTTCCACAGAGAAAACGAACTCTGTAGTTGTGGCACTTCCCATCAGGCTGCTCCTTATTAAGACACACCAATCCATAATCCTTTTCGTTCCTGTGGAAGACCTCCTGTGTTTGACTGGAAGGGATTCCATCAACAGTCTCTGCCTGAGAAGAGATTGTCAAAGATTTATGCCCACGTCTGCATTAACACATCAGAGGCAGCATACAGTTTTCACTTAGTTATTACCAGACTTTCATGATGGATACAGAGCATCATTTGAGGCTGTAATGCATTGTGTTAATGCCAACGTCAGGGACTAAAAGGGATACAGTATTGTAGAATTTTTTTGTCTTTCTGCAGAGTGCAAACTCATGAGCATCAACTCATGGGTAATAATGAAAAAAACTTTCTTTCTCAGATATGATTCTGGGGAAGACAACCTGATAGTAATATATCA
The DNA here is from genome assembly GCA_900497675.1 of Arapaima gigas. NCBI lineage: Eukaryota > Metazoa > Chordata > Actinopteri > Osteoglossiformes > Osteoglossidae > Arapaima > Arapaima gigas. Next base: position 609,015 of record UFQX01000235.1, on the reverse strand, counting down.
ATTACTGCTCTGTTTTTGCTGCAGCAACATCATATGTACACGGGAACATTCAGCTGCTCCTACTGGTACCTCCATATCCAAGGGATTGCTGCAGATCCTTCCTGGGAAGGCCTTTTGCAGGTCAGCCAGCTTCTCCCAGTCTCCTGAGCCACGCTCATCATCACGGTCAAACCATTCAGTCCACTCTGCCTCTGGGGGGCAAGAGGCCCATACAGTTGATAAAATACAGAGACAGTCAAAGGTAGAAGCAAAATCTTTTTACCTGATGGAGATAAGGGCATGGCTGTGAAGAACCAACTACAGATGAAGTCATTTTTTTACAGATTACTAACTTTAAGCATTGTCAATATGTAGAAGTGATCGCATAGGTTACTTAGAATACAAACATTAAATGCATTGTCATCTTTCAAAATGTAGATTATTATTATTATTATCATTATTATTATTATTATTATTATTACTTAGCTGATTCCTTTGTCTAAGGGGACTTACAATACTAGGTAAGTAACCAACTGTACAATTATTTAACTAATTTATAGAGAAAGCAGTTTAGGGAATGTACCCTGATCAAGGGCACTACAGCAGGAGTGGGATTTTAACTGGAAATGTTCAGAATGCAAGGCAAAAACCCCAAACCACTACACCACCTGCTGCCCCAGGCAGATGGCACTGACACAACAATTACCTTGTACCCACTGGCTCCTGGCTGTAATAGTGAAGTGCTCTCCATATCCTAAGTGGAAAAGTCGTGAGGTCTTCGCCTCAGATGAAGCCTTAGTTCCTGGTGGAGCACAGATTCCCATGTCAGATGAGTAGCAGAGACCAACCCTGAACTTTGATGACAGCGCAAACAGGAGCAGAGAGAGCTTCACCTTGGTAAATGGCACGATTTTCCACTGAGAACAAGGGGTCTCCTTTCACTGCAATGAAACTCCAAGGATGACTAAGGAAGGGGGGTAAGAAAAGATAAATTAAGAAATAGGAAAAAAGAAGAGAGGAAAGTGGGGCTGTAACCACAGATAACAGAAGAGCAACGGGCCTGACAGTCTGGAGATTTCCAGAGCATGCTGGGTAATTGAATTACAGGTATATCTTGTCCACTAAGGGGAGGGGCAGACACTGGGAGATGTGATTGTTTGACATGTTTAATACATACAGGGTGATATACAGATGGCTAAAATCTATACCTCAATCTTTCCTTTATCCACAGGAGGATGGCACAGCAAAAATAATTAAGATACTAAACAGTAAAGCTTCTAACTGATGGAAATGTCAACGAAAGCTCGGAAAGGGAATCAAGTTTCCTTTACTCAACCGAATTTCTGAAAATGATTCTAAAACTGTTTACTTTGCTTCACAAAAAAATCATCTTGGCAAATGACACATAATAGCTCCCAAAGCAAGCTCCTGCATTCTAATAACTTGGGCAGCAAGCAAAAGATGGGAGGGGACACTGCGTATGACATCTCTTCCCAGCCCTTTATTGTGTTAAGCTCATGTGGAAACATTCAAAAACCACACACAACAGTATGGCAGTAGTACTGGCATGAGTTGGAACTACACATAATATTCACAAATCAGTAGCAATTCCAAGCCTTCTGTGCTGAGAGAAGTTTTATTTGTGTTCTGGCACAGTCATGATTAAATGAAAGTAAACAGCATTTGTGTGTCAGTCTTATGGTTTGTATCAAGACTACTGATCATAAAACACAGAATCATTCCACATACAAAATCACAGTGATTTAATCTCTGCATTGGGAGAACCAAAAGTAGTTGTGCAACATTGCTGGTGCTCAGACCTCAAAGGTCAAAATAGAAAGTTACAGGTTTTGGGATCCGCACTGCTGAATCAGACAATTTTACTTATATAATGCATCAGACATTCACTGTAAAGACAGCTTGTGACGTGCTTGCCACAGTTTCTCTCCTTGATTCAAGCAAAACACAAGTGTGATCCAAAGCCAAAGAGAAAGCTCACCGGAAGCCCAGATGGTGGAGCTGCTGGCTTCCCAGCTTGATCAGAGCCTTCTTTGTAGAATCCTCCAGGTTGTTAGAGCCCTCATCATTCACCACCATGGCCAGGATCAGGCCCTCCTCCACTGAATCCACATACTGAGCCAGACGCCTGCTCTCATTTTTGCTTCGGTAGGTATCGAACCTGATGAGGATGCAGCCAAAAAAATATGGAAAACGTTTATCCTGTCCCTTTAAAACTGCCTTTAACTAATCTGAAATAAGTTGCATTTTCCAAGCTAGATTCCAAAGTTGGTACTAAAGTCTAAACATTGATTTCCTTCTAACAGATACCTGACTTTTGGAGTTGTTGTAACTTAAACAGGCATGCAGAAAGTAACGTGGAATCATAAATCTACTAAGCATTTATGGAACAGAAAGTTAACCTTGGAGAATTTTAGATAATCATCTGAATATACAACTTTGAACTGATCAGGAAGGTCCCCGATCTACTGTCATTACTCTGTTAGATGTTAAAGATCTAACCTATCAGAATGCAGTACCACACCAGTTTTGGGATCCACCACATGGACAATGATCCCTCGGTTGCCCCATCCCCTCTCAAAGTGGTAGCTTTCAACATTTGCCTCTCCAGGATGGAGGGTTTTGTTCAGGAAGGTCCACGACAGCTTCTTCTCTCCATGCATCTCCAGTGTCCCGCCTGAGCCGACTCCAATATACTTCTGCCCAAAGTAGGTGTGTGCCACATCTTGGTCATCGGACCTGTGTAAAGCAGGCAAGAAACGTGGGGAGGAGCAAACTATAACATGAACCACAGCAAAATATAACTAATGGCAAGCGCTAACCAATAACATCACCTTAACCTTTGCGCACCTGCCATACAAAATTATGGTGAAGTTTCCTTTGTAAGGACAGTCCTGACTGCCAACATGGAGCTCGCCTTGGTCTCCGATGAGAATGTGCTTTGTCCGCAGAACAATAGGTTGGGCGGTGTCAGCAATCACAAGTTTTCCTATACAGAGCAACATATCCAAATGAAATGTGTATATTTTATCCCCAGAGACCACAAGGTCAAACAGAAGAGCAAAGAACTCAAAATTCAGTGCAGTTGTACCATTAGGCATCATTTAAGCAGAGAAGATGACAAACAGAATTCATTTATTCACTCATTATTAGTGACCTCGTGTCCAGTGCAGAGTTTCAATGGTCTGGAGCCTATCCCCAAAGTGTAGACAGGGTACACCCTGCGTGGGACTCCAGTCCATCACAGGGCAATCTCATACCTTCACATATTCACTTATTATGGGCACTTAGATACACCAAATCACTGGAAACACGGTTTTTTTCATGCTGGGCAAAAAAACCCATACAAACACAGAAACAGCATCTAAACTTTCAGAGAGTTTGATATGGGATCAAATCCACAACTGAAAGTAATAGTCCAGGAGCATGTGAGACAGCGTTACCCACTGCACCACCATAACAGAATTACTAGCGGTAAGTACAAAAGAGAGGCTTTGGCCAAACACTGCACAAATTTTTCCTAATCCAGCACGCAGTTACAGCGCTAAAGAAATTCTTTACTTTACCTCCGTCGAGGATCTCAATTGAGTGGACAGTGGCTGAGGATGAGAGGACAAGCTTTTGACTGTATCCTATAGTAACATGATGGTCTTTGTTATGACCTGGAGTCCACAGCTGCAGGTTAGGCTCCTGATCTGGACAAACTGCAATGACACACACGTCCACATATTACCATTGGTTTTATGTCTTCCTGTAACATGCATATGCACACCATTACCTTTGGTTCTTCATCCTGAAAATTATGGCCTGTGGGAGGTCAAAGGTACATACTGTGGAGTATATCCGCAGGGTAATAACAGAGTGCAGACAGCAACAATAGGTACTGTTTACACTGCCCACATACACATAAACATGCATGCAAACATCTACATAGACACAAAGAGGCAAGTATAGACAGACTAGAAATAAAGTACAGACACAGCAACAACCCATGAAGAAAAAAACAGAAATACACAAATGTTAACACACAAAATGTAGCAAATCTCTGATTCATGCAAACTTATTGGTTCACCTCCTCCTACACACGTATAAATGCTGTACTCTGAGCCAGGAAAGAAAGAATTTGTCACAATTTTTATTTTATAAATAAATCAGGTTGTCTCCTCTTATCCCTGTGAAGTGTGACCAAACAGCACATGGAAAACACAGATTACACACCATCTGAACACATCATTAATTTATTAGCTCTCCTGCGGGGCAGAGATCACATGCAGCAGTCAGTGATGATTAGGATGGAGGTTGACACAAAATGACACCTCCCCTGATGTTAGACAAAGCCCTGTGATGGCTGCTATTGGTCTCCCAGTAAAGCAAATAAGAGTAACAAACAATTGAGGACCAAAATAAGATACTAAAGATTTTCAACTGTTGTGCAGTCTGAGCAAATAGTCACTGATCAGCACAAAGTCTGTAAAGATGTCAGAAACCCAGAGAGGATCTCAGCTGATACATATTGAGAGTGAAACTCATAGCTATACCCTTTCTTTAGATTCTGGTAGTTCTGTGGTGAAGAAATGCCACCTATCAGCAGAAAGAAGCACAGCTTCCTTACAATGTCTTGTCTGGTGAGGCTTGTAAAGAGCACATTAAGGGCTCCGTATGTGGTGGAATTACTAATGTCAATAATTATATAGAACAACTATATGTTCTGGGAGAATTGCTGCTTGCAATTACAGACAAAATGCTTCCACAAAAAAAGAGAACAAAAGGACAAATACATAATTCTGAGCAGCCATAAATATGCCGGTAAGAGCACTACCCTCCTCCTATGCTCTGGCCCTGGCTCCTTGAGTGTGAGTGACGCAGCTGAAAGGTAGATCGGGCACTGGCTGTGAGATGTGGTGATGTGTCAGTCTGTGGTGCACACGGGCTACGTGCTGTGACCTGTCATTCTACGGTAGGGACTGACTCAGCAACTTGATCACACAATTTAATGACTTCTTCACTCTCCTAATTGGGTACCACATCACTACATGCTCAAAATGATCCAAAACGTGGGACCGTGTATAGTCTTGAATCCTGACCCATACACCCGTGCTGCTGAAAATGACCAATCTATAAATAAAAGCTAGGCTTGCCTTTATGTCCCTGGTTAATGTGTCATTAGGGACAAACAACAAGCCCACATGCTACACAGGCTGCTGTTCATACACACAGACAAATCAAAAACCCCATGTGATCCACTCCACAGATGAAAGCACAGCTGAGGGAAATTGCTAGGTTTATACAGGCCTCGTCTGTCTCTCTTTCCTCTTTTTTTCAGTAGTGCCACAGCAGCATGGAGAATTACATGAAAAATAAAAAGTGCCTGCAACTGTATTTGACATTTTTTCCTGTTTTGACTAAACTTGGCTAACTCTTAGGAAAGCAAGCACTGAAGCACATTACAGCGGGAGCACCACCAGTATCCAAACTCAGAATCTGCTAGGGACCTCTAAACAGACCTTACACTTCCTGCAATATTTCAGCAACAAACATTGCCAAACAGATATGGCACAGCTCAACCAGGCATCAAAGATTAAATTATTGCCAATTAAAAGCAGATAGCATGGTGGCTATAGCCGATGCTTTGCAGTGAAATGAAGCAGGTTCAAATCTGGTGTAACAGACTTGAACAAGGTACTTTCTGTGAATTGCTCCACTAAAAACTACCCAGTTGCATAAACAAGTAAATCATTTTAAATAGTTCAGAGTACAAAATCAGTGTGTTGCTTGGATCGACAACTTACCAGCTTGGATCACAGGAAGCATCACAAGCAATCCTAACCAGAGGATCATGGTCACTGAAGAGTACAGGGGGGTGAAGGTGCCACTCTTTTGAAACTGCAGTTAATAGAAGCGATCAGATTAGTCACAGGCAGCAATTCCTCACTTCAAACAGTTTAATCTGTGTAGGAAGTGGACAGTCTTATTCTTTTGAATTGTAGCACACAATGCATTCATTACCACTTCAAACATGTAAGTAGGCTAATCTTCCAAAGGATTACGTAAGAATTTTTTTGCATTTTTTAATAACTGTACACACAAGAGGAACAATTCTGTGAATATACTGCAACTTCAATAAACATTATATAAGAGTTGGGCAAAAGTAACCATGTGCATGCTTCCTATAATCTAGTAAAGGACTTTTTAAAGGATAGAGGGTGAGTTTGGCCAGAGCAGCTCATCGGTGTACTCCACTGCCCTCTGGCTGAGACCACATGTAGCTTGTGGGTCTATGAGCCAAAGCAGCAGCGGACAGCAAACCAGCTCCCCCAGCAGATGACCTAGAGCCCAGGGGCACCCTCAGCAAGTTAAGACAAGAAGGCTGCAAATGCTCACTAGCTCCTGTAAGGAGCCCGTGTCACACAGAGTGACATGACCATTTTTTCACCTGTGGCAACATGTCAGTAGATGCAAAAAAGCATGTTTATTTCAAGGAAGAAATGAAAGCACAGGCAATTGTGATGAATTAAAACAGTTTATTTTGTAGTTTTATTTCATTAGCTGTAGTTGACACTAAGATACAGATGTGACAAGACATGAGTGAGAAGCCATGAGTATATAGATTTGGTCATAAAAGGAAGGCGGCCAGTCGTCTGAGAAGTTCTTCCCTTCTTTCCTGGCACTTGTGCTACTTCAACTGGCAGAACAGCTGAATTGATGGTCTTAGTCCAGGGCTACTGTCAGTATCCAAAGAAGGCAAAAACTCCTGCAACAAGAGACGATGGGTTTATAGCCAATAACACATCTACAACTTTGCAACAGTCACTGTGTGAAAGCCAGCAAGCTTGCACTGGTAGATTGGTGAGGAAGACCCCTGCACAGAAATGCAATGTGAGCAGCACAAGAGTTGCAAATCCTCTCAAGCACTGAGCAAGGCTAATTCAAAACTTATGAGCAGACCTAATGGAATAATAAAACCTTTTTTCTGTTTTCTCCCAAGCATGAACACAACATTAGCTGTCCCTGCCCATTCACAGCCACTTTAGTTTATACTGCATTGACTACACACTTCTAACCATACTGCCCCATCTTTTTCCTGCACATCTAGCCTCACTTTACTCCTGGATGTACTGTGCTACCTGTACACTTAACCTGATATCACTGCTACAGCTTTCATAAAAAATAACAGCTGGCATCATTATTTTTTTTCCACTAGAAACTGGTATAGTAACACATCAGCAAGACATGCATTATTACAATTCTGCTTTTGCAAGAAAGGTATGTGCAGTACAAAATTGGCTAATTTGAATGGTATTACACTGAAAACCACCTTCTATAAGTATATTTCCAAAAGAAGCCTTTGAGCTCTGATAAAAGCAGAAATCCCAGTATCTCAGGGCAGATCTCCTATATCTCCTTTCCAAACAAGGAATGAGTGTACTGGAGATTGCAAACAGCACATAGTACCTGACGGGTGAGATAACCTGCAGAAGATTTCATTATCACTGTCCACACAATGCTCTGCAAGCATCTGCAAAAGAATGCAACACCATCCCTAAGTCTCATTTAACTGGACTTAACTTGGCCTTTTTCCTCTGAGAACAGTTTACCACCATACACTTTACAAAAAAGTTGCTAAAGCACAGAGCATTGGGAACTGAGATCCAGTGAAGTAAGCAATGTAATGGTGCAGTTTTAAATATAATCTAAAATGGAAAAATAAATCAACAGAGCAGAAGAATTACGATCAAGAAGCAGGCAAGTGGAGCTTATGTGTCACACCACATCCGTAAGACAGAAAGCATGTGCTACCTCATTACAGACAGACACGAATTTTGCCTACAGACTAATATAACATTTAACACTTCTTCAGAAAAATAAAGGTGGGAAGCTGTGTGGAACTCAAAGACTGACTAGAAGGGCTGGACTGCAGAAGAAGGAAAGGGTTTTAACAGTGGTACCTAATCTGGAATGAAACGCAGTACAGTACATGAGGATACCCTAACATGACAGTTTGTTTTTCTACCCTTACCCCCCCCCCCCCATCAACCTCCACTTATCCCCAAAGCATTTTAAAAGTAACCTTGTTTTTAGACTGCAGCAGTTCATGTTATTCTTACTATAGTGGACAAAGTGTTATGTTTGTCTTTTCAACAGACACACTTATTGGACTTCTTCAAAAAAAAAACTACAGGAAACTAGAACAGGTATGGAGGCTGAAGATGTGTGAGTGAGAGGATACCCAAGGCTGCAACCTTCCAGTAGGACCTTAAGGGCACTTGTTCAGCCACCAACAAATGCTCAAAACAGGGACCAGGTGGGTGTTTGAAGGTTAATCCTTGAAATAAAGCATTTCCTTTTTCTTGAATAAATTGTCAGAAAAATCCCACACTTTAACCAAATATACACTGGTTTCTGAAAGGAGTGATCAGTAGAAAAAGTTTATTTACTTTGTTTTGAAAAGACACATGGGACACATTGTCCATAGTGATTATTGTACTCTCATGGATAGTTTTTCCTGATAGCATGCTACTGATCTGCAAGTACTATAGGAACCTGTGATGCTTTCAGTATTGTTATTTTTATCATTACATAGTTTTACATATTTTAGCCACATATCCACACACATTTTTCTGTATTTGTAGTAAAACCCAATAGCTGAAATGCTTCTTAATAAAAACAAACAAATAAAGGTCACATAGTCATAAATTCACTAGAGGCAATATAGATTGACAATGAGAAAGGAGAAATGAGTTATTGTTTTGTCAAATACAACCTCCTCGAGACCTTCATCAATCTTGAAATGTTTCTAATGGTTTTGTCATACCTCCAAGCTACAACCGGGGAAAAAAAATAATAAAATCGAACATTCTCTCATATACGGGTCCAAAGATCATTTGTTGACATCATCTGAATTTCAGTTGCAGTGATGCTTCTGAGACTTTCTGGCATCGATCAGTCAAGCCTTTTGTACATAGGATAAATCTGGTGACCTGACCAACATACAGTAGCTCAGCAGTCCAAAAAAATGCTAAACTAAGACTTGCACTTTTAGCCTTCAATGAAAGCAGTCCATTTTTCCTTTTCCTTTCTGTTGTTTTCGCAGCCAGCAGACTGAGAGCTCAGGTACGGGTTTAATGAGCTGGCTCATTGACTCGGCCTTGCTTGGAGGGCTCAGCACTCTCTGGGATGCACCAGTCTTTCCTCAGGCACAGCACTATGTCGATTTCCACCCTGAGTCAAGCCAGCCAAGCGCTGTAATTACTCAGGTAGGGTGGGGGGATGTCTTGCTACTGAAGCACACTGAAACTGTGCAGAGACAATGTCCAGTGAGCACAGGAAAACTAATGCCACACACTCTCTCTCTCTCACACACACACACACACACACGCACAGAGCTCCAAACATTCAGCATATGCCTGCTGAAAATAATGAGGAATCTGAGCTCTTCGGATGGTCCAGAAAAGGCATGGAATTAGAACATTTCCTGGAAAGAAACTGAATATATCTTGCCCCTAACTCAGTTCTGTGTGTTAAAGCAGGTGTGGATACTAGCCCACTGCAGTGTTTAGTTTTATCAAACCATGTTTCCATTTCTTCTGCAAGCCTTTCTAAGCTAAGTGCGAAAATAGTCACAGGAATTTGACTTTCATGGTCCCTTGTAATTAGTATTGTCAAGATCTTGACAATATCTTTGCAACATCAAAATTCTGCTCCTTGGCTGAACAGTTACCCATAAAAAAATACAAGGTGTGATTTTAAAAGCTGATCTTTGCATTCACAGAAGTAGAAAGGAAAGTATTGTTCAGCAGAAGTAGTAGATGGTGGCCCAGCTGAACACAGTGAAAGAACATTGGTTACCTACAAAAAAAGATATATAATTTTAAATGCAGACTATTTTGCCTGCAGTCTCAGAAAGGATAATAACATACAGCAGAAAGTTGTTACACCCTCTCTGTCAGGTCAAGCAGGCATGTAAAGGAGAGCACAGCCCATTGCCATGGCTCACAAGCATCAGCTCCACATGCAGGCATCTTGAAACAGCATCCTGAGTAACCAGTTAAATCAAAACTTGGATCAGCTCCACTGACGAATATTTCCATTCTCACCCAGCACAGTGGCCCATTCTGTGGCGGGCAGGGAAATTGTGTTTAACGAAAGGTTAAACAGCAGGAATTGCCAATATGGGAGTGTGAGGAGTTGCTGCTTTGCTCCAACACTAATAAACAAGTATGTCACAGACAGACAGCTGTTTACTGGAGGAGAACAGCTGTGATCACGCTCTTCTTCTGTTTGGGTCTCTTTTGAGAATGAGAGGCGCTGCTCACATATATGACAGGAGAAGGCATGTGCTAGGAAATGAGTAAGAAAAAAGAAAAAAAAGCTTTGTAATGGTTGGCTAAACAGTGGATTCTGTCAGAAGTCTCCTTATTGATACTACTATAGGGAGGAACAATGGAAATGTGAGATGAGAAAGATCTATTCAAATAGTTATGTTCTTGTTTCACCAGTTAAGCTAAAGAAATTTGAAACTATTGAATAACTGTAAAAAATGGATGGGAGTGGATATGTAGGGAGTCAGAAGGATTAAATCTCATAGTAACTGAAAATTCAGTGAACATAAACCAAGAGGTTTTTTCTACTTTAAAAAAATTCACGGGGAAGGTCAAGTGAAGCAATATTTTTTCCATAGTAGCTGAGCAAAACAACGAGTCTATTTTGCCAACATACATATTAAAACAATTTAAACATCACAGTTTACAGTACCTGTTTGCTTTTACAGAATTTATTTATTCTTATGACATTCATAAGTCTTCATTTACAACCACTCACTGTTTACTTGATAGGAATGCAAGTCAACTTTGTTTTGCATAGTGTCTACAAGTTGACACTACCAGTACAGCACCCCCTAGTGGACACTCTCCAGAACCACTGGGCAACTAGGTGCTCCCAAATGATGATCACAATTAGCTCCACTGTATGTACATATACAGCAAGAGCTGAAGTAAAACAATGCAAATTCACCTTATGTCCACCTACAGGAACACTGTCACAACCTTTCTCTTAGCTAGCTATGATAAAGAGGTTGACTGTTTGCAACTGACAAATAACACCTTTTAAATGGGTGACATAAGCTGACCCTACCCCAGTCAGTTACAAACACTGTAGCTACTCCTTCACCAATCCCTTTAGAAACTTAAATACACATAAAGCCAGTATAATACACTACCCTAACTTGAACTACAGCCCAGTATAGAGTAAGCAAACATTTTTAGTGTAGCTTAGAAAGGATACATACATTGATCAGTACAATTTTTCCTGGAAAATCAAACAAAAAACCCGCAGGTGGTTTTATGACTCCACTAAAATTAGCAGTGATTAATGAAAGGCTGATACAAAACAGCAAATTAAAAGTTAAAAGCTAAATTAAACAAAATGTAAATATAGTGTTTGATTGCCCTTTCCTTTGCGTTTAACAAGGAAAATATCTATTCAGCACTAATAGATGCATGCAAGCTGTCTGAAGTTCTTGCTGGGGGCCACCTACGACGTCCTTCTGACTCCGCAGAATCTTGGACAGTGGGTAGGTGAGGATACATGTTGTAAGTTGTGTGCAGAGAATGGGATGTTGAAGTGTGTTTTATCATCATGCAAGGTTAGTTTGTTCCAAGGGTGTTATACGTGGAGACAATCAGGTGCTTCGTTCTTTGGCGGCCGTGATTGAGAGGAAGCGGCTAGCAGTTAACTCTTTGCCTGCTGCCTGCAGGGTTGAGATAATTACTTTTGAGCGTGAGGGCCAGAGTTAACACAAACAGAAGCAAAGGGTCGGAGTAGGTAATTGGTCAGGAGCGAGGGATTGGAAGTTAGAGGTGGATGTGGGTAGCAAATTACAGGTCCCGCATTGTATTGTGGTGACTACACCGGGACTGGATATGGCGTTGTACTCCGAGCTTAGGCAGATAGTATATTTTATAGAGTTGACAGTGCCATTTGAGGATGACGTTGAGGGAGCGTATGAAAGAAAGAAGTTGACGCATGCTGAGCTGGTGGCTGAAGTTCGTGAGCGGGGGTGGCAGGCATATGTTAAGCCGGTAGAGGTAGGTGCCAGAGGCTTTGTTGCAAAAACTACTACTTCGTTGTTGAGTGGGTTTGGAGTTAGAGGACGTAGGTTAAGGGAAGTGGTGAAAGAGTTGTTGCAAGTAGCTGAGAGGGCTAGTCAGTGGTTGTGGTTGAGGAGAGCTCAACTAGAGTGGGGAAAGGTGGGATAGGGGCATTGAAGGTGTTACGAGCTGCAGGATAGTTATTGGAGCTACGTGGACCTTTGACCTAGTAGGCTTGGAGGGGGGTGGGTCTGGGACGCCAGGCCTCACTGCTGAGCCTTCCGGAGGTGTCGTGGGCTTAAGTCAGTAAAACACTGATGAAGGATGGTGCCTACCTGATGACCCCGGTGAAGAGCTTACAAGGTGGCGTGGTAGGGTTGCGGGATTGGGTGGGCAGGTCATTAGATTGGTATGGTAGAGCCCTATGTTTCATCCCAGTGGGTAAGCACAGGACACCTGTCATCTTATCCTGTATATGCGTAAATTACCTTTGCAGGAAGCCATACTCAACTGGAACCTGAAAGCAAAAAGGAACTAAACGATGACAAGCCACAAAACAAATAAACAAAACTTGTCAGAAAAAAGAACAAACGTCTGTCAAAACATCGAAGACGTTTCAGAAGACAAGCAGTACTCATAGCAGATAACTACAGCAGTGCTTCATTTGGCTTTCACTCATGGGCACAGTATGATTTGATCAGGCTAGCAAAGCATTGGAGATTTGTTTTTGGATGAACAAGGCTGCTTTGCACATTTGGGAAAATTAAGTTTTTTTAAACACAGCTGGCAATACATCAGCTGCAAAGTGCCCCACTGACAAGCATACATGCCTGACTGTCCATCCACACTTCAAACCAAACCTGTCACGTGCCAGTCTGTACTGAAAATCCAAAAAAGAATAACTTTCAGGACATGTCTTCACACAATGGAATTGCAGGTCCACAACTGAAATACACAGGAGCCACAGGCAGTACTTGACATCCATGGTCTGGTTTCAAAACCACTGCATGGAGAAAGTAACATCAACAACATTTTTCCTCTCTATTTGAAATTTTGTCACACAGAAGAAAAACGTGAGCCGAGCAGTTTCCCCTTCCCCTCGTGCGTTTATGATCGATCGCTCACTCCTTTTCGCATCTAACACCTTACCCCCAGAAGAGAAACGATCTGCAGGATGACACACACTTCATTAGTTCGCTTTGGCTGCGGCAGGGTGGGCCACAGGGACGAGCGTATCACGCAAAGCAGGGAATGCACACAGACACTTTTCACAGAACTGCCGGTTCCATGAGCTTTGATCCAGTCTAATTTCAGAGAAGCTTTGAGCTTTTCCAAAGTACCGCTGTTCATGTGTTTCCAATGGATTCTTTTCATGTTAAGCTACCAAGTACACGGAAAAGGCTCAGTGTAACTGGGCCAACCTAGACTAGAAGCTGATAGAAAAACAGAGAAACCAAGGCCCCAACCAGACACTACAAACGGCATTTGCCGTTTTGGCCTTGATATTTAGCCAATCAACATGAAATTAAAGCCATTTGATAAAGACAAACTGAACCACCCACTTTGTGTCTAACTTACAGCTAGATGTCATTGTCAGTTGTCATTCCTTAGCAGCATTTCATCTTACTGCCCAAGCTTCTTGCTCTTCTGCTTACCTTTAACCACAAGAGTAGCAACATAATCAATTCACAAGAATTTCAACTGTAGTTTACAAAAGTTCCCCCAAAAGGCTTAACTGGATCATTAAAAGATTGTCATTTGACCACAGCTATATAAATATTTATACCTACTGGCAACCAACTTCAATGTCTACTCATGACTGGTAAAGGGGTTTCATCAGTCCTGTCTTCACCATTAAGTACACTGACTGCAGAAATACGCCATCATTAGCAGGTCTAGTTGCAGACAAGTTACAGTATTAATTTATAATAAATTAGTATTCATTTAAAAAAATATCCAAAGTTTTCAAAGACAAGGTTCCTTCTAAATGGGAACTGCCTGCCCTTGAAGTATTTTTGGTAGCACATTCAGTTGCTTTGGCTGTCCAGAACTAGTACATGCACTACAGCTGGATCTGATGATACCTTTCAACTCAGTCAAACACTGAGGCCAGCCCACACACTGCCTCACTTCACTTATTTGCACTGTGTGTGCTTTTTTCCTGAACTTGTGGCCACTTGTAGCAGGTCCTCAAAAACAGCAGATGGTGTTGCAGCTGAGCGCCAGAAAAGTAAAACATAGTCAATTGCTAAAAAAAGATATGTGACGTGTGAAAAGTTGATTTTAGCATTTAAGTACAACAACATTCAGCTGTGTAGCAACACCCTTGTTGTCAGGTCAAGGAGGCACGTGAGCACACTTCTCCCTCCATGTGGTTAACACCCAGGGTTCCTTAAGCATTGTAAATAAGTCTTCAAAAGCTTTTATCAGCTGCCCAAAATGCAGGTTATTTCAAAAATATTCATATCTTTTGTATTGCTTTCTTCTTTGTATTTTGGTTGTATTAAATAACAAAACAAACACAAAGACAAGCATACAGTGCAAGAGATGCATAAGGCACACAGGCAGGTCAACATTAGTTTGGTCACATGTCCTTTGCAAATATTTGTATATGTCACTTGAGAACTGACTGCATACATCATTGATGAATAAAATCTGTCGAAATTCCGCAGAACAATAATAGAACTCTTGTTTCAGCTTTATTGTCCTTTATCATTGAATGTCAAAAAAATCTCAAACTGTCTGATCAGTTACAACTCAGGCAATGTAGAACGTGTGATGATAAAATGTCTCAGTTCATAGAAAAAAGGGGTTTAGTTTCAAATTTAAACCACAAGGCGCCATAGTGGCTCCTAAATGCTGATGCCCTAAATCACCTGGGCAAATTCATGAAAACTCCCGTGAGCTAAATCTCACACATTTTGCCCTTATGACTAAAATGGTTTCTGAAGGCACCAAGCAAATCCACATGTAGTGTGATATACTTGGTACTCATTACAACAGTCTGAGAGTCTCCCTTTTGAAAGGGATCAAGTTTGCTGGAGATATAATAAAGGGTAATTTGAAGAAGCGTTTGTCTGGAAAAATATACAAAAATAAACCATAGAAGGAGAAGAACCCCTTCAAAGTGCCAGCATTCCTGGGTAGATATACCTGATTACAAACAATGAAATGACACAATGTTTCCTTTATCAGATGATGTAGCTCTAACAATACAACTCTGTTAACCAGGTCTTCTATTCTCTCCCATTTTTTCCATGTAAGCTTCACCTCTTGTCTGTTAGTCTCTGATCAGCTCTCATCTGAGATGCGAGTGATGCAGAAAATATGTAGATGCTCATCCCCGAGATGAAAAATCAGTTTGACTGAGGCTCCAGTGTAGAGAAGGTGCATTCGCGGGCCATGCTGACCTCTTCACATTTATATAAAATACACTTTGCAGGCTGTTCTCAGCACATTTTCCTAGACCTGACTTTTAGGGGGAAACTTCTTGGAACAAGACATTACCGCCCAACACAAAACTATTTCAAAATAAACTAAATTTGCTCAAACAGATGCAAAGCTGTCTGAGTGGTTATCTGGGGAGTGATGATGAGACAGGCTGTGGAAAACAATCCACTGATAGAAACTGTGCTGACCCAGTTCATGCAAGCAAGCTCCCCTGCAAACCTGACACCCTCTTGTCTGAATCTCCTCCAGCCTGTCGACTGACTGACAGGTCAGTGTGGGCACAGCCTTTCCTAAGCAGTCTTCAGGTAAACTTCCTACAGCTGGAGGAAGTTTTTAACAGTCCTGAAAAAAGTTTGCAACATATCAGTTCAAAGAGCCAACAAAGACAGGACATTAAGGAAAATATTACTTTTTATTATCATTCATTTGTTTAGCAGACACTTAATTGGAGTGGCATATTCAGCTAAAAAAAGGTGACTTATACTCCTCTAACCTGAGGCATGCCACATGTGTACTATGTGTTTACAGGAGCCACAAAGCTTCCATACACTGAGGAAGTGCCACTACTGTTAGGGACCTGTCCATTCTTGGTAAAGGTCCAGAGCCTCCACTCCACATTGTAGTTCACATAAACCAAAGTGGGGTCCTATAATTTTAAGACCAGACTACCAAATCAATTGCAAACTATAAAACTGAAACACAAAAACGTCTTAGACCTGTCCTCGCATGCTCACACTGTGCCTCGCATCCCACCACCACCCCATTTCCTCCCTTGTACAAGGAATCTCACAGGGGAGTTCAACAACCTTGTCAGATGCAGGCATGAGCACTCCAGCAGGCTCTAACCCCAGATGGACAATGTATAAAGTACCAGCTCCAATGCACAACAGTCCAATACTCTTAACCTCTTGAATTGGTGAAATGTATTATGAAATCCAACAAATTGATGGCTATGATGTGAAATGGTCATGTACTTGCCTTTCCAAGTAAATACTTAAGCTAATCAAGGAGTTTAATTTCATTCCTTCAGTCTTTATCTGATAGGAAGCTTCTGCTCAGCCTGACTTCTGAAAAGAAGTGGTAGCAAAGGAATGTGCCACCATTCCTGCATTAAGCTCAAGATGTTTACAGTCAACCAACAAGCCTGCTTCTTCAAGCCCTACGCTTACATGTGTCTTGGAGTAGATGTTAACGTGAACAATAAATCCAACCCTCACGTTCCCAAAACCAACTGAAACTACCTAAAAGCCCCCTCCCAGTACCAGAACAGGGTGTTTACATGCATGTAATTACCCCTCTCCCACCTGGGTTAACACCATGACTTATGACCAGCCATTCTAATAACATAATGGGTTCTGCCCTTAACCAAAACAGGATTCAGATTAAGCTACAAATTATCTCCAGAATGGTTCCCATCTAACACAGCTGTGTTTCTCTGTTAGTCCCTGGTTTGTGTCATTTTCCCTTAATAGCCCCTGCTGATGAGGCTCATTTTAATTAGAAGCTTTTTCCAATTTTGTGGATGATTGTCCATTTTGCTAATTAATAAACCAAACTCAATGTACATCCATTCTAAACTGCCCGAGGAAGCTGCCAGATCAGGTGCTGTTCCTGAGCACGGTGTAGGGCTCCTGGGGTTGGCCATCTGTAAGCCTATCTCCCAGTGCTCATTCTGGAGAATGCTGTGTGCTGAATGGGAGTTGGAATAAGTTGCTATTCACTGGCAGGAGTAATTGTCCTTAAAGTATGTCATTTCTTTCTCCTGGGTCAGATTCTCAACATTCTAAAAAAATTCTAAAGAAAAGCAACTGAAAACAGTGTTAAAGTAGTTTAACAGAAGTGTCTGCTAAACAAAAAGATTTGGATAACGTGACCTGGGGTGGGTGACTCTGAAGCCACTGCACGCAAACCTAAAAGGGCCACAGATAAAGGCTTGAAGAAAATATGAAGTGCATACAGAATGAGCAGTTAGCCTCACCAAGCTTTGAAAATCATAAAAACACATGCCTGACACCATGCAATATCCCAGCCACATGGACTAAATTAGCAAACTTGGTCTAATTTTGATCCTTTTTCATTGGCCTGCCTGCAGCTTCCTGTTCTATAACTCCAGCAGCACAATCTTTCTCCTCTTATTAAAAAGAGATCATAAGGATACAGAATCCATCATATTTCATCCGTTTAAAGTTATTCTTTTGTTATAATTACACTGAAAGCAAGTATGCTTTTTCTGCAGAAACAGAGTTTTTCCAAAGGTGCAGATGTGGAAAGAAGTTCCTAGCCATTCTGGGGTATCCGGGCGTTTGTCTGAGGGTTTACCCACAGTTTTCAAAGATGACATCACTTTGTGGCATGTGTACCAAAGGAACTTGGGGCAGGACAGCACCCAGATGGCTCTCTGCCTGGTCTGCAATAGCAATTGCTTCTAGAAGGGGTCATTTCTACTTTTTTTAAATGGAAATTACAGATGGGACGCTGACCTGAACTCACTGCCCCAGCAATGACTCTCACAGGGCTTGTCTGAAATGTATACAGTTAGTGGACAAGAAAAGAATTTCAGCTAATGATGTAAAAGTAGCAGGGTCAATTTCTTGGTGAGAAACTGATTTACTAAGCTTGACACAAGTATACTCCTACATACTTAAAAATAAAATAAAATAAAACCTTCTGGTATGTAAACAAACAAGGTAACATAACACACCTGTGAGGATTTACAGATGAGAGGCACAAATTTAAACTCACATCACTTAACCTACTCTTTTTAATCGGATCCGAGACTGATGTGGTCGGCCATGTCGTTTCAGCACAGTGAGGGAAGGCTGAGCTCGTCTCCACTAACACACTGTTACTAGCTCTTGCAGGTCATCAAGCAGCCCACAGAAGGGAAAATGGGTTTTAAAAAAGCAGCATGTCTATTAAATACCCAAGCATTTGAGTGAACAGGAAGAGCTCATCTGCCCAGTTTCAAAAACAGCAGGTGTGCTCTTTAAAAGCCACTTCAAGCGGACACACAAGGACAGGTCCTCACATTGCAAACGGCAATTACCCCCCATAAGGAGATGATTTAAAACCCTCTCTGGGCCTGTTAAATTCCCATAATGCATTTCTGTGGAGAGATTCCATGCTGATTGGTTCCCCAGGCACAGCAGCACAGCACCCAGTAAATCCATCTTATTGGCTGATAACTTACACAGAGACAGTCCCACTAATAGCACAATTGCATTCACCAGAATTAATGAGCACCTATAAAGAAGGACAAATGCAATGTGCTACATGTTAATTAGACTTTCCGGAGCAAACATGTGGTAAGACTGACCTCCAGAGATTATGCAGTGCTAGGAATCTCCTCATCTAATAAATATCTCATCAGCCATCACAAAAGTGTGACCAATCTGTGAGTCCAGCCTGCACACTCCTGTGCCCAAGTTACTGGAAGGGCAGGACATAAATGTTCTGCTCCAGAGGTGAGCTCTTCCAACTTCCAACTGCAGCTTTAAGGCTGCAGGTTCTCTACTGAATATCCTGCAGCACGGAACAAACAATTACAATAGAAACCCAAGGTTAAAACCACTAACCGAAAGCCACAGCGCCATCATCACGACAGACAGGTTTGCATGACAATCCAATGATGTGGACATAAAAGGCAATGTGGATCTGACTGGCTTGGGTCCAGAGAGTTGAACAACAAAGATCTATAAAAACAGCATTCTGACCTCATCCCTTCACTATAAAAGAAAAATCACACCTGTCTCTTCAACAATAGGTATAATCAGCTGTCTAAAATACACACTGTAATGATCCGATTACTCTAACAGTACATCCAGCACTCTATTACACCATTGTAACAGAAAAGCTTCAATTTTGACAAGAAGGAATTGCTGCAATTTCCAGATAAATAGATAGAAGGTGCATAAAAGGCTAACATTAAAAGCTTATGCTAAAGCCTTTTGATAACATGTTGTGTACATATACAGTATATACAGAAGAAGCTTTTGGGGGGAATTCAATCTTATGTTCCACAGAGAGTGTAGAGTCTGCATGTCACTGGTGGAAAGTCAAAGATAATATTCAAACGTCATTCACTGCATTACTGGAAATATATCTCATGACTGGATTTCAACTTGAATGTTTTCCCTAGGAAAGTTTACAAATCTGAAGAGACAGACTTGCAGCTTTTAGCTCCCATTTCCAAAAGATAAAAGGAAAAAAGAATCTTCTTCTAGGATTTAATAATGTCCCATTCAGCCATCCACCCCCAAAAGTGAGCACAACTGACAGATTTCACAAAAGAGCATAATTGGGCTCACAAAAAGGGCGAAATTGCTACCAGAGATGGGAGAAAAGCATGACGCTTCCAGGTGTTCAAGCAGGCTCTGACCTTTGTGACACACCCTGAGAGGCATCCAACATTTGGACTCCCTGCTCCAACACTTTCAACAGTCTGTTTCGGAGATGAGGAAAATGAACAGCCTTCTTACAGCTTGCTGAAAGAACAGATAGGACACCAAGGGAATTCTGTGTAAGGGCTGTGATAGTCATTCCTGAGCTAACTAAGATAACTTAATCAAAACAAGGATGTTGATGGTCAGATAACTCAAGGAACATTGGGTCATGGGGGCTGTGGGTTTCATATGAATTAGCTTATATAACTAACCGGATCCACATTCAAAAGCAGTGAGCTACACAGAAATAAATCCCTTGAAAGCAAAGTGTACCTAGGGTATCACCAGAAGGTGTTCAGATTTGGTTAACACCACCAGAATAATCTTGCAGTTCCCAGTCAAGTATAAACCATTTGGGCCTGATGTTCGGTAAAACAGAGAATGATTCCTAGTGCTGGTACACATAGACAGCCCCAGTCACTTGGGGTTTGAAGCAGCAAGAACTAAACACAACTTTTTGGCTGCTAAAACATACATTTACATCGCCTGGTCTCAGTCTGAAGACAGGATGATGTCACTCAGACTCACCAGGTCAAAACTGGGGTATTTATGTTCTTTGTGGGACCTGAGAATATATTTTACCTACAACAGAGAAAAGAAATAGAGAAGTGTGGCCAGACTGCTGCACCTCTTCGTTATCAATGATTATTATTTTTTGACTATTATTTAGTCAACATGTTAGTCCAAAGCACTATACAATGCTAGATAGACTACACTAAACTCGCCAGTCTGTCATCTGTATATATTGCAGATGAACATAACACACACATACAGACAAAAAAGGCAGTTTAGAATCACCAGTTTACCCACAACATGTCTTTAGACTGTGGGAGGAAACCAGGGAACCCAGAGAAGATCCAGGGAAACACAGGATCTGCAAACTTTGCAAAAACTGAGCTTGATTTGAACCTGTTGGTTAAACATCATAACCACTCATTATTCATCTGGGGAAGCTAGAGGGATGTCCAGGTAACTGATTTTTAAGTTTCTTAAGCACTTGGTTATGGGCTGTCAACCAAAAGGTTGTGGGTTCACATCTCAGGACAGAAACTTTTGGTGTACCACTGATCTTGTTACTCAAACTTCTTTGATAAACTTTTATTTGGATAAATGGTTGGGGTGTAAAAGTAAAAGATACAAACCCTTTCTAGCGCCAAATCAATACAAACGATAATCCAAGGAACCTGAGCTGCCTGTGGATCTAGTGAACCAAAACACAAAAACTAGTTCTTCTTTCATTACACACTGACAGAAAAGATTGAATTTGTTCTTCCTTATACTAGCTGTCTCTCCTTGCTGTGTTTTGAGACCCGATGCCTCATTTGGGGCCTGTTCTCTCTAGAGACATCATTCAATTTCAACCAAAACACAGCGCAATTCAAATGTTTGTCGCAGAGCTTGGCATCAATCCATAAGCACTGGCCTCCTGAGCCCAGCAGCTCTTTATTGGATCTGCTTACTTGTCCCATGTCGGCAAGATGACGGAAGCTGCGCTCAGTTAGTCAAATGTAAGCACTGGTCTCACCCAGTGGGACCTCGAGAGAACAAAGAAATCATTTAGCTGAATAAAAACACATTTCTGATGCGAAAATTAAAAAAGAACACATCAGCCTCAGAGGGTTTTAGTGAAGCCGGTGAGTGCAGCCGGTGAGTGTATATCTCAGATGTTCTCAAATTTCTCTCATCAGCAACATCTGATGGAATAAAACAGCACAAAGATTTTTCTGGTTTGAAAGAGGTGTGGAAGCTGAGTACTCTTAGATTTCAACGTGCATGTGTGTCTGTGCACGCATATGCAGCCTTGTGGTTATTATTACAAACAGTAGCAATCATGACAAACGGATTTTCTTTTTCTTGTCCATTCTAAGTAAATATTTCATTGTAACAAAGCATAAATAGCATATACATAAATACCAAGTGATTTCTGTGCAGTACATATCCATTAATGTTCTCTGGATGCATCCAGGTGAAAGCAAAGCTGAGGATCACTGCCCTAGCCAGAGCCCTTGGTTTAATTTCTTACAATTACATTCCTACTGAGAAGCCTGAATATGGCCCTCCTAAAGATAACTAGGTTTGCCTGTCAAAACACATCATTCACTGCATTAAAAGCAAGTCTATACAAAGAAGTGCCATTTCATAAGGAGTGCTATGGCTTCTTGGGGGTAACTCATTCTCAGAACGCATTCAGACACTTTAAAGAATGCCAACTGGCAGGAATTCTGCAGGGTCAGAGGTGACTGACAAACTGCTATTTAGGCAGTTAAAGACTTCTTTTTCATTTTAGTGAAAATTGCACACAAGTCACCTCCTTAAAAGGAGGCTGCAAATGAACGCACTGATCAGCTGAGGGCTGTGGGAGGGAAGATCTAGGCAAAGCCAGCATGAGAGTTGTCCAAGCAGGACTGAAAGGTTGGAGTCTGGGTGAACAGAACCCTTTACAGCAAGACATTGGCTTCTCCCCATGTTTTCTTGGAATGCCATGTCGCATCCACAAATAAAAATGGTTTCCAACAAAACTAGATGGCGACTTTCTGGCATCACTGATGGTGGTTACATCATCACTCTGGGGTGGCCAGAAGGCTAACTGTCTGCACTCTTTGCTTGAACCTGTCATAGCTAGCAATTACCACTTGGTGCCTAAGTGGCTTGTGAGATTCTCTGCGAAACCTACAATGACACTCCTCCATCTCACAGGGTGGTGTACCCCTGCAAAGCTGGAAATGGACAGGAAAGGGAAAAAATACAGATTTCTCTTCTGATAACTTATACTCTACACATTTCCACACTTAAACTTATTAAACCAAGGCTTTTAGCCATAACTACATTGGTATCACAAGCACATGTGTTAATTTATCAGATATGCCTTTACTTATCAAATCATGAAAACACATTTTCTAAGAAAGGAGAATAAATGTGTAAAAAAACAATGGGTCATATAACAGGAATGTGAGATTCTCAAAAAACAGAACACTCCCACACAAAACCCAGAGGGAGAAAGAGCCTTCAACCAGGGGCTTAGGATGTAGGATCCCAGAGAGCAATCCTGACCTTGTCATTCCTACTTAATCTGATATACAGTACTTTTGTGCCTATGGAATAATAATTATTCCACTTTACTTAAATGGCATCTGTTTTCTGATTAAGTCAGTGTATATATAAATTTAGAGGTCTATTTTGCATCATGCTGTACAAGCATGAAAAGTACAGCTCACTGTCACGCAGTAAAAGAACGGAGCTCTGTGAGCATGCATGCATAATTACTTGAAATAACAGAGGAACTGTTCAGCTACCAAAGAAGTTAATAAGACTTAGTTATTAAAAGCTGCTCGGAAACGTCAGCCAGCCTGGGGCACTGCTGAGCGAAACAAGGGCTCAGTGCCACGACCTCCACAGACCATTCTAACAGCTGAGGGAGAAACCCAGCGGGATGGGCCAGTAGTTACAGGATGGATGAAGGCCTATAATTCCACTAGTGCTGGAAAAGATCTTGCCTGCAGGCTGGTAATGACACACAGAAATGTGTGGTCTTTTCCTTTTCCAAACACACAGGGCCACAGTGGCTTCCTCTTCCGTACACCTTGGCCACTAGCCCACTCTTCTGCAGTCTGGGCATATTTATCCTCTTGTTGTGCATGCGACCATGCTAATAGTTAGGAAACCTGGCAGCTACCCTAACTGGCTGGTTTACATTATGGCAATTCTTCAAATACACGATCCCAGTATGGACAGCACTTAACTGGCAAAAATTTGGTCACAAGTGCACTTCCATAAGGAACAATCCAACTATGTACATACACTGGAAAAAAATAAGATGACAGGGTGACAGAATGTAAAATTTACTAACAGGCCATACTCCATTCCTCCCTCATCCAGCCACCATCCTTGTTTTTAATAAATACATACCTTGACAGATCTGATTCTTTTTACTGAAAAATAGCCTTAAAACAACCCATTTAACAAAACCTGGAAACTGTAATCCTGGTTGTGCTGTAGCTACATACTGGGAACCAAGGAATTTCTGCTGATAACACTGTATGTTAGCAAATTATGACTTTAAACATCCTGATAATCAAGTCATGTAATTATAATACTTTAATATGCACAATTGCACCTTTACTATATGTTAACTGTTTAAGGAAAATCATCAAAATGTTTCTTACCTTTAATCCAGACGTTTAAGAATTTGTTGCTCCCCTAAAACCTGCTGACTGCAGGTGCCTTGACACTTCTGCTGTCATTTAGAAACAGGACTTTTCAGTCTCAGGACCACGTGATCCACAGACCCGACCAGCTGTTACCATCCACACTGCAGCGGTGGACCCGAAGGAAACACTTTAAGTTCACAGTCCACGGTTCTTTTCCATTACAGGGACACGGCAGACGCCCTGCTCTGGAGACCTCCTGACAAACTGATTTTTTCCCAAAGTATTTGTATTTTAATAGCATTCATGTGTTACGTTGCTCTGGTGTAGAATGACTGCAGTGTATCTAGTAAGACAAAGGTATCGGCTAAATATTGCATAGTAGTTATTGGACATTGCTTTGGAGAAAAAATTTTGCTAAATGAATAAATATAAATGCGAACTGGCGAAGTTTGCATCGAAATACCATGAGTCCGTTGGGAAATTCTGCAGAAAAACATCACATCTGAACCTCTGTAATTTTCAGCGCAGCGCTACGAGCAGCGTGAAACACCACGCGACACCACGCAGCGCGCGCCCGCTTCTGTTGCGACAAGGATCCAGGTGTCTCACGTGCCCGACACTCGCACTTTTTGGCCATCATTCAAAGACATTTTTCTTAAAACAATTAAACAAATAAAAACACGGGGGTGAACAAACCTGGAGCAGTGGCAGAAACCGGACGGTTTCGTGCTGCTCGTTCGAACACCTGACACTCAACCTGGACACTAGTCTGTCTCCATATACGCACAAGTAACACGATCATTTTTTGGTCTCAAACCACAGAAAGTTGATGCCAGATGTATTTAAACAGCCTTTTCGCCCTTTAAATCCATGTTGCCACCGGTTTGCCACGCGTCGCCTCTTCTCACGTTCGTTCGTAGGTTAAAATAAATGACCGTCGTTTGCTTGCTTTGCGCTGTTATGAACAATGGGCTGACAGTTTCAATGATCTATCGCAAACTGTAAACTCTGACAGAAAGCAGGGTGATACTGAACCACGACAAACACAGAAGACCAGAGCATCCCACCTACCTCCTCCTGTCAATGCGCGCACTCTCCTAACAACCTGTAGCTCAAGGCAGCACCGGCACTGTAGCGCTTTACGCGGAAACCCGCTAGCTGCCAGAGGTGTGTCGCACTCGTGCAACCCCGGTCTCGTGTCCGACCGCGCGCGTGCCGGTATTTATATACATCAAGCGTACAGGCTGGGCTCCGGATTTACTGTTTACGCCGGCGGATCATTTCCACGCCCACGTCCGCGCCCATTGGTCTAGCAGAGTCTCAACATCCTCCTCCAGGATTTAGAGAAAAACAAGACAACGAGGAAACGTGAATTGTTGGCATGCCGTTAGTTGTAAGTGGTGGAAACGTACACACACACACACACACACACACACACACACACACACACACGAGTTCGAGCTGGTGGATCGCTTGCTCTCATTCATATTAGTTAGCGATTGGGTAATTCGGTATTGCTTGCCCTTATTAGCTATTAAGTTAACATGTAACAGTTGACATGTTCTTATTAGCTTGAAATTTAACATGTAATTTTGTCTGTGTTGAGTATAGATAAAGAAAACATTGCACATATGGAATAAACCGTCAAATTTTCCGACATGAATCCCTTTTTTGAATTTGCTGGCTTTCCTGATCCATCGATTTGAATAAGTATGATAACGTATGAATATTTTTTTAAATTAATGGTTCCGTAGTCAGTGTTTTAAGAAATGTAAATTATACCTAGACTTGCAAATACAATACACGTACACGTGCCTATGAGCCAAAACATTTTCTGTCGTTTTAAGGACTTCAAGTAGTTTACGTTACTCATTATTTTTTTGCCTTTTCCATTATTTGTATCACTCTTCCAACTAGTTTTCCACAGCTTCATGCAAGAGAACTCAAAAAATAACATGCAAATCATTATCTTACTGTATTTAATCTATTCAGCTGTCACACGTGTTCAACTCACAAAATCCAAAAAATGTTTCAGTTTTGACCTGCAGAGGTCGCCTTCACCATGAGATGTTAGCGCCTTCTGAACAGACTCGCAAAGTTGTTGGGACCACGTTAGGGGTCAATGGCATTGCAAATTGAATCAATTTGTTTTTCTATAATGCTGATTTATGGTTTCATTCCTGCACGTCAGGTCAAGCTTGTCATGAAGAAAATTCTAGATACAGGGTTCATTCTTCACATTCGTCTGTGGCCCAGCCAGCATTTCAGAGGTGACCCTAAGGGGGTCAGTGATAACACTAGTAAGGACTGACAGCACAGATGAATGCTCTACCCTGTACAGGACTCAGTATGTATGTCAGTCTCTGGGTTCATTTGCATTGCACCAGGTACAAGACAACCATATTTCTGCACATCATCACATCCAGTAGGCAGGTCTTCTTCCTCATCAGAAAACCCTGCAGCCACAATGGAACTCCAAATTGATGTCTGCAACCTACTATAACCAGTAGTGTTCTTTTCATAAATAATCAGGAGGTGATAGAAGTCTTCATACTGCTTGTCATATTTTCCTGCCCTTGTTTCCCTTTGTTAATAAGATGAGGACAGGTACTAAGTAATCCAAAGCAGCAGGATTTCATATTAACAGACTGGATGCTTCTTCTGATAGAAATGTGAAACTATCAAAATACAGGTGTAGGGTTTTACTCCTTACATGGGGAAATTACATAAAGATGGTCAAATAGTGTGAACATAAAAATATCACTTTAAAGTTAAATGGGCTGTTCAGATGGGAAGGCTAGAAGCCAAAAGACTTAATTAAAAAAACTACAGCAAAGTAATAAGAGATATTTATCAATAGTACTTACAGCATTTAGCAAATTGAGAATGAAATTGGACCTGCACCTGGACCTATACAACTGGAATCTCATAATGGTCAAGAAAACCACTGAGTGCATCCATTCATAAGCAAGATTTCAGTTCAACAGGCATCATCACTATTATATACTTTTACAAAGTGAACAGTTACAAAACCATCATCTAGTCTTTGACACGTTAAAAGAAATGCTAAGAACTGAAACAACAGTGTTAGATTCATAACTGGACTGAAACTATCTTCTAGAACATGGTTTGCTTCTATTGATATTAGCAAAGGCCATTTTTCTCTCCAACTGTCTCAGAGTTTTAAAGTTCATGCCATGTGTTCATAGTCTCGAAAATGGTCTGTCCTTTTGTAGATATTACTAAAACACTGGCAGCACAACTCTTCATGCTTCTTCAGAACATGTGGAATTATATACCAAAATATGAAGGCAAAACCATAAAATTATCTTCCTACTACATTACTGGCTGTAATTTAGCTCAATCCAATTTTCCATATTTTAGCCTGTCTCCTATAACCTGTACTATTTTCCTGCTGTACGGCATAATAACATCCTCACTATAAACCAAAATCACTCCTGTCTGAGCTGTCTCCTCCAAAATCTCTCCGGTTTTCTTAACTAAAATGTTCAGGCAAGTTAGAAAACAAAAATAAGAGAAATAAGCTAAGGGACATTTTTCACTGCTGTGTTAAAATATGGCCAAAGAATGGCAGACCACAGCTCCACTTTGGCTAAACATAGACTCAAGTTCTCCAGAAAACTGGCCTGACTAACTTGGGGGAAGTTTGTAGGCTCCTTGCCAATGGGCCAATGAAAGCTCATTCCAAGCTCTAGTGCACAGAGACCTTCCTGTCCTGTGACCATGACTCTGAAAGCCACATGAACTCCAGGGGCCAGAGAAGTCCATAGCCAGGTTTGTGGGGGATTCAGAAAGATGTAGTCAATCTCCAGGCATCTAGCTAGCATCAGACTGGTGCAGATTTTGCATGTCCCATTTGTTCAAGGCTTAAATGTGGCCAAATATTGGAAGGCTTGGTGAAGTTTTGCACATTTTGTGGAGGCTTACGTGTAGGTGCTAACTGATGAAGGAGCCAACTGGGCTAGTCTTAGGGACTGACCAACAGAACAATTTTTTCAGTTGTTTTATTGACTAAGTGGCAATATGGGTCTATTGGGTTAATAGTACACACTGTCCTCAATTTTCAACACACTCAATGTATGATGAAGTCAAATCAGTTAATGTTAATAAATAAATTGCAGAAAAAATAATTGTTCAAAACAAAATGAACAAAAATTGTCAAAAAAATTCATTTTTCATGATTTCCAGGAATTCTAAGTGAAGAAGCATCTTGTAGCTGATTAAAATAAAATATGTATATATGATCATCTTGCAATATACAATGTGCAGCAGTGTCTGCTGTCAGTTGTACAAAACATATATAGTGCTACATGAATGAGCTGAATGAGGTTATAGCTGATACTGTAGATGAAAAAAAATTATGAAAATGCACGTTCACATTGAATGTATGACATGGTAGTGTAACTATTGTGTAAGGAGAATGCCATGCGAGACTGTGTGGTATGACATGATGACAGCTTTCACGCACAGCTAGCAACCATCTTCTTCTTCTTGTGTCTCACACAGGTGAGTTGTTCTCATGGTAAGAAGCAGATGCAGTGGGTTTATTTGGCATGCACCTTTCATCTATTGAGCATCTCACAGAACTGAATTTGCACTGAAAACTCCACACAAGTAAACCTCACAAAACAGCGGCCCTGCCTGTAGACATGACAAGTGGTAAACATCTTCCCACAACCCCCACCATATCCCCCATAATACCACCTACACCTCTGCACCAGTCGCACCACTAACTGTACTGCTGACTGACCCTCAACAAGCTCAGCAGTCGCAAGAGATCATGTTGTATGTACTTATATCTTGCTGTCATATGGCACAAAATACTGAAGTATTAAAAAATGTTATGAACCTACTGTACTTTGGTAAAGAATAAACGGCTGAATTATTTAATAATGGTGTAGATAATGTACTATTCTGTAGCCAGAAATAAAACCAAATTGGTCAAAAATATCAACAAATGTTTGAAAAGAAGTTACTGTATGGTGGACTACACACTTAGAAATAATTACTCTGTCATGATTAGGATCCCTAACCTGGTCATAACACAGTCTGCATTATCGCAGACTGTCAGATTTCTGTTGTCATAGAGACAAGAGGACAAGGCCAGCCCTGCACAGGGCAGAGATCTGTGTGGCAGGGGAAGCTTTGTATGAGAACTGGAAAGGAACTGCCACTGGGGAACCAATGAAGCTTGTTACCCTCCCAGCTTTGGAACCACACTGCAGTCAGAACACTGATATCTCTAGCTTCCAGACATTTATGTCATAAAGGAGAAGCTTATCATCCACAGGTCAAAGCAAAAGAAATTCAGAGGCCCCAATGTGTCTTCCATGTCCCCAGGTTTACCACCTGGTCTTGAAATTTACCCTGGCAGTCTCCAACATTCAGCATTTTTATGCAAGTCATAATGACTCAAATAATAGAACAGAGACCAATTAACCCATTTGAGAGGATAATACATAATAAAAATCATTTTGATTAACAATCCACATGGAATACTCTCTGACCATCAAATCAATACAATGTGATGGTATTTTTAACAAAAATGCCAATATAAATCTAGGTTTGGCAAAAAATTGCACTAATTTCTAAATGCAAACAAAATATATCAGAATTTGTAAAAATAACACTGACTTAACTTTGCAGAAGTAAACAAAGAAGCCAAACTGAAAGAACCCTTAAAATTGAAATAGCAGTAATCATTGAAGACGAAGAGGCTGAAATGGGGAAAGCAGCAATTTGTACTTACACTATGATGAGAAAGGATGTTCTGCTGTGACTTCTCATGACCTCGCTTTGCTAATTACAAATTTTTAGTTGCTCAGAGCAACAGCCACCCTTCCCAGCAGCCTCCTGTAAACCCAAAGCATCTTCTCTGCACTAGGGCAGATGTTCTGCCTGAAATAAGAGCTCACTTCCACTCTGCACCATATTTAATTCCCCCTGCAGGACCCTCTTAGGGCAGGTGGAATTTGCTGCTTGAGCCAAAACATTTCGAGATGGTCATAATTATAAAAGTACGTTTCACACTGCACAGCATGTCTGCCAACCCTACCAACCTGAGAGGTAGAGCTATTTGCACAAACAGAAAGCCTGGATACACACAAAGCTAGTCCCTTCGTACCCTGATGCCCTGGCACTCTGTCCTTCCTGAGAGCAGCCCATTTACCTGCATGCCACAGAGCCACCATTTAGAGTGCGGACTTCAACAGTTGTGCTTTTCTCCTTGGGAAAATCCTGATCGTCATTCACCAGTGGGGGAGCAACAGGCCTTGGCGAATCAGCAAAACCTTAGACTAAATTTACCATGAGCACTTCCATGCACAGAGAGACATACAAGCTCTACGGATAGCAGCGTTTACTGTAAATCTTTATAGCTTTCTGTCCAGCAGCACTAACAGTCCCCTGCTTACAACTAGCAATTCTGAGAGAAAAAAGTTTGTTGCCTTTGAGAGCTATACCCACTCATCCAGCAAAACAAAGTGCACATTTTTGGAACTAAAGGATTAACCTTGAAAAAGAAATGCACCTAAAAGAAGAGCAGTCTGTTACAGTGATGCCCTAAGCTACGCACAGTCTTCCTGAGCTTAGCAGGACAGAACATTTGGTCAGTGTTTTAAACCTCAGGTGGCATTACTGAGACACCTAACAGGCTTTGTTAGCACCTCAGTATTTCTCAAGACTTTGACATCCATGCTGGTCACACGGCATACGTGATTTAGCCATTTCACAGTAGATGTTAACAAGCAGCAGTTGTGGGTATAAGCATTACTCCAGATGGGCCTTTGCTGTGCTTCAGCATCCAAGTTGAATTCTACCAGTCCCCGAATGCCCAATGTTTTGGTGATTTTCAGCAAAGAACCACATTTGTCAGAAAGTATCTCCTTTGGAAATAACACTCAGTACCTCTTTGCTGTAATTCCATGCGTTCTTTATTCCTTAATCACCACACAATGTCGCATTGAAACAACAAGACAGACTTGTAGAATGCAAATACAAACCAATCTCAGTCTTACAGTACATTTAAGGCTTTTTGATTTAATACAGTCTACACTAGTATTCATTGTACCGATGAAGCATTATGCATATCTTATGCATATTCCATTTCCAGTGTCAAAATCAAGTCAGCTAAAATACCCTTTAACTGTATTTTATGTAGATTTATAGATACATACAGTATATTTTTTATTTTAAAAATCTGCTTTAAACATGTAATCTTAAAAGATAATGAAGAAACGGTATTAAAAAGGGGAAGAAAATCAGCAAACACCCGTTTTGTTTAACGCAAGTTAAAATGAAAGTTCAACAACAATTGTGTGTCGAATGGAGAACTTCCAAAAAAATGGCTCACACATCAAGATCAGAAAAACTGTACAAAATAGATGGAGTGAGGAACTGAGACCAGCACTTCACCCAGCAGCACTGTTTTACTGAACTCGTGCTTAAAATGTTACTGACCTAAACATCGGTTAGTAGCGGTAAAAGAACAGAACCTATCGACACTTGGCTGCAGAATTAAATCATGGAGGGGGCCTGTTGTTGTACACATGAACAAATTTCTTAATATGAATTCCTTCAGTAAGATATACAGCTGTAAAAACTGGTTGAAGTTTACAGTTGTACATCATGCAAACCACTTTGGACAAAAGCATACTTAGCAACACTCACTACTGGACTTCTGCCCAACTTCTGAGTTGTTCAGAATCTCCAAGTTTATTCCTGACAGACAACCAAAGGGCTTCCAAATTCATTCTCATCTAGAGAACATTCCATTTCACTGACCAAAGTCAGGTGGTTGTGTTCAGGTTCCCACGAAGTAAAATGTTCAAAAACAGCAATGACACCAGCATGACAGTGATTTTCACTGACTGCCAGGTGACACACACCAATCCTTCAAATCACACCGCAAAATACTTCAATTTCTGTTGAAATGACATATCACCATACAAACTTCCAAGCAACACCTCCAACATCTGACTAAGGAGTCTGAAGAGGAAGTGAAGTATTAAAGGTGATTCGGTTATTTACCCCCAACTTTTAAAAAAGCTTGATGGCCATTTCATATGATCATGCTAGTGTTACTTGGTGGAAAAAGCTTATAAATTTGGAAGAGTAGAACATTTTTTTTTTTGTTATGAGCATCTGTTGTTAGATGTGGCAAAAGTTGATGTGTTTGAGGAGGGTATTTCATCTTTAGACCAGGTGAAAAACAGACCAATCAGATCCAGTGAGTGGCTCTGACACACTGCAAGGAGGCTGCCTCTGCATATGAACGAGTGAAGTTTCACAGTGATTTCTGTAGTAAAACTGAGCAGATAGCAGCATCCAAAGACACTGGGACGGCTCTTGTCCTGCTTCCAAAGAGGAATGTTGAGATAAACATAAGGCCCTTCTCTGTAGTGTCAAAGCGCAAGTAAAAAAAAAAAATTAAAAGCATAGTTACATACTTAGTGTCTCCCAGTTAGTGGCTTTGTGAAACAATCTGAGAGGAAGTGGGGGAGGACATCTCCCAGTGAGCTCAGGAACCCAGCAAGCACCATGCTTCGGAGGTTGGGGAGAACAGTCACTTATGCCATGTCCCACTGTGTGTTCTATACAGTACTGTTTACAGTTAAACATCAACCATTAGAGCAAATACCATTCACAGAATTTCCAGTGTTTAACACCACAGTCTACCTTTATAGTAAAAAAAGATTGTTCCCTGGGTTGTTAACCTGCTTGGGTCAGGGTACAAAAAAAAAATCCTAGACAAATTAAAGTTACAAAATTCTTTCTCTTCCCACTGGAAAAAATGGAATGCTAACATAATCATTAAAAGAAAAAACAAAAAAAAAATCATAATTACTGCACAAGGAAAGTGCTTCCATTATTCTTTACAGATATGTGAAATTATAAAAAACAAAAATGAAATTCATATTTGAGGTGCAAAACATTTTTTCAAGAATTCCTTCAAGTATAAAAAAGTATAAAGTTGTAAAATTTGCACATTTAAAACTCATCCCCGAAACAAAGACTGACCATATTCTATTGTCATAGAAGCTGAGAAGGATCTGCATTCAGAAGCAAGAGCACGGTTCTAGTCCCTTCTAGACAAGGACCTGTCATGCCCCTTATGCTTTTGGATCATCTTCTTCCTTCTCCTCATCCTCCTGGGTGTGGCTTCAGGAGTTGGGTAGTTCGAAAGAGATAAACTGCTTCAGCCGCTCCAGATACTGCGAGTACAACTCGATGTCATTATGGCCTGCCCCCTCCACCCAAAGGGGCTCTACAGCACGTGGGCACCGCTCGTAGATGGCTAGGCCATGGGAGAAGTCAATGACCTCATCCTCCGTACCATGGATCACCAACACTGGGGATGTCACCTTGGACACTTTATCAATGCTGGAACACAGGATAGGAAAACATGGTAAAATGTGCTTGGCAGGCTGGAAGTGATATGCAGAGGACAAATGGTTACACAAATGTCACATAGTTACAAACAAGCACTAACCAAAGTAAGTTTAAAGGTTGGTCAGAGAGGAGAGGTCACCCAGAGTACAAACTGAACCCATCCTGCAGCCTCAGAGGACAATTCACTTCATACTGACAGATTAATGATCACAGTTAATGTGTGAAAAATGGTAACAACTACTCCATTAAAGCATTCATTGAGGTAGCAGTCAATTTATGTAAACAATAAAATAGTTCTCAAAGATATTCGTTTTGAGAATTTTCCTTGTGCTGCTCCACTCCGCTATAACAGTTTTCTTCCATCTCACTGAAAAGGAATTTAGAAAATTTAATGGAAATTTGCTGAGGAATCATTGTAGGCCTTTAATGGGTTTATTAGAGGCCAGTGGAGTGGAGGATCCCAAAAGGGCACCAGGTGGGAAGCCAGAGGAGCAGCTAGTAGTTGCCAGTGTAACCAATGGAATCCGCACCATGTGGGGGAAAAAAAATCTTTGAATCACTACAAACAATACAAAAATACCTTTCTGTAAAGATACTGCACTTAAGAATCATTGAATTATCTTGACCAGGTATACATATGTAGCTGAAGGAGACATGCAGACCCACCTTGGGAAAGCGTCAAAGCAGTAGGTCTTCCTTGTATCTGGGAAAGCCACCCGGAGCCCTGACATAAGTGGAGAATGAAGGATAACAGCTGCACACTCATAACGGGATGCCAGGTCCACTGTTGGCACTGTGCCAATACTCTGGCCATACAGGATCACATTTTCAGGGGGCACACCATATCTATGCAAAGAGAGACCAAAAAAATTATGCAATTTAGAGAAGATTCAACAGAAACACACACACACGTCACACATGCTTCCCAGGTTTCACGCTTGCACATGCCACACATAGAAATCAGGCAAGGCACAGTGATCACATGATGCTTAGAGTCACTGTCCATAAACCCTTTTGAGTGGCCAGCAGCATGCTGCTTCTCAGGCTAGACAAGTACTTCATTAATATACGAATTTCACAGTGCACTTCATTTACAGCACAGGCATTTCTGAGCACAGGATCACACACTGTAACTTTAAGGAAATGCAAATTAACATGTGAAATGAACCTTGAGTCAGCCTGCGTTGCTCACAAACTGTATCAAACTGCTCGCATAGAGAACAGCAAAATCAAACCATAAACACTGCCTTTGGACTACGAGCAACAATTATGCCACGTGAAAAGTGTTCTTCCACACGTTTGTGATCTTTAGCCCTCCCTGCACAAATCAGAAAGGTAATAAATCAAGCTTGTGGGGGGTTGAGGGTCAGGTGTAAGGAGGTCAAAGAAACCAAAACACATCTTAGGCCTGACCTTTCTGTCCAGTAAGAGACATCCCTAGTAGAGAGACTAAACAGCTGTGGCTCATGGGCTCTCTGGTCAAAGCTTGGTCTGTTACATCTCAACGCTGCATTAAGTGCTCCACACACCCCCAAACTCCCACATGCAACAGCAACTTCAGTGTGCTGCTAAAAAACTTTTTTTTTTTTTTCCCTCATCAACAGCACCTTTGTCATGGCAACATCTGCCGTTTTATTTTGCGAAATCTAGGCTTCATCCTAGAAACTCAAAAATAAAATGAGGAGTGTCAAAATGTCTGGATTAGCATATAATGGAACTCAGACAAACATAGGAGGATGATCAGCTTGTGTAGAAACATTTTTGTTATGCATGCATCAACCTTGCTCACCTAGAAGCTTTAAGCAGGCCATCAGTCAGTGGGAATATGCAAGTCAGATTTTCACGCCTGACACAAAAAAGCAGTTTCTACTGGCAACAATAGAGAGCTGCTGCTCACTGAAGAGTGAGCAACCAACCACTTATTCAAGTGCTGACATTTATCTGGAGACAAATAAAGAATCTAATGTGCTTCAGGTTTTCCTTCCAGAAAGCTGCAGAAAGCAGATCGCAAACAGATACTATCCATCCAAAAGCGTAATTTACACAGATCAACTAGGAAGAAAAATGGCCTGTTTAAAAACATCTGATCATTTCTCAAGAAAAGCTACTGAAAATTGAGCTGGCACCAGCACTGGTAGATTTACACCACAAACTAGCAACAAGGTCAAATATCCTCCAAAAAGACAGGATCACAAAAGGCAGAATTAAAACATGTCTGTGCTTGCTGGCATACACATAAGGTGTGAAGTGGACAAATACTGTACACATCAGGTTGGTTAATGAGTTGCACAGTTTGCCAAAGCAAATGCTTGCAGAAGTATTTGAGCAAAGCCCCTTCAGGCTGTCAGCCCCAGGTAATTGCCCTGCAAACCATGTCCCCTCTTCCCCCTTGTGGCACTACATTTTTTTTTTAAACCTTGTGCATGTCCGTGGACCCTTTGTTTTCCAGATTGCCAAACATACCGCTAAACTGAAGATGAGCCTTGAAGTCATATTTTACTTAATCCTAAGAAAAAAAGATGATTGCTGTTTTATTTTCACCTGGGCTGACAAGGTCTTGAGATTGCAAAATTTCACCCCTGCATTTGCATTGTCTAATGTTTTTATATTTCCCTCTTTCAGTTTACACAGTCACTGATATTTGCTGCTTGAACCAAACAGAGGCTGTGATAAGTTATAAATATAGAAAAAGATCAGAAGGCTGGAACCTCTGCCATGTTATTACTATAAAAAGAGCAGGAGAATTCAACAGAAAGCATTTCAAGCAGAAAGTGAAAACACTTTTATGAAAACCTGTGACCACCTTTCAACTGTGACATTCCAGGTCAGCTGATGTTAGTGTGAACTAGGAGGCTGAAAGCCCCTGGACCCTTTAGCTTGCTGACCTCATAAGTACCCTGTAAAGCCAAGAATGCTTTTGAAAGACCAACTTTTTTATTATGTTAAGAGAGTAAGGTAGTGATATAATTCAGTGCAGATGTATCTTCCTACAACACATCTTTGCCTTAGAGATTCTCTAACAGGCTGAAAACATGAACTGAGTAACACATCAAGCACTACCAGCAATCCACCTGGCAAAGCTCTCATACATCTTTACCATAAACCATTCAGTACAAGAATGAAGCACTGAGTCATCATGCCCCAAGTTCCAGTTCAAAATGATACAACAAACTGGAAAACTTGTTGATGATGTAGTACTGCTCTGTACTTTCACATCTACCAAGTACAAGTGTACTTTCCATGACAAAGGGATTAGATAAACACATCACTATTGACGCACAGTTTGTTTGATGCTGCCATTTTTCCAGCACACATGTTCCAGCAGTCACCTACAAAAATAATGTACAAATAGCTAAATAGTAATAACAGATGGTGATGGAACTTATGAAGCTCTTGGAAGCTCAGGATTATGAGGGAGAGAGTTCACAGCATCATGCCGAGATCAAGATTAAGAACTGGCTTTCTATTTCGGAACCGTTGAGAGTGGGATCGCCACGCCAAACAGAAATGAAGGAGTTCTGGGTTAATGCTGGAGTGTAGGCACCAATCAGACTGCAGGTATCAGAACATCATGGATCACATGAAGGACTATGATGAGCTCATCTCTCATCAGTGCTCCTATTCAGGAGGGCAGCACCAATTTAACATTCTCTATCGACCTACTGAAGGCAAATGGAACTGCTGGGACATCATCTGCCAGGAATGTGCAGTCAAAACAGCACCAAAGGGCAAAAAAAAACAGAGCTGATTCACATGACAGTTGAGAAGGAAACAGTGGAAAGAAATAACAGATCAAAAGAGATGCAGACTGCAGACCTGCTGCTGAACAAACAGACCAATAGAGGCTTTACCTGGTCTAAAAACGCATTTTTTTAAAATTGAATATTCTACTATACCTGTAAGTAGGTATTCTATGCACATGGAGGATGTGAACTGCAATGTGAATTTTTCAGGTGACATTTCTAATTGCAGCTCCAGAATAAGCTAAAGGTTATACGGCATATTGTTTAATATTTAACTAGCAGTATGAAAAGTTCAATGGGCAGCTCAAAGACTTTGCACCAGAAAAGTGAGCAGCAATGAGGAAGTGGCTTTCTCACAACAGGGTTCTGCAGGTCCACTGAGCACAGCTGATTTCGTTGTCATGCAATTTCGAGTGGTTGTTGTCTTGCAGCTGAGATGACAGAATGAGTGTTGTAAGATTTGGTGAACAGAGGACAGACACTCGGCTAAGAGGGACCATCAAAGTTTCAAAACAGTAGCAGCCATATTGTATCAGCAGAAAAGTTTTTACTGAACTACAGCAAAGACTTTTGGCCTTCAACACTGAAATATGTAGGGGTGTGCATAAGATGTAATAAGAGAGAATGTGTTAAGAACTATTACAGCGGCATGAATAAGAAAACTGCCTCTTCTGTTAAAGATTATTCAGGTAGTGGTTAATACAGTGGACTACTGACGCTTAAGTACCAGCCATCCACCATTGTATGTCTGTATCTGTATGTTGGTGAAACATTTTTGTTTTCTCTGTTTTAGAGAACTGCATGTGCTAAATTAATAAATTTAAATGTAACGTATCAATAACTGTTTGGCCAGTGCAGGGTTGCAACTGGCCTTACTCTCTCACACCCCCCAGGGGGCAACTGACAGTCACCAATTCACCTTTAACACTTTTCATTAGACTAGGTAGAAAACTATGTGAACAGAGAGAACATGCAAACTCCACAGACAAGAGCTGGATCTGAACCCACATGCAAGCCCACAGGGACTGACATCTGACTGACCAAGTACCAGGCAGTTTGATGCAAAAATACACTAATCACCTCAGCTAAAAAAAAGCATGTCATTCTAAAAGAGGTTCCTGCTACTTTTTGCCCTTCGAGGTCTTAGAACTATTGTGCTGTCTGCCAATTCCCACCTTAACCATTATGAGAATTATGGCAGGGTCAGATGTTAAGGTCATAACACACACACCTTAGTGGGCACCATGTCTGTGCTTTAGAGCTGGAATTTTAAGCCAAATACAGTGTTAATTACTAATGAAAAGAGAAACCACTCCCTCCTGATGCCCCCCCTCTGGCAGCACAGCAACTCAAACAGTTTGTGGATGGGGCAAGGTGTTTTGACACCACCACCCTACTTGGTATACCTTCCAGGAATGTTAAGAACCCTGGACAGGAGCTCAAGATCATGGCCCTTCAACAAACATGCCAACTTCACATAGGCTATCAGCTTTTAATTAATTCAAATGGTCTTCCAAGACTCCTGCTCAGTAAACTGTGGGTCAGTGCTGCAATGCGTTATGAAAGCTCTCGCCTTATTTTCAGGAAATAAGGGGTTCACATTGCACAATGTTGGATTAGCTAAACACACCAGTAACTATAACCTTAAAGCAACTGAAAATGAGAGGCCAGTCCTGTGTTAAACCACACTATTCAATTATAAGAGCAATAAAAACCCTGTGTCCACATCTACAATTCCCTTTTTATTAGGATTCCTTGGTGAAAGATATGGGTTGAACTGACATCTAACAACAGTGGGGGTCCACTTCAACAGAGGTTCTTAATTTTTTAGGCAACAGACCCTGTAAGAAGCTGATCAAAACTCAAGGCCCCTCCTAAAAATGTCTATAAATAAATTTGGAAGAAAATATTGTACTGACTTCACTAAACAAAATTTTGATTAGCTCCACATAAATGGCATATAGTATTAGAGTTTTCTTTCATCTTATTTTGTCTTCTATTTAGTTAGTTATCTTTAAAGCAAGTATGCAGTTCAGACAGCCAACTCAGGTACACATGAATAGGAACCTCTGCAATACAAGTAACGAAGGGATTCTGTACACTGCTGTAAATACAATCAAAACCATTGCATGCATGGACAGCAGTGTAATTCATTACGCTGGTACTGACTGCCCTGAAGAAAACTGGGCATGTGATGTCCACCCCATCTGATGCATTTCCTGACCTCATCAGTACAGACTATATGTGTTTGCTGGGTGTAAAACTCTTATCGCAAACCTTGGTTTAAGATCATGAGCAAACATGACTGTGATCCTGAGCAAACTCATACCGCTTAGCAAGTGAATACAACTGTCACTGATCTGGCCTGGGTTCTGATCCTTCAGGTATCGCGTTGCTAGACACACCTAGAGCAGAAACAAGAAGGCTTAAGGCAACAAACATGGAGGTCAAAACGCACGACAGGGAGCCGTGCAAAGATGCGGGGCCTGTTCGAAAGCCTCGAGCGGTCCACGTGGGCCGTCGGGGGTGGGGGCACTCACTTGGTCCTGAGGACGTGCCAGGCGGCCTCGATATCCGCGTACAGGTTCTTCTCGGACGGCTTGCCGCTGCTGATGCCGTAGCCCGAGTAGTCGTACGAGAACACGTTGCAATTGATTCGCGAACCCAGGCCGATGTAGAAGCCGCACATCTGGCCCAGGTCCACGGCGTTGCCGTGCGAGAACAGCAGCGTGTAGCGGCTGTTGGGCGCGCAGCGCACGAACATGCAGCCCACACGGTTGCCACGGCTCGTGCGAGTGTCGAACACCTCCACAGCGTCCAGCTCGCGCTGCGTGTACTGCCAGTCGGCGCGCTCGCTCAGGTGCAGGCTGCACGTGCCGTCCGCGCCCGTCTGCACCGAGTAGGTGGGCTCCGGAGGCAGGAAGGCGAGCTTGGCCGCGATGCGCCCAGGGCACGGCGGGCAGCAGAAGAGCCAGCACAGCTCACTGATGGAGAAGCCGTTCATCCTGGGGCCTTGCTCGGGCATCGAGGCTGCGTGGATTTAACCCGCTCCGTTCGGCGGCGGCAGCGAAGTGATATAAATATATATATTAAAAAAATGCGAGACTCGACAAAGGAAACGGTTCTCACGACAAACACAGCGCTCCCTAGCCGACCGTATCCTTTGTTTGAATATCAAACAGCCACCTGCTTCATATCTTACGCTTTTGTACTGCGCGATATTATAGAAAAATGTATGTTTACCGGCATACTTCCAACGGCAAGAGAACCTCGTACGCCTACCATTACAATGTACATTTGCCGACTAACGCCATAAACCTTGTAGCACTACTTCCGAGTCACGGCGGATATCCGGTTCAGAGGCGGTTGTAGTTCACAGTCACTGCGTGGTGACCTGTACTGTATGTCTTTAAATTATTAAACATCCGTTTTGCAATTACGATAAATCTTGTTCGGTTATTATAAATCTGTTCTAAATTTAGTAAACTCAATTACTATCTTATGTATAATTAAAAAAAACATTTCTCTAGGTACAATTATGTTTGAGCTCTTTATATTTTGTACATGTCATCCGATTGTTATATCTTCAAAAAGGGCTACTAACAAGTAAAAAAATATTTTTCTCCATTAAATGGCGAACAAAACCAACATTTTACACATCAGTCATGGTAAATATCATAAGGTAACATTAATAACAGCAGAAACATGTCCCTATTTTAATAGAAAACTAGACTGCTGTGAAAATAGAATTAAGGGCTAATACTGATAAACCTTGTTGACGTCATACTTTTCTACTAAGCATATTAATATTCTGAATTTTTTTGCAGTCAAACTGAAAAAAGTAAGTCTATATGTTAGGAAAAAATAGCTTAATTCAATGTGTGATCTTGAATATTCTTTTCAGACTGCAGTGATTTTTTTTGTCTTTCTGAGACTGCTGGTGCATCTAGGACACGCTTCACAGAAACAGTGCCACTGAAGGACCCTCCAACAGAGCTGACAGAAATTTATATAGGGTGTCAGGATTTAATCCAGGCTTGCATCCCAAAGAGCGTCACACTCCATAGAAGTTCAGATGTGTGTCACTGTCTCCTCAGTCAATATGATGGGGTGGTGGGTGGTAGGGGGTGGGGGGTTGTATCCTATTTGCATTTTACTCAAAATCTCCAATATGAGCACAAATATATATGAATACTGAAGCATAAGAAGATGATTACAAAACGAAATGAAAATTCTCTGTACAAAGTTTGGTGTCCAGTTGCTTTTTATATTTAAGACTGGCTGAGTTACCTGGTGCTGCCTGAGTGAAAAAGGTGTAGCAGTGGAAAGGTAAAATGTAGTAACACATTATATAGTCACCAAACTTTTGTACCAGTGAAGTGGTTGCATTTAGTACATAATTATTGCTAGTGCTCAGTATTAGTAGTGTTCAACAGGTGAATGCCAGGGAGTGATACAAGTTCCAGGCACAGTCAAGTAGAAAGGCAAAAAACAACATTATCACAAGACTTTAATACTGTTATGTTACTAATGTATGCAGTGCCGTGTTTGTGCCATGTATGCAGGCTGCAGTGACATGCATATAGTACATTAAATCTGCCAGCTTAACTATGTACCCTGCATGTGACATTACTATATGCTGTATGTGATATCATTACTCCCACTTCTCTGAGCCTTGTCAGAGAGTAAATTATAAATTTTCTAAATAGTAAGTAACCTTTCTGGAGTTTAATGAATTTGACAACACATAAATCTAACTTAGGGTAAGAAGAACCTGTGCACCAAATGTCAAGTCTTTGATTTGAAAAAAAGAGCTGTGCGTAAAGAACAAACAGTCAAACAAACAAGAGATTCAACTTTATGGATAGAGATTTATCGCCTTTAACATTTTAACAGCACCCCCCAAGTGAGCAGACAGCTTCCAAGGACATGGGCTATTTGTAAAGCCAGAATGGAATCAATATCACTTTAATCACTCTGCAAATGTTTGGATTTCAGTTGAAAAACATGACATTAATTGCTTTGGGGATACTCAAGCTATATCAGAGCCTGAACTTTGTTGGAAAGGCTTTGCCGAACTGGGTCCCAGGGTACAAACATGGACACTGGGACCCAGTTTAAACAAATGCTTGATCTGTCAGCTCTCCAAATTCCATGGTGTTTCCCACAGGGTTTTCCTTCACCACACCAATGCCTAGCTTCTCAAAGGTTTTTTTTTATTTTTCATGGCCATATACATGTATTTTATTAGTACCATAATGAAACAAGTACTTTGTGGTCTGAGTAAAGTGTGATACAGATACACAATCCCAACCTATACATAATACAATTTAACATCTGACAAATAAAATGTGGCTGGCAAGAGGAATTACTGAACACAGAGTACAGAGTACATGTTCTGCTCTAATAGTTGAAGAACATTTTAGTCCCACAGTAAACAGTTATTCAGGCTGCTGAAATTAACCGAATATTTGTATTGACAAGAAAGCTACTTAAAATTTACATTTAATTTTACTTAGGAACAAGAAAGAAGTGAATCTAGTTCCAGAAAAAATAAAACCAAAGACAGCAATAATCTAACAATGAGCAAACTTGCTCATATTAACTTTTTACTTCATGTGACTGTAGAGGAAAGGCTGTTGTCTAAGCCCAACACAATGATGTGTTCTCCACCCCTGGTTCAGGTCACCTCATAATCAACCTCAGAAAACTGGGTGGCTTTTATATTTGGCTCCATATCAAGTAGTTCAAAATAGGGCAAAGAACCATCGTTGTAGGGGGACACTGCCCTGCTGGGACCATAGCTGGAAACCACAGTAGAGGAAGCCACTGAAACCAAGGCATAAAAATAACAGAGAAACAAAACTGGAAACCAGACTATGCTTTGTCCAATGTTTCAGCTGTCTGTCTTTATTTGAAAAAGCTTTATTTTTTCCCATACAAGACCAGTATTTCAAGATGCTCATTTGACCTTCTGTGTTGCTGTATTTATTGCAAAATATTTGCCACGACTTTATTAGTGAGATGAAAATGGATTTATGATCACTCTTTTAAGTCCAGTACGGTAGATGCTGGCCACTGATTCAAAGTTCTCACATATGGCATAATTTATTATACAGTATTGTTCCTACAATTATTACTTTCATAGGGCTTCTAAATGGGTTATGGATGTCATTAGACTTTTACTAAAACTCGTTATGTGTTAGCATTAAAATTAATAATATATAGTACTAAAGATAATGTTTTTGTGCAAAATGGTTTTAACTACATAAAAGCAATGATTTCTTTCCATGGAATGTGGTCATTGACATGGTCTGTACCACAGAAATAAACAACGTAGAGTTTCATGTTTTCCTCATGACCATGATGTCTAACAGGTGTCTTGCATGTGTGTTCTACATTCAAAATATAGTAGGTGTTATGTAACTAGTGGGAAACTATGTGAAAATATATTGAACCATGATTTTGTTTGACAGTGATGAAGAATGAGAAGGCCATATGCGTGGCACAGGGAAGACAATGAGTAAGGAGGCCCTTGATCAAAAACTTTGTATGTAAGTAAATATGAGTGGACTAATTTGCTATCACTGACACAAAAACTAGAGCGTAACCATTTAAAGAAAATCTATGGATGGCACCTGGTAGTCCAGAGATATGAGGAGGCTCATAGAAAAAAGATAGGAGACTCCTCATTGTCACAGGCCGTTGCAGTTCTGCTTGTAGAGACTGGAGCTGACAGTCTGCCACCAGTTACCCCCCTCTCACAGCCACACTACACACACAGCCTTGCACTTTTCTGGTACACTCATTGCTCATAAAACATAAAACACTAGTAAAATATCTAATGGTCTCCTTTACTGGCTTTTAGGCAGAACAGAACGATCGAGGCAAAGGAACACAAGTACATTTAAATGACCTTACGTAACTGGATGGAGACTGTGTTGAAGTAGTACTGGGCTATGATTTTGTTTGACAGTGCATACAGGTTGGAAATACCCTTCTTTTACCTCATAGAAGGTTAGAACAACACAGGGACTGAGGCCAGACCACTGCTCTCTCAATAGGCAGGGGTACCCATCTCACTTTCTCTGGGAAGACAAGAACAACATGCACGACCACAGGTTCTTAGGTTACATAATAAATAACATCTCTTATTAGCAGAACTGAGTCCTGCGGTTTGCAGCATTTATTCAAGTAGACCTCAAAAGAATTATAAGAATCCAGCAGAGGATTGTTATATTTATTTTGCACTCTCAAAATAAATACAACATCTTTAAGCAGTTCCACAGCTCTGATTTCAATTACAACAGTTTCATAACAATTGAAAAAACCACATATTTGTAACATGTTTAGAGCTGTTTTCTTCCATGACGTGGTCTAGAATCGTTGGGAGACACAGATAGCCTCTGCTAAAGACTGAGGTATGA
This sequence comes from Arapaima gigas, assembly GCA_900497675.1. NCBI lineage: Eukaryota > Metazoa > Chordata > Actinopteri > Osteoglossiformes > Osteoglossidae > Arapaima > Arapaima gigas. Next base: position 564,311 of record UFQX01000235.1, on the reverse strand, counting down.
TGTCACAGTGAGTAACTGAGCATGATCCACTGGGGCAATACAACCAGAAAAGCAGTCCCAAGTGTAAGCATACAGACCACTGACCCAAGCTAGTCCACATGGGCCCACTGCTGATGGGTTTCTTGAGGTCAGGAGTGGGACCCTGCCATCTCTGCTGGGATCAGGTGGATCAACACTGGGCTACATCAAAAATGCGCTGCCCCTCAGATCCCCAGACCCAGTGTTTAAAAACACTGGAGAAAGAAATCCAACCAAGCCTGCAATCCCTCACTGAACTGTCACACCATCTTCACCCCAACAGAACAACATTAGATCTGTATCCAATTAGAACTGGAATCTGGAGAAGGCAGCGAAAAGAACCCATAAAACAGAGAACAGAATCTTTGTTTAAAATGAAAAAGGAAAAGAAGGGAAAAGATGTACTAAAAGAATGGAAAGGACTTTCACAGAAGTTATGTATACCGTTATGATTAGTATTAGTTATGGGAAAGCGTAAAAATCAATATAAAATAATTTCATATGAGCAAAAAATTGTGGACATTTATTGTAAATATCAAATGTCATTGCTGCACAAAATGTTCAATAAATGGCCAGAGCTGTAGCAAAAAACAATCATAAAAACAAAGTGTACAATGTTAGTGAGTTCCAAACCTACATGGTGTGTTTCCAATTGGGGCAGAAATGTGTAAATCATCAGAGGGGAGGCCTCAAAGGAAATATGAAGCACAGACAACAAAACTGGGGTGCCAAGCATGGCAGGGTATGTCTGATCCACCTCCACCCTAGCCAGGTCTTTAACACAAGAACCAGCAGGAACCAGAGACCTGATGAGACCCCAGCAGGGAGTGTATCGACTGGCAGCCGGGAAAGGCCAGCCCCCTGCTTTCCTGCTCACGGTATAATCTGCTAGGGTATGAAAACACATTTCAGCCCCTTGAGGTTCTCAGGATAAGGTTTGCTCAGTTCCACTGCATTTTATTTTTATGCACACTTAAAAGTGGAACACTTACTATTGTTCTGTTTTTGCTTCTGCTACTGGCAGTTACGCACAGGGATTTACATAGTACACACTAGTTCATCTATTTCTGTAAGAGGCAGGATGGTGGTGCAGGTCATACTGCTGGTGCCATACAACTTCTGAGCTGTAAGTTCGAACATCAGTGTAATCCATACTCAGTCTATATGTAGTTTGCATGTTGTCCCCATATCTGTGGTATTCATCTGGCTGCACCACTTCCCTCAAAACAGTTCAAAGATGTGCTTTGGGTAGATTAGTAACTCTAAACTGTCAGTAGTGTGTGAATGAGTGTGTCTGATTTTCCTCTGATGGACTGCCATCCAGCCCAGGGTATGCCTGCCTTGCCTCACGCCCTGTGATCCTAGGATGCGCTGCGGGCTATTGTTAACCTGCACTGGACAGGTGGTCGCAGGATGGATAGACTTATTCATGTACTTAACTATTTACTGCAGTCATTCAGGATAATTAGTCCTTTTCTCTGCCAAGTTTAATGTGGGCAGACCATCAGATGCAACAGCTCATAGCAGGTCGATCACCATGTTGTGACTGATCATGTGTCAGCATGGTCATCATCATATTACCTTCATATGTCTGAATGAGTGGGAAATGGGTGTCAGGCCATTAATCCTGGAAAAATGGTGTGCCCCTCTCACCAGTATGGCTCCAAACTGTGACCCCAAGATTACAAACTTTGTTATAGCCCTTTGAAATGGAATTTTTTTAGCAGCAGCCACAGATCAGACTTCAGCGGGCCACACAAGACCCTGTTTGACCCTGTTCCTTCACTTATTTTCCAGATAGTGTTAAACACTGATACTTAGATATCAAGGAACTATTTATACTAGTTATAACTATATTTTCTGATGTTAGAAATTGAGAATAATGCCACTCTATGTATATTGCAGCAGTCGTGTCCTAATTTTAGGTAACATGTGGTGATTTGCAAAGGCAGCACAGACCGTGCAGCGTGTTACTATGACACATCCACAGGGAGACCAGCCATATGGTGTTCATTTAAGCATAAAACATATTTAGTAAAATATAAGTCAGGTTCAAAGGCATGCAGTTCCTTTGCATCACTGAGACAGGTTTTTAAAAATTCATGCAGTCCAAACATGACCATATTGAACCTGTCTTAAACAGCTGCCTCTTTTTAGCCCTGTTAACCCCATGGCATGCTGGAAGAAGGTGCTTCATAGTCCTTCCCAGCTTTAAGAACTGAACAGCTGGTCCCACCAGTCAGACTCCCAGGGGAGAATAATGCTCTCAAGGATAAAGAGTATTAATGTTATTTAAAAAGCAAAGGTCACAGAGAAATTTATTTACTACATGCAAATGACTCCATAAATCGGGTCAAATAATTTATATGTTTGTTACAGTATCAAATGGTCCTGCTGTGACCACATTCCATGACATACTTTGTGTGTGACAGAGTGAGAGAAATATAGAGATTAATTGAATAGTTAATTATTCAGTTTAGATCTGGAGAATTTATTGTCATAAACACATGTGGACATGTTACATAAAATAATCACATTTACACTTTTTAAATTCTAAGCATATTGTAAAATTGACTAAGGACTAATATACAATATATTCACTTAGCACAGACACATTAAACACACACATTTGTAGCTGCGTAGTATACAAAAATGACGGAAATGTATAAATTAGACATTATTTACAAAGACATCCATTTGATTTGGCAAACTGATTACGATTCATGATTCTTTTCTTGGTCCTCAACATTACACAATATAGAGCCATTTAATATAAAATATCTCAGCTATAATTAACTTTAAATGAACAACTTTCATATTCTGTAAACGGCAGAGAAAGGCAACAAACAAAGAGTAGCAACCAGAAAGACAAGCTACACTGCACATGGTGTGAAACCCCAGCCCTTGGGAAAACATGTGGGAGGAGCCATTAGTTTAACAGAATTTACTTCAAGCTTCATGTATGATTCCTTTAAAGGTCATCATATCCTAAAATGCTCGGATTAGTTAAGTACAGGATGTCCAGTACTCCATGGCGTTACTGAATGCTATCAGCTGACTTCACACTCATCTATCCTGAAGCAAGAAACTAAGCACATGGTAAGAAGAACTGAGCTAGCTGACATGCTTCTGGAATGTAAATGAGATGATGCAGCATCATTATGTTGTGTAACTGCCTGCTTCCCAATGACCCAAGAGAGTGACTCCCTGTTTATTGGATCTACTGGAAGGAAGGCACTCCTTTACCTCACATACAGGAAGCGCATGTTTTTTCCACTTGGTCTGCAGCACTTGCGCAAGCGTAAACAGACAGCATCATGAAACAAATGCTTAAGTGTTACATTTTTAGGTCATTGGGACTTTACTCTGAAAAGGGGGGGAACATGCCCAGGTCTGCAAAGTCTTCAATGTTGTAATTGCCCGTTCCCTGTGTTGGGTCCCCGGCCAATGGCAGCATGTCCTAGAAACAGGTTGTGGAAGGGTCAGGAAAGGACATCGGAGATGTCTGGCTAGCGGATACGTTGTTATTACCAGTAATGTCCAGTAAAGTAAAGAAACGGTGAGTCTGCAGCATGGCTTCAATCACAGGGAATTGGTGCGGAGGGCATATTACCTGGAAGTCCTCTGCCTGGGTCGGTTGTTGGTGTGTGTGCTGGCTGCCACCCTGTTGGTCATGGTGCTGCCCCTGCCACTGAGTCCACACCTCAGAGGTACGGCCTGGGAACTGGGTCCCGTCCTGGCTGCTTTCAGCTGCAAAAGTAGTAACATACATACTTCATGGTCAGCTTGGTTCAAGCTTTGAGATGTCATATGTACTGTATCAGTAAAATAAAAATGGAATCATATTCTTCTGTATATGAGTCTGGAGAACATCTTCAGCAGATTTATTTACGGCACCATTCCTGGCTATATAACAGCATTCAATAAGTTTTCAATAAACACACATATCATCAGTAGCTGCTTGTTCAGCAAAGGGTTGTGGAGGTCTGAACCCTATCCTGAGAGCAGTGTGTGAAGTAGGTTTCACTTTAGATGGGGTGTTAGTCCATCACAGGTTCAATCACACACACTCAATCACTCACATGCATGTATAACTGTGAGAGGTTTCTAGTATGTGCAGGAAGGTAAACTTGATGGGCATACAACAGTCGCTAAGTACCCCTCTGCTGTGTAGAAATATCCGCAGCAGTGCTGCCATCCCTAACACTTCTACAGGGTGACAAATTTGAGAATATAAAGAACACAAAGGGCAGGACTCTTCTTCAAACTACTTTCTATAAACATCTTTTAATTGCAGTTATTAGTCAGTCACTTAATAACGGCCTTCATAGCTTTTAAGGCTGCGCTCGCTGAAGACTGATGTGATTACTCCATCAGCTGTCATGTTCACGTTACTGACACAGCAGGTGAGAGCTACCTGGGCATGCGGACAGAGTGCCCCTCAGGCAGGGTACACTCATCAGACACTTTCCTCATAATCACAGGTACATCATGTAGGGACCGTCATGTCAGGACACTGACAAACTGACCGACCGACCGACCGAGAAGCACAAGCTGTACGGCATATAAAATTCAACTGGTACTGGTTAGTAAAATATGCACAACTCCAATGACTGAATGTGTACTGGCACAGAGCAGGTAAGACAAGGTCCATTGCAACACTCTCAGCAGCCCTAAGCAATGCAGCTCTTTTTCCTGTAACACATTTGTTTTTAGACCTTGTGTCATTTCAGAATTCTGATCACAGCTCACTAACAATGCCAGTAGGGGGTGGGGACTTAACAAATCGTGAAATCATTACAAGTCTCTGTGACTGTTCTCAGCTCAAAGAAAACCACAATTTGATGACACTGCAGGCGCTGTCCTCAAAAGGAAAACACCAAGCCAGTACCAAAAAATAAACCAGCCTTCATCCACTGGCTATCCTCATTGTTCAGACAGTGGAGATAAGAGAACTGCTCAAATGTGGGTACATTTCAGTGAGTCTGACTGTGACGGTGTGTGTGTGTGTGTGTGTGTGTGTGTGTGTGTGTGTGTGTGTGTGTGTGTGTGTGAGTTACCATGCCTGATCACTGAGGGTCCACAACGAAGCCATTCAGGAATGCCTTCTGCCTGTCACTAATTTATCAATGATGAGCAGCGCCACACATGTTTTATTAAGAGATGAGGACAAATACACATTTAAGTTTTAATTTAAAACAATGAGATCACTTCATCTGGTATTCATCTACTTTATGTAATGTGCTAATGCGTCAGACCCTTCAGGAGCAGCCTAAGGTCAACTTGTGATACTGATGCTTCCGTGACAAGAGAGATAACAATGATCATGCTGCAGCTATAAACCTTTCTCTTTCTCTTTATACACACAATCTGCAGTTATAAATTGCATTTCTTAAAAATGCATGTGTAATTGGCTCTGGATAAAAACCATAATTTACATGAATTAAATGCAAATGCACTGCTTCATTATTACTACAGTGAACCCATTAACATATGATTGTAACAGTACAAATACTCTTATTCTATACAGTATTTATTTAGCTGATGCTTTTCTCCAAAGTTACTTGCAATATTATGTTTGTAAACTATCCTACTAACAAATATTTACTCATTTAAGCAACTGGTAATTTTCACTGGAGCAATTTCAAGTAAGCACCTTGCTGAAGGGTACTACAGCAGGAGGTTGGATTAAAACCCAGGTACTTTAATTGGAAAGCAATGATTCTTACCACTACGATACCCGCTCAATTATTAATAATAAGCTTGGCAAACCCATTCATCAAAAGCACATTTCAAAGTACATAATTATTATTTTTTTTTAAAAATCACACAACTACAACAATTTCACAAAAGATATTCACATTTATAATTTGGAAAAACTGATGAAATGCTGGTCTCAGGCATAGGGGTGTGAGATTAATGATTTTATTAATTACAATATCAATAGGTCTGTGCAGTCAATAATTTTTAAAATGAGCTTTTCAAAATGTACCTGAAGACATTTTGTTTTAACTGCAAGCTGTAGCTCGCCTGGAGTAGATATTGAGGACTAAGTTTTTAACAATAGTCCTAAAACAGAATAGTTTTGGTTAAAAAGAACAAAAATAGACTGTTAGTGGGCAGGAATAAAATGCTAATTATTCCCATAGCTAATTTTATTTTGGTGACATAAGACTGCAAAAACTTGCAGATGTGAATCATTTAATTCTGTAAATTAAGAATGTATGAACTTTCACCACCAACTGACAAATATCTTCACAGCTTTAAAAACCTATTGAAGACTCTTAAAGGCACATGGCACAATTTTCCTGGTCTCTGAGGAAATGAATCCTTCACTGTTTCAACATCCTGTACAAAGACTGTGTTGTAGTGTGGCTCTGGGTGCAGGATTTTTCACAAAAGACCCTCCCATCTAAAAAGACCTGACAGACTGAAGCACTGCTTCTGAAAGCTGTTCACTGCAAATCAGCGGGAAGCTTCGCAACACAGCCTGCAAGCAGACAATTTTCTCGATGGATGTTTGCTATATCTGTTGAAAGCCCTGCGCCAACAATGGTCATGTCTTTGTTAAGTCACAGGGCCTCTTACCGAAAGGAGGAGCACGGCTGGTCAAGCTGGAGTAGCCATTCCCGCTGGGGGAAGATGTGGCAGGACTGGACAGAGGGCTGTAGGGAGATGGATCGGCTGTGTAGCTGTGACTTGACCCAATGTCAAAGGGAGAGGACTGGGCTTTACCAGACTGTGATGTAAAGAAATAAAACAAATGCAAAAAATGGAGCATAAGCAGTCTGACTGCACAGCACTGAAAAACAGTGCAATGATGGAGAAACATTCTCTTCCATCAATCCAATATTTCATTTTTGTAACAAAATGTTGAACTAAACAAGCAATAACATAAATTTTGGTGTTTACCTGGGAGGAAAAAGTCGTCTGACTGTCAGTCCAGTTAACCTGTGCTGTGGTGATTTCCTGTGACATCTGAGCCAGGTTTTGGCCTGCTGAGGCTGCAGACGGCAACTCTGAGACACCAGGAACATGGATGACCGAAGACCTGAAAAAGAAGCCAGCAAAAGAGCATAAGGAGAGTGCCTTGGGTCTGTCACTCTATTTCATGCATTATCATTTAAACTGTGACTACTACGATGACAAAAAAACATCAATTTACCATTATATATTATAATGTTAGTACACTGTCCTCTAACACTACTATATTGTATATGTGCTATTGTAGCCTTGTGTAGTTTTGTCAATAATGCTATCTATCCATCTATTACACAGACTGGAACACCACTGTTTCATGGATATGCATACATACCCAAAGGTTTTCCCAGCATGCCCTGATTCAAATGGACTTCCCTGGGAGAAAAGCTGCTGGTCACTGAGTGTGGAGGAAGGCCCCAACTTTCTATCAGCTGCAGAGAAAAGTACACCCACCAAAAGATACCCTCCTCAGCATGACGAGCAACTCCAAATGCAATTATTCCTATTCACTTTCTATCCATTTTGTAATAAGGATTTAAATTCATCTTATTTAAATAATATGTTCTTAAATATAAAGGCTTCAGTCAATGTAGGAGCATGCAAAAGAACCGTACAGCCTGACATTCCACCAAACACTGCAAAGTGAGTGTCTCTCCCTTGAGAGAACAGTCCATCCCCTTTGTCCAAGGCCTTCCTGGCTTCATGGACCCCTGAGGTCACGCTTGGCACAGGGACCTACGAGTTCAAAAATGACAGTGAGGAGTTGGGATGCTAGCAGCATTGTGGCTGTCTGGGGCAATCAGATGGTCAGCAAAGGTACCTGGGTGAGGTCGTAAGTAGCTGGAGCACTTCCACTCGGCTGACCTTCCAGTTCAACCTCCTGCTGCTGCTGCTGGACTTGCCTATGAGTGCAGAACATCAGTCATTAGACAAGTTGTTCCACATTCGTTCAATTATGCGGTCTAACTGAGGTTATGGATTCCTCTTGGATTTCATCTATCAAGACAACAAAACTGCTTAACCACTATGTCACTTGAGCAGTTATGCCACAACAATGGCTATCCTCAATTTTGATAAACAAATTTACATTCTTCCATTTCTTAGGCAAACTGCACACCATCTCCGACTGGATTATATGAAATGTTTACACATGTACCACAAAAACCCCTCAGCATTTATGTTTGTTCATTGTTTTTGTTTGTCCAGGAATCTATAGTGCTTCTTAAAGGAAAAAGTTGTTCTGTGTGTCCAAATGAGCCTTGACCTTCAAACAAAACACTGAATATCATCTGTTTATTACTAATAGGAATTGTCATAACTAATCATTTTACCTAAAATACTTTTTTGGTATTTGTCCTATTAATACAGCCAGATATTCTTTCGAAGCAGCTACAGCAGGAGTGGCAAGTTGTCTTTGAAGTGGGGACCTTCATATAACAAGGGCATTTCTGTATCTGCTCAACCTGATTTCAGCAGGAGTAACTCAAAAAAGAAAAAACACTGCCTAGAAGTAGCCTGAAGTACATACACACAAACAGAGAGACACACAGGCCTGCCGGCTAGCAGGTTTGCAGTATGTGTAAACCTTTTGAAGTCTAACAGGACTGCTTTTATGTGCTATCTCAACCCATGTATTGTAATCCCCCTAAACCACATCTCTTTTGCCAGATGACACCTTTTCTTTCATGCTGTGAAATTAATATGCAGCTTTTATTTTAATGTTTTGTGGGGCTACCAGTGTAAGAACTAATGACTCTTTCATCAGTTACCTAGAAACAAACATCCTAACTGGGTTGATCTCTCAGGAATTGCAGGCGCGCACACACACACACACACACACACACACACTTGAGTAGAAGACTGAAGGGCTAAATCCCACAGTGTCAGTGCACCCAACTGATACAGTCAGCAGGGATGTGTGATCAGGATTTGCAGGGTGGTGGGTGTTTAATCTCCCTCTGAGGCTTGGCGATCTCCCTGACGCTACTGCACATTGCCGTTTACCTGAGCCCCTGAGACTGGTGTATGCCTGCACGGCACAGCAATGTTTACACAGCTAATCCAATCTCCTCTCCAGCCTTCAGTACTCATTAATATGCATTGCAGTAACTGGGAGCCCTGTGTTAAGACCGATCACAGCATCTGGATATTTCACCAAAACAGCAATGAAAAGGGGTCAGCTAAGGATCTATGGTTCTGAGTACAGCTATGTTTTCCTTGGACAACTGAGCCTTACTCCTGAAGATTTCCTTTGCTGAATAATTGTTTGTATCACCCTGGATTCCAACGTCTGCTCAGTAAGGCCTGGTTAGGGACATGGCTCCCTCTGCAGGGCTCTACCACTCCTTTGCTGGAGCACCTGTGTGAAATTGGCTTACTGACAGCAGTCAGGTTTGCCATTCTTCCTCAGTGTCCTGAGAGCTCAAATCCGACATATAGCCACAGCACTAGGGAAATTAAATTGGAAATAACCCAAACAGTTTTTTTTCCGGTATAACACCATAGTAATAACACATAAATCAAAAGTGGGCAAACATCAGTCAACAGTTTTAAAGCCATTTCAAACAGAAACATTGCTGGCATTCTCAGGTCATATAAATAGTCTGTGGCACGAAAGCTTTGAGGTGGTGGACTGGAGTTAATCAGTGGAGGACTAGAGAAATGCATGTCAGCAAGTCTGTGGATCCCCCCTCTTTCCCCAGCAGAAAGAAATTAATCTTTTCCTTTGTTTACCATTTATTTGCTCAAAGAAGGGAACTACTTGCAGGAACAGCATAAGCAGTCATGCTCATTTTTTTTCTGCCATTGGCATAACAGCGGTTAAATGGCTTCGGTAGACTGCAGGGTCTTACTTGACATTGGTGTTGGTGCAAATGATGTACTCAATCTCATCCGAGTAGGGGTTCTGGAAGGTGAAGCTGCTGGTTCTGATGAGCATCCAATCACGCGTCTTTAGGCGGAAGCGGTACATCACTGAGACCACCTGGCCTTTCAATTTCACCACCTAGGAGAGTGGAAAAGCAGCATCCATGTGGTCAAATGAAAGAGAGCCCTGGAAATGTGATTCATGATCATGCAGCCAGTGATAAACACCCAGACCCAGAGGACTGTAGAAACCCAGGACAGTCTTGTTTTGTTTAAACTCTCATATGTTCCCTGTTTGTAATGATGTAGGTAGAACATGATCATCTCAGCCCTACAAGTCTTGAAAGAACTTGTATGAAGTGATACAGAGAAACGCACCTAGAAGCTGGAGGACATACAGCCTCCCTATAGTTTACAGAAACACATCTGGACATCTGACTAGCAACATCTGTGACATCCCTCCCATTTTTTTATTTGCTACCTGATACGGTTGCTGTGTTATTGTTCACAGCAAAATGCCCCACCCTCCTCCCCAAATAAAACCATTTTCCCTTTCACAGGAAGTCAAATGTACTTTATAAGCTAAATAAAAAATCAAACACGACTGCGCTTCAACAGTGTGTAAAACCTTCCTCTGGCCAACTGAGCAAGCCATGGTACCAGGAGGTCAAAAAAACAAAGAGGACAAAGGGGGGATAGCTACAAAGCTTTGCAGCTTTGAGCTTGTTACTGGGCATGAGCTACAGTTTCCTAAGTAAGTGGTTTATATTGGCAGATCCTGTGGACCATACCAATCTGCTGGTTCTATTGCAGCAGCCCCTGAACCAAAGTCCTTGAAGACAACAAAAGCAGAGACTGCTTTACCTTTACTGTCCAACAAAGGAAACAATTATGGCCCACAAGGTTATGGCCCACAAGGCTAGTGGAACAAACAATAGTAGCAGTGGTAGTGGAACAAACAATATCATGTTTTTTATCATGACTATCAGTAGCTATTTAACCAGAAGTAAAAAAGTTTTTAATAAAGGGTTTAATAAATGAAGGATTCATTACCGTTCCATGAAGCACTTAGATAAGGCTACTCCAGTGGGCTTTTGGGACAGGAGAACGTAGGAGGTGTATTAGCACAAATAATATTAGAGAGCACCAACTCACCTGCTGAAAACTCTCTCTCAGGTGGCTCTGGTCCTCAGGATGGCAGAATTCCAGGATCCCCTTACCCAGCATGTCCTATGGGTGGCAGGACCACACAATGAGAGGGCTGAGGATCCATCAGGAGAATCTCACCATCCATCCACTTAAACTAAAGACACCCAGTGCTAAGTGCCCACCTCTGTCCAATCTACTGTAGGGAACAGCCTGACACTAGAGAAGCTTACCTGTGGCTGGTAGCCGACCACATTGATGCAGCGAGGGTCCACAAAAGTGATCACTCCATCAGCATTGTGGCGTGAGAGGAATTCCGTGGGAACCAGCAGGCCATTGGTCTCCATGGAAACTGGTGAGCTGGTGACCTTGATGAACAAGGTATCATTGTATTACACAGTTAGCATTCTGGGAATGCCGACAACAGGAGTAAAGAGTAGAAATACAGATGTGCCAAAAGTATTGGTACCCTTCCACATTTTAAAAAAAAATCACAATTTTCTCTGAAATAAGTTGAAATTAACAAAAGTATTTCATATCCACCATTCTTTATTTTACATTTAATAGAGCAGAAACTTTGCTTTTGATTTATGATGTTATTTTAAACAATAAAACATAAACAAAAATACTGAGACTCTTAACCCTTAATAGTTTGAAGCACAGCCTTTGAAGGCAATAACTGCAATCAAGCACTTTCTGTAGTTCTAATTTCTACACTTCTCCATTGGTAGTTTGGCCCACTCTTCTTGAGCAAACTGCTCCAGATCTCTCAGGTTTCATGGGTACTTTTCCCAGCTGAGAGTTTCAGCTCTTTCCACACATGTTCAATGGGATTCAAATCAAGATTCATAGCTGGCCACTTGAGAAGTGTCCGATATTTTCTTGCCATTCATTCATGGGTGCATTTTGAGGTATGTTTCAGGTCATTATTCTGCTGGAGGACCCATGACCTGCAACTGAGACACAGCTTTCTTACACTGGGCTATACATTTTATTCCAAAATGCCTTGACAATCTTAAGATTTCATAGTGTCCTGCACAGATTTAAAGTACCCACTGCCAGAGGCCGCAAAGGAACCCCACTGAGCCTCCTCCATGTTTCCCAGTCGGGACGGTGATCTTTTTTAGAAAGATTTGTTCTTTTCTGTGAAAATAGAGTCAGTGTGATGTACCAAAAAGCTCTCATTTTGTTTTGTCTGTCCAGAGGACATTCTCCTAAAAGGACTGTGGCTTGTCAACACGCATTTTGGCAAACTCCAGTCAGGCTTTTTTGTGTTTCTCTCTTAGAAGTTGGGTCTTCTACCATGGAGCCCATTTTCATTCAGACAGTGACAGATGGTGTGATTTAAAACTGCTGCACCTTGACCCTGCGGGTCAGCTTGGACCTGTTTGGATGTTTTCCTTGGTTCCTTCTCCACCATTTGAAGAATCTTTAGGGACCACATCTGGGATGTTGGCTATAGTCCCATGGTCCTTCAACATTTAATATTGGTGACACTGGTCACTAGGATCAAACTCTTGATGAGTTTACAGCTTTATACTGACCATGCTTGGCTATTGCCTTCTTTCTAACCTTGTCAGACAACTCTCTGCTTTTCCTCCTCTTTTTCATGTTTAGTGTGACACATAGTGGCACAAAACAGTGAAGACTTTTCACCTTTTATAATGGCTAAATAAGTGATTATAATTTTTAAGACACCTGTGCTACTAGTTAAAGGAGAATAGTCTTCTTGACACATCACAACAATACAATTATTTCTAATAACTTCTAAAGGGCATGAATAATATTGTCCAGATCATTTAAGAATGTCTTTGTAGAATAAGCAAGAATTCAGTTCTTTTCAGTTGTTTTGTTCCACTGCAAACTAAAGAAATGCGTGTATGGATGACAAAAGATTTCAGAACTTTTCAGGAAGAATGGTGCATCATTTGAATAAAATGCAACCAATAATACCCATAATTTTTGAGACACCTGTATATTGTACTATTGAGGAAGGTCCACGAACGCCTGAATAGTTGAATGAGTGAAAAAATAAAAACTATGTATATACAGTTAAAAGTGACTGTTAAAGTAACTATCCATCCATCCATCATCACTAAATGTTTGTCCAGGGCAGGCTCACAGTAGTCCAGACCATCTCAAAACCATAAGTTATCATGAAGGATATACCTCGCATGGGATGCCAGTCCATTGCAGCACATTCACAGATACTCACTCACCAACACACTAAGGGCAATTTAGAGTCACCAATACATCTAAAATACATCTTACGATGGTGGGAGGAAATCAGTGTTGACTGAGTTGGATTTGAACTCGTATTCAAATCCAGAGCCTGGGAATTATGAGGCACTTGTGCTACCTTTTGAACCACCGTGCCTCCTTCCTAAAACAAACCTGCAAGGTGATATAAACTGTAAGCAAGGGTGTCAGCAAAGCAAATTATTTCAAGATTGTGACTGTAGGAGATTTTATTAAAGTTTTGAATTTTAAAACAGACTTTTTTTTCTGACAGCCTCATATCGGATATTTGTGGAATTGATCCAGTGGGGACAAGGTGAAAACACCCAGCTAGGCAGCACAGAGGTACACGCACACACTCACTCACTAGCACTAGCCTGTACACCTACCTGCAGCCTTCCGATTGCAACCAGGCAGTACTTGCTGCTCTGTCCGGCCTCTGGGTCCTCTTCAGGAATTGTCATGCCTTAAAGTCAGAAGGGGAGTCACATTTTACTTAAGACTGTAAAATGACTTGCACAATATCTAACTATTAAAGGGTGTTCTGGACTTTACAACCTCTGGTGACTATCTGTACTGATGATTTTTTTTTTTTTACCAGCTGCACCCCTCATGCCATAAAACCAATATGCTTTCAGAGACATGTCTGTCTTCTACCAGTGTGATCCTGGAATTTGTGAACCCATTTGTGCAGTGTAAATCATTACACTGTGTACCAGCAGATGAAAATTTCCTCTTGATGGAATAATAAAAACAACCACAATAAACCTGGCTCCTCGTGAAAACAGGTGCTTCCTATTATTTATACTCAAAGCTTTTTGCTGCCCCTCTTATTCTCTGAACCCTACAACAGCTCTGCATTTTCACATTTATTTATACTTCTACTAAATAAATTAGTAATTATGAAAAATGTAGTTCAGCTATTGCCTCAAAATCAAAGTACTTGGGTTTGAATCCCTGCTCCTGTTCTAGTAGTACCTTACCTTCTAGTGGGGTACTGACCAATAAATAACACCATAATAACTACACAGCTGTATACAGCAAAAAAACTTATATATGTAGCTCAATATATAAAGCTAGTGATGTAAATCAAGCTTGAGAAAAGCATCAGCAACATGATTAAATAATAAATTTATTTGTATGTAACAACAAAATATTTTGGAATTTTACTAATTATGTCAAGAATTTTTAGGACTTACATTTTTAAAACCTCATTAAATAAGAACTGCAATTTTAAATTTATGCATGTGTGCAGATGTACGTGTTTGCGCATCTCGTTTTGTATGTGTTAATGAATACACAGACATTAGCTTTATTCCAAAATAAACTACTTAGAAAAACAGAAGTTCTGTATAAAGACTTAAAAACCAAGAACCTTACTGTACAAAAACAAGAACAATATGGTACTATGTGCAAGTGCTATGTGCCACAGCCCATGTCCTTTTAACATGATACTAAGTGCACTGCCTCATGTTCTATACTTCTGGGATAGACTCTAGACCATTGTGACCCTGCACTAGACAAGCAACTACCAATGAGTGAGAGTACTGCTCTGTTCAAGAGTGTGTAAGCTTGTGAAAATGGTAGAGAAGGCTGCTCAGATGTGCTTACAAACATTAAAACATTTCAACATAAATCTGCATATGTGTCTGAAAGGCGTAACAACAAGGAGCCAGCTAAATCCAGCTCAGAATTTCAACTCCAGACTGAAGCGCTGTTTTTTTAAACAGCTGTGACAAGGTGAACCCGACACATGATTTATCATGCATGTGTCCCTTCAGAAAATGTCTATCCCGGTATCACAGAGAATGCAGAACACATACAGGCTGTAATCCAGCAAAAACCAATCCAAACCAGTTGTTTTGCACACAAAGCATGTGGAAAAACAGAGTGGTGTGAGAGGTGCATGACTGGTCATCTGGTAACCAGCCAAAATTTTACTCAATACACATGCCTGCTTTAGCCTGAAATCCAAATATTTGAGTGGGAGAAGATTCAGTGGTCGCCATCTGCTTAAAGATCTTCACTGGCGTACACACATGAGCAAAGCCTCTGGGTTTTAGGCATAAGTTGACTGTCACAGATAGTTTTCGAGGAAAAAACTTTGTCCTCATTACGCTACAAACATGTACACGTGGGAGATGATGAAACAAACACTGCAGCCCCTGTAAACACACCCTGAGTAAGGCATGGCTGGCACAGTCTTCTCACGTGTTTCTGTTTTACAAACACTAGGAGTTGCTCCAGGTGGTGTGCTGATTTCAAGGTGGATTACTCAGTGCTGCTGCACTTCCTCAGAAGACAACACTGGTCCATTGATGCTCAATGAACAGGTGAGGGGCCGTACGTTAGAGGAGAAAGAGGAGTGCACAGCTAACTCAGGTCATGAAGTAGGAGTGTCCGTTCAGGGTGGTACGTACCGGCAGGTGGCCACGCTTTCATATAGCCCGTGCAGTGCACAACCACATACTCAGGCTCTCCCTCCTTGGAGGATCCCAGGCCGTTCCTGCAAGATAAGCAAAGACATAGAGCATTTTCAGTCATGCTTTCACATGCCAGTAAGCTACAGCAGCCCCTGCCTAGGGGAAACATTTCCACATTCACATGGTTTTTAAAATATTTTTAACATAAACACATTCCACTCCCAAAGGCTGGTTTATTTTGGTTTTTGCCAATGCTCAGGGGCACCTTAAGATATATGCTTTTCGTTAGGCACAGGGACACTGCTCTGATGGTGCTGGAAGAAACCTCACCATTCAGGAATCACTTGGTGTCCTACGGTAAGATACAGTCACAGAAGCATAAAATGCCATCATGGGGGGGAGGACAGGCTGTGGCACCAAATCATACCTGTATCTCTTCCTTAAGCTTGACAAACGGTTCATCGGGACATGTTCCAGGAGAGCACTCCCACACCTGAGAAGGGGGGGGGGGGGGACACATCAAACATTTATTTTCTTAACCAATCGCTATATACTGTGACAATGTGTCACCTCAAAAGGGAGGATGCGTGGTATAGAAAAATGCCACTGTAACTCTCCAGTCATGTAATCTTGCTCTCTTGTTTGAGGAATGGGCTCGCAGACATCACCACTAAGTGTCTAAGAACAGAGATTTCTCTTCCTGTGAACACTAAGGAATTTATGAACAACATCAGCTTATGTTGACTCCGCAGCTGAGTCTTTACTCCTTGTAGATAAACCAGCAAATACTGCACATTCCCTGTGTAACAAGATCTGGCAAACAGTTAAATTACTCCTGGAAGCACAGTCAAGGTATTTTTAAGTAATATTAAATGTACCTATATCACATACCTTTGTTGTAACCTCAGTAGCTTCTTTATTGAATAAGTATGATATTCAGTACCTTCCTTCAAATTTCTTTCACATAAGCATATGTGCACTCTGTAACCCCACCAAGAGGATGTTCTGGTATGCTTCCATTCCTCTGAGTCGTGGGCCGACCCCGGGTGCCTTGTTTACACCACGTGCAATTCGCTCACTTGTGCCGTGGACAACTCCAGACTCCACCAATTTCACATGCTGTTTCAATCTGAACTGCCTCAAATAGCACAAGTTGAGAGGAGTACATGAATTCCTGGTCACATAGCGAACAGCAATCATCACCCGCCCGCTGGGGGCGAGTGTGTGTGCGTGAGAGCATGTGTGCTTGGGGGGGCTCGTGACAGCCAGAGACACCGCAAAGGGTGCCATGCATTCAGATTACCACACAGTTGTCCGGAGGGAAACTGTTCTGGAAGAAGCAGGAAATGAGGAACCAGACTTATACTTGAGTGAACCGGACTGAAACACCTCCACGATCCTACATCTGGTTTCAAACACAAAATGCCTGCTTCTCTGTAATACCTTTCAGCAAGGTAATGACCCTGAATTCATAAAATAAAAATCACCATGGTGTACTATAAATGAGTAAGTAACTGTATGTAGCACAGCATAAAAATGTAATATTCTAAGTTGCTTTGAAGAAATCTGTCAGCTAAATTATGGATCATAATAATTTCACTTCACACAAAAAACAACCATACGGACAGTACCATCTTTGTAACATTTTTTACTGCACCCAACAACCAGTTTAAAAAAGTGCATTGTAAATGACCGTGTTTTGTCAGGGCACCTCTGTGTCTGTGTACCAGACGCAAGCCATGGACAGCCCATGACAACACGGCGCCAAAACACAGCTCACATTTCAGCACAGTGCACGGTGGCATGTCAGTCTGAGACTGCAGCAGGGGAATTTTGTACACAAAACAGGAGGGAAAAAAACTACAAATCAACAATGCTGTGATCCTTGAGGGTAGAGAGAGGAGACCCTGCAACAAAAAACAATAAACCATAGGTCAATCTTTGGGTAGCTTAGGACAATGGCAGTGGTTCCCCAATGTCATTCTCCATTACCCACGGAGATAACCGGTGTAGCCTTGAGTGTGTGAGTGGTGACCACAGGGAACTGCAGGGCGACCACTCATGACATAGCTTTACCTCATCCTGCAGATGAAGGAGCGCCGGGAACCCATACACATCCTCATGGAAGACTGCTGACCCTCCTTCTTCACCGTACCTGTCTTCAGGTCGAGGATGCGGCCTACAGAGAGATATACACAGACACACACACATTTATCTGTCATCATGAAAAAATTGACTTGCTTTAATTAGAAATCTCCAAGCCCACCTGAAAAAATCTCAAATCAAAAATTAGCAGTACTGTAGTTTAATAAACAAATGACAAATGGTATAAGCTCTCCCTATGTTGTGCACATACAAACTTGTGCACACAAATAAAAGGAGATTGCATGTCACATCAAACGCTGCATAGTCAAGAACTTTTTATGGAGAAACACACATAAGTAAGAAAAATAAGTAAGACCGCTAGAAAGACAGTACACAAATATCTTGAGAACATATCAAAGTCATAATCTTAAATGTTCTGCACATAAATCTCTAATCAAAAAGATCAGTGAAGATAAATTTTTAATAACCAAAATGACAGTGATTTCATTTATTTGGTTCATTCTCTTTTTGAGGGTATATAGAGCAGTAATAATCATCCTGAGCCTTGATATTAATGCAGCTTTTCTTTTCAACTATGATGAGTGGCACAGTGACGCAGTAGTTACTGCTGCTGCCTGACAACTACAGGGCAGTATGTTGTGAGCACAAGATTGACTTTAGCTCAGCCTGTGTTGGACGTTCTATATGTCTATGTAGGTTTCCTCTGGGTGCATCTGTTTAAGCCACAATCAGAAGACATTTCTCAGGTAAGCTGGTGATTGTAGTGTACAAATATGTGTGTGAAAGAGTGCGTGATTCCCCGGTCCAGGATGTATCCTGCCTTGTCTGGTGCCCTGGACTTTTAGGACACACTCTAGACCAACTTAAGTTTGAACAGTGAAAATATAACTTCTACAATGCCAGTAGAAGAGGTTGCACATATTGGTCCATGACCTATGTAAAACATCTCTGGTGTACATAGAGGAAAACCTGCAAGTACACTTCTCTCATGAACAAAAATGTGGTCAGAACGTAGAGTCAGGCTCAGGCAGTGAGCAACAGGACAAAATTAAATGCTGCTGTTTTTTTCCACTTCTTTAATTGATTCAAGCCCAAAGAATGTTGTTTTTTCCCCCTGAATGGCGTAAAAAGGTGGTAGGGGACAAAGGAATACAAAGCCATGCACATTTTCCATCACAAACACTTGGAAAAAAACAGAGAAGGGCTGAGTAGGTTTGCTGATTGATCTGATGATGCTTATACAGAGCATGCATGAGCTATGTTCAGTCTTCTCTTGTTTAAACACCAAAGGAAAAGAAATGCGCCAAAGTATTCAAGAATCCACACTGCTGACAGCTGTTTGCTGTTTACATTCTCTACAGCGGATAATGTTACGTATTACTGTTGAGCGCAGAGCACGCACCCTGAAGCAAGGTCAGCGATGGGGTGCACAGGGGCTGGCGTGTCTGAAGGTTTGTGCTCTAACTGCTCCTTTTAATGTCTTTACTTCTTGAGATGGTTAAGATTTTAACTTACGTAAATTTGACCATGGCACCATATATATGTGATTGCCAAAAGTTGGCTTCAAGTTGACAGCTCTTAAGAACAACTTCTAATAATTTCCAATTTTAAAAGATATTTTGGAGAATGATGTCAGAATATGCTGTACAAACAATTCATCACTTACTGGACTAATAAGTTGCAGGGAAGAAGGGTATAGATTGAAGGCCTGCTCACACAAGGCCCTCCATGGACTGGTTCTGACACTGGTGTGCCCATTGGGATCAGTGGATGGTTTTCTAGAGAAAAGCATAAAGTCCAGAAAAAACTGACCTTTGCCTCACTATATTTATCCATTTAATTAGCAGGAGTGGGGACTCAAACCCAACTCCTATGTGGCAGCTCTATCCATTATTGCACCTTCTGTCCTCATTCCTACAATAATCATTATCTACTACTATTACTACTACTACTACTACTACTACTAATAATAATAATAATAACAATAATAATAACTGCTGACATAGCTGCTATGTGCCCCCATCCTGCCCTACCTCCTCAAACCCTACCTGTAAAACCAAGCAGCCTTCATATATCACAGGTGACCTCACTGAATGTATAGCACACAACCTTATCACATTCCTCCTGCACATCTCACCAAGGTCCAAACTGACAAAGGAACTTTGAGATGAGAACCACTGACCTAAAATGCACTCCAAACTGCTAACTGCAGTGGAAAATGAAACGTCATGGCTCAAAATAAACAAATTACAGACAACCCTGACTTGGCCGGCTGCATCCACATTGGTTGAGATGGGCTACCAGGAACTGAATGAGACTCATGTTCCACTTTGTTTTTGAGATCTCATTAAATGGTGGGAATTCAAAGCCAATTTCTGCATTACTTTTGCATTGTTAAGACACAGAGTAATTCAAAGTGACTGTATTCTGTTAAATACTGAGTGTATGCTAGTCGCTGCTCACCACACTTTGTTTAATGTTGCATGAGTAATACTTCCCCAGGATTAAGAAACCTCAGTGCAGTGTCTTTTTGCTCAGACATTTAGTGTTGACTTGGACTACACTCACCAGTACTCTGGGGGGATCTCAAGGTCACCCCAGGGTTGGGGACATGGGTTTAGGCTTGAGAGCAGTGTACCGTGCACAAAGACCAGCAGGAAAGCTGGCCCAGGGAAGCCCAAACTTTGTCTCAATGAAGAACACTGATGCTACCAGCCAAAGGCAACCTTTCCAAATGCAAAGGAGACTCTGCGAATGCTAGTTTTAGGAAAACAAAAGGAAATGAGGAGCACTGGGAAAGACTGGAGAGCATCAGAAGTGAGTCCAATGAAAACAGAACTTGGAATGGGTGGCCTTCACTGCTAAACAGTTCTTTGGTTATCTTGGCTGAAAAGCCACGTGACCCAGCCTGTACACTTCTTGCAAAGGCTGGAATAGTGTTTGCAGGAATATGGCTGCAGAGGAAGGTGAAAAAGAAGAAATGGAGGATAGGCGCTGGAAAGGAACAACGATGGAGAATGTCAGTAGGACTGCTGTCCTGACAAGCCAGGAAACATGATCACTTCAGGTGGTGTTAGAAACATGTTTAGCATTATATTGTTGGCCATTATAAGATCAGACATGACATGTCACAATCTGGACATTGTGTTGTCTTTCCTTCATTCTACATAATTCAGCATTGTCCAGGAGCTACACAATAAACACTCTCGCTCCAACTTCTGTTTAGCTGCTGAAACAGAAGGGATATAAACTGCAAGCAAGTTTCATAAACATACACATGTTCCATCTGGACCTCTTTTGAAAACAGCTGCAATAAGAAAAAGAGCATGGAGGCAAATAATCAACTTTACCTCACTGGTCAACACCATTCAAGACTACAAATGGGGCCTCTAAGGAGAGAACATAAATAACTTTGCCAGTCCAGCTAAAAGTAGATTCATGCAAGCCTGATCACTAGCACAAGCAGGTTAGGTCAGCATCTTGGTGATTTTCTGACATGATTTAATAATGGACCTTCTGGGAACACTGGCTTATGAAAGACACTGATGAGTCAAATTCAATGGTATGTGAAAAATTCCCAAAACAAGTTTGAACACCCTGACTATAAACATCCATACACAAACAACCCAATTTTATGTCCTAATGATCTATGACAATAGGTAGGCTGTTAAAAAATCTCTAAAATCTTATCAGGGCTTAACCTGTATATCTTTTCCAATATGAACTACACACACTTTCAGCAATATCCATTTATGTAGACGGTTTCAAAATATGTATTGATTGCCTATTTATACTTTACAGTAGGAAGGTTGTTGTCCTTTACAACTTATGAGATCTTGGTATCATAGCACCCTCTAGTGATAAAACCTTAAATTCTTCAAAATGTGGCAAGACCACACACAATAAACGTGACAGCTGAAAGAGGTTTACAGTGAAAAAGCAAATGTGGAGCAGGCAGGCCAGCTGGCCTACCTGAAGCCTCCTACCTGTCATGGAGTTCTCTGAGGTGCTCAGCTGCTCCCTCAGCTTGTCTACGTCATCTGGATGGACCTGCTCATACAGTGTGCTCCCAAACCACTCAGACTGTGGCTGGTTCAGCACTGGTGTCACCGAGTCTGAAACATAGATCACACGGCCAGTCTCTGCTCCCACCACAAACAGAAAGCCATCCGCTGCCTCCAGGATCAGATGCTTCAGCTCCTAACAAAGAAAAAAGTTAGATGTCTCCAGTCAAAGTCACACAAAAAGGCAAGAAGACAAGATGGATGGACTGTTTTGTGCAAAACCTGATCTCACATCTCCTCTCAAAACACATCTACCTCTCCTAGCTTTGGCTGAATTTGTCAAAGGGCTTCATATTAGCTACTATTTGGCATATTATTTAGGGGCCATTGCCTTGCACTCAAAGGACTTTGGTGATACCTCCTGCTTTAGAAACATTGAGCAAGAAACTTATCCTGAATTAATAACAATACACCACTGTATAAAAGGATGAATTATTTTAAGCAGCTTGATGTACAAACCTTACTGTGACTCTCCCTTTGATAAAAGTCAGCAAAATTAATAAATAAAAAAATAAATATATCTTCTAACAAAGCCTTTGGACTGCAGGTTGTCTATCTGATACTGTACAAACAAGCACTGTATTTTGAACAAATATAAACATTTTGAGCAAAATGTGTAAACTTTTATTCTTCTTGAGACAACTAGTAACAAGTAGTATGGATTCAAATAACATACTGGAAGATTACTGGAGAGTGGCTGTAATTCTGTAACAGAACTAGGTATTGAATGCAGTATGCTTCTGTAAACATCTGTCTATACAAATTGATTATCTCTGTCTGACTAGCCAAATCACAAGCTGGTCTCCAGGGAGCATCACTCACCTGCTCAGTGAGAAATGAGGGCTTGTACGCCCCATCGGAAGGTGTGTTTCCAGCTCCTCTCATGGCCTTCATATGGGACACAGCCATGCGCAGGATGGTCAGCTTATCAGGTTTGCGGGCAAGGGCGCTGCATGTGGGCACCATGTCCGACAGCTCTGTGATATACTGGCTCATCTTGTTTCGCCGCCGACGCTCAATCTCACTGTGGTTCTCTCTGGGTTATTGGGGGAAGAATTGTGCAAGTCAATAACCAGCAGGGGACTACAGCGCAGTTCTAACTCAAAGAAACATACATGTTTCATAAACCCGCCACTTCTGTCACTTATTCATATAAAAACAACACCAGTATAAACGGGAACATACAAGCTCCACACAGACTAAACCAGACTCAAATCCACATTCTGAACTCACTGCTTGGGAGCTGCGAGGCACCAGTGCTACCTGCTGCACCGCCATGCTGCCTCTGGAAATGTGTTTCAAAGTTTTTTTTTAACATAAAGAGGCAACAAATGTGGAAAATGGAGCAGAAGCCATCCCAGAGGCACAGCTGAATGAGGCTCTCCCATCAGCAAAGCCAGCCAGTCCATCTGCAATCCTCTACAACCCCTGCAGGTTTATCCTACCTGGCAAACCGTTCCTTATCAGTGGGAATATGACTATGGTCATACCTGGCAACACAGAGAACGTCCACATGAACACAGCGACACCAGCACAGATTTGCCATTTGAAAACACATGAACAGGCTAACCATGAAATCAAGGCAGAATGAACATTGTATGGAGTGAGAATAGACTGTTTATATAGATAAGCATAGCCCATGGTGAAAACATGGGAGAAAAGGTCATTTAAAGTCACTGTATCCACTTCAGGAATAAGTGAGAGCCTCACTATGCAATCTTGCCTTTGTTACTAGTCTCTGACAGGTAGTCTGGAACTTTAATCCACATACACATTAAATATGAGGCACAATCAATTTTCATTTTTTATTTTCTAAAATACGGAACTTTTTAAATTAACTTTTTAGCAAAATTTTGCTCAGCAGACCAACAGGGGGCATCATAATCTCTGCACTGATACATCACAAGAAAAGGTTACTGCTGACTCAGAGTAAAAGGGGATACAGGTCCTTTAAAGAAAAACAAAAAAAAAACTGTGAATAACATAGAAAAACATACTGATATAATGTGGAACATAAGAATGATACCTACATATACATATATATTCACACATATATGTAAGTATATTTATATTTGTGAGCATAGTAGAAACAACCCTGTCATCTATTATCATACATTCATGTAAATGTTCTCTGTATCTAATAAAGCAAAATAACAAAGTTTAAAAATAAGCTGGCCTAGCATTTGAAGTGATGGTTCAAAAAAGAATACTTACAAAAAACATATGCCAAATGGTTATAACAAATCATTTCATAATTTTCACCTTGAAAATTTGCTGGGCCCTTCTCCATCATCGTCATCCACATCTGTCCTGAAAAAAAACATTTAAAAATCTAATGAATATGGCAAAGTAGTATATGGTAGCTGTAGATTATAGTGATGCTTTCTCGATCAACCTGTCCTCATACCGCAGCCACTGCTGTTTAAAAGTAATCTCATATTCTAGTTGATCCTGCAATAAGTCCACCTATCTCGTAAGTACATATTTTAAGTGCAGAGGCTATATGTGTGTGTTCACACCAAGGAAGGACTTACAGCATTACTACTCACCCTGCTGACCTCCTCTTGTTGCCTCTTCCCTGCATGACCCCTGGAGTCCTCACCTGGCCCGTCCCCAGCCCAGTGCCACTCGTACCAACTGAGGGGGGGTGCTCCGAGCCCATTTCTGTAACCCAAGGCATTGGTGGCATGATTAGTTTCCATCGAGTCTACTGAAACACTCACAACCTGCCATCACAAATACCCTAGATGAAGGTTTAAAACAGAGACAGCATCTATGGTATATTTAACCATTTGTACAGTCTCCTCTCTAGGTCTGATTACCAACAGGAGGACCCCAACCCCTCACAAAACAATTCATGTATGATTATTTATTTAGCACCCACTTTTCTCCAACACAAAGTATGCTTTCATCAGTGATTCTAAACTACTTACAGTGGTTTACCAATTTACACAGCTGGGTATTTTTCTACTAGAACAATTCAGGACCACCTTAATTCAACTGACTACAGTATGCGCCTGCTTTTTAGTGAGAGTCTCTGATTGAAATAACACTGTAAAAAGGCAAACTATAACTATGGCCAAGTGTAGCTAAGAAATTTAGAGTTAATTGCGTATTATTTAAAGTAGTAAGAAGATGATGTACGCCACACCTACTGTACATATGGCATGAACCAGTCAAGAATCACAACTGAATAGGAATTTGTGGAAATGAAGTATTTTTATGTTGAGTAATTTTTTACTTAGTACTCATTTCAATGTAACTTGAATTTGACAAAAAAATGAAGCAAATAAAAGTCTCATGGAGAATTTTTTAATTCATCTGAATTATAGCTGAGCATTTAACAGAATCAAAACAGCAAATAAACTGACAGAGGAACTTATTGTCAAGTTTTTATTAATTTTCATTTAGAGGTGCTAATGATTTTTGAGTTATGAACAAAAGTGGAAAACTGTCTTCTGGTCTCAACTGTGTCTGTTTGTTAAGGAGTCGGTGTAATACATTAAAAAGATCTCTGTACCTCTTAACAACTCACTGAAGAAAAGAAATGCAAACAGAAACCAGAACACTGAACTGTGTTCCGTCCACTAATCACCACCCTCGCTATAAACACTCACTCCTGCCGCCCCTTCTAACAACGGCTCCCCAGGGCCACACGTTTGCTGCCCTAGGCGCTTAGGCACAAGGTCTGTCCCAACTCCATACATTTTATTTCAGACTGAAAAGGAAATACAGGTCATATGTCAGGGTAGTAAATAAGCTCACACCTTATGTGGATCCCCAGTAAGCCTACAGCTAACATGTCCTGGATATGTTAGTTCCATTGTTACAGTGTAGAACCGTGTAGAACCCCCTTTAAATCAAAATGCTTTTACCTTAACCTTAATATATATATCATTATGTGTGTATGTGTGTGTTTATATATATATATATATATATATATATATATATATAGAGAGAGAGAGAGAGAGTGAGAGAGAGAAAGAAAAACAGAGAGAAAGGTTCAGATAAATAAATACAATTTTTTATATAAATAACTTTATTTATTTATTAGGGTGGGCCAGATGGACTGAATGAACAGAAGGAGGTATTTGCTGGAATTCAAAAATATTTACTTTCTCTCAAGACCACATAAATGCTTTAAACGGAGGAATACATTATTTTACAATACTGTACAGAACATACAGTTGTCTACATGAAGGCCTGCAGATGGTACAGGCTTTTAAGGTACCGAATCAGGATAGCTTCACTGTGAAAATGCAAAGATAGACTAAACAAAGCACAATAAATACAAGAGTGATCCAAAGTTCATTTTTTAAAAAAGTCACAATGTGCACAACTTTATGCATTAAACTTACAGTTTCTGTTTAAACCAACATCACAGCCACAGTAGCAAGTCATTCTGAGATTTTCTGTTAAATTTAGAATGAGAAATATTACAGTTTCTAAAACTGTTCTTTCTTTTAATTAATACTATTACTTCATTGCTTAGTTGATTCTTTTATCCACAGCTACTAACAGTATTTGACCAATTAACAGAACTGGATAGTTCTTTACAGTAATTTAAAGTAAAAAACCTTACTCACAGGTACCATAACAGTTACTTCTCCCTTACTTCCTAACTCTGATTCGCAAAAGGTGAAGTTCCAAAACATTAAAATCTTACAAAGAAAACATTTTTGTCAAGTAAAAGAAGCAAAGTAATACAGAAAACATATTAATAATATCATATTCATGTTAGTGTTATTAACATTAATAATCACAATCAACAGGCGGAGGAAGTGAAAGCAACGAACTACTTATATATTCAACGGTATATGAATGTAAATAATGGTAAATCTAAGTGATCATGTGAAAGACCGAAGACAGCATCTCTGAGGCAGCAGCATCCCTAGGTGAGACGACGTAGGAAATACACACACACACACACACACACACACACACACAAACAACAACAAGGAAATGCGCGCTAATTCATATACTGACTGCGATGAAGTGTAAAGAAACGGAGCTATAAGAGAAGACAATGAGGGAGAAACGGACCCTCAGTGTGTGTGTGTGTGTGTGTGTGTGTGTGTGTGTGTGTGTGTGTGGGTGGGTGTGTGTGTGTGTGTGTGTGTGTGTGTGTGTGTGTGTGTGTTTGTTTCTGTGTCTGTGTGGGGGAGGGGGGCTACTGGATCGCTGTCGCAGGACAGACCTGTCTGTCCTCCTTTGTCTTTGTATAAATAACCTAGCAGAGGAACACTGAACAGCATGTTTATAAGAAAACAAAAAAGGAAAACCTCTCACTCGCGCGCGCGCGCGCGCGCGCGCACACACACAAGCACACACACGCACAGAGGCCGTCTGTGGACTTACCCGGCGCGCTCACCGCGGTGGACGTTGCCATGGAGCCGCGCGTGAACAGAAACAGAGCTTGAGGAGAATGCGAAAATGCGGCAGCCCGAAGTGACGCACAGTCGCGCGCTGGGTGCTGGGCCGCTGGGCGCGCGGGAGAAAGGTCCCACAGCGGGAGGCAGGGGCGGGAGAATTGCACGCGCAGCGCGACCAAACCGCTCAGAACCCCCGTGTGCACGCGAGGCTGAGCGCTGAAACGCGCGCACTGCGGAAACCGATTCTTAATTTGGGACGAAGGAGGAAAAACGTCTGAATCGTCAAATAACGCGAGATTTGTTCTCAGTTAATCGATAGAAGCAGTAGCTGGCAGTAGCTGACAGGGGCTGGGGACTGGATTCGTTAGGCGGTTGTACGCGTCCCTTAACGAAACAGAGCGGTTAAACATGATGATGATTCGTCACCAGGCAGTTTATGGTTCGAATCCCACTCCTGCCTTATGACCCTTAAGCAAAGTGTTTACCTTGAATTGTCCTGCCATGAGTACTTTGCTGCACATATTAGAGTATGGTTTGAAAATATTCATATGATCCAAGAAAATGTCAGTTAAGCAATAAAACTGAAATTTACATTAACGCCAAAATAAACGCGAAGGCATACACGTTTACATGATGCTTCTATAAATTCCGTGCAGATGTAAAATCACGTCTCTAAACCCACTATGAATGTATACATCATTAAAACACATTTTCTCAATCTAATGTTATGAATGGATGTACTAAACTATGACCCGAAGTCATTTTTACTGACTAAAGACTGGTTGTGGGCTACGCACAGATCAAAATAGTAAATGACTAAATTATTAGTATTGATTTATTACTTACCCCACGGCTTTTAACCAACGTAAACTAAATAGCTTGACCCCTTTTTACAGCTGGATATATTTACTTAAGTCATTCAGGGTAAATACCCTAGTCAAGAAAAGTACAGCGAGAGCTGCAATAGGGACTTAAACGAACAACATTCAGGTTGCAGGTCCACATCCATAACTGCTGCAGTATCTGCTGCACCTGAATGTTACCAGAAGCTAAATATGAATAATAAATGTGCAATTTTATATACATAAATATCTAAATAAAATATGATGGTGGCAATTCCCTGTGGCAGTAAGCTATTTAAGGTGTGGTTGCTGTAAAAGAAAAAAAAACAAACAAAACAACTGCCACTGTACAGGCATACAGTAAATAGGAATACATAACTGACATTTTCAACCTAACAATGAATAACTGTGGTTCAAACAGCCTTTTCAATGACTGTGTTGGGGGTGGAATACATTGTCAAGTAGGCGGTGTCCCCTGATAAATGTGTTCAAGAAGGGATTCGTCAGACTTCATTGCCCATCCCCATGATTATTTTTTTCCATTTTTAAATCTCTTCAGTTGTTAGCCTTGGTGCTCCACACAAATTTTGCATATTGTTTGTATAATTTATGAGGCACACACTGGCCAGGGAGAAATAAAAAATGGTGGGGTAGAATGGAGTGGCCACTGTTGCTGTGTTTGAAGCATTGCATTGAAGGGGTCTGTGACTTTAAAATTACCCTGGGATGGGGGGATCTCCTTTTACCCCAGCTGGGGCCGGACACAATCGAACTGATTACAGCATGGATACTCTGAACTCTTTCTCTCTTGATTTAAATGTGCATAGACATTTTAAGGCAATTTATACTTATTTGGTTCTTCATGCAGAGAAAATGCTGTATTGCAACTGTTGTGTGAATTTTTCAGAATACATTTTAGCATAACCTTTTATTAGGAGTTTTTCCAGTTATAGCAGTGAGAAGTCCAGAACCATGTGCCTCCTGAGACCCAGACATGAATTTTGGTCCACTCTAGAGAACATGCATTTTACATGTATCTCCCAAACTATATACACTGAAGTGCTGAGCTTTGATGCACTTTACAGAAGATGTACTATTGTATGTTTTTACAATATATCACATTTGTGGGTGAGGCTTGGTCAGCTTCCTAGAAATCCTAGAATGTACCTAAAAACCTTTTTTCAGTAGGTCTCAGGAGCTCAAAGCCCTTATTCATTAAGCCATGTGCCCTTTCTTACAGACCAACCTAAATGAAATTCAAGGTAAACTAACATGTTGACATTGTATGGAATTACACAAGACAGAGGCCTTTCCATCTGAACATTGCCAACTAACATGAACATTGACCAAGAAGCAACGTGACTTCTCTACAGATGGAAAGGGGAACCCTTTATCCATTCATCCATGTGGTATTGCAACAACATTCACCTTTAAAGACATTCACAGAATACTAGACATTGTCAGCAATGTAAACATTGCTAGCCAACTTTGTCATCGTCCACAAAGTAACTGAAGATTTACTTCACCTGAAGTTTAAGAATTTGTCCTTTGACACAGGAACTTTCAATAATGACAACACTTAAAGTATTTCTTCAAAAACTAAGCTTAATGTTTTGTTGTTACTTGACATTTTAATAAATTGTTAACAAATACTGTATTATTAATTGTTTTCTCCAGTTAGCATGAAGGTGATACATACCCTAATTTATTTTTTGTTCCTGTCATAAACTACCTCAGATTCAGTTTTGCGCTAAATGAAATTTTAAGAGAACACTTTATTCTTAGCTTTGTCAAGACTTTCAGTATCAGAAGTTGACAATTTAATTCATTACTGAAGCCTGAATCTTCTGATTCAGAGTCAGAATGGGCTATTAGAAATGCTTATTCTCAAAACAATTGTTTTAAACATGACTGCAGAAAATGAAAAAAACCCATCAGTTATCACAGTCGTTTAATTTAGAGTCACATTTCTTAGCCCCTAGGCTACACAGTAATATAATGCCATACTACATTTAACTTTGGTCACTCTAAGCCACAGTGAAATATCATTACTGTATGTTTAAAAACTCCACTAGTCATGTAAAATTCTTTGTTCTGGTTCACCGACTATTTATCTATATGTAAACTATGAAGTAATTTAATTTCATTGTAAAATCCGTGAAATTAAGTGAATTCCCGTTGTGTCTTTATTGCTATGAGTATCACTTTTAATTTTGCTCAGTAAATTAATTTGGTGTCAGTATTAGTATGTTCAACCCATTCTGACTCATTGAAGAGTTATGCAACTGTGGTGGAATAACATTACACCATTCACATCATTGGTGTTTAAAATAAAGGCATAAATAGTGTATAACACATTCCGGACTGAAACCTTCACGGGGATTTTTTATTTATTTCAGGCCCTCTTTGAAATTCTAATAATCCCATTTGTACATTTTCCATGTCTTAATAAGTTTAAAACTAAATTCTAATGTCTATATTATGTATGTATACACTTTAAAATGTTTAAATTAAAAGTCTGAGTAGATAAAATAAGATTATTTGTGTTTTTTGGAATTCCTGTGAATTGAAGCCTAGTCTTCCATCATTTGTTGAGTTTGTTCTCATTTTCCATGTTTTAATAAGTTTAAAACTAAATTATTTATAATAGAAAATATATCATGAAAAATTCATGAACAAATTGATAATTGCATGTTTAATTTATAAGGCCAGGTTATGAAGTATAGTGAACTAAAAGTACTGTCATGCAGCATTCAATAAGTAAAACAAGAAAGCTAAAATTGCACAAAAAACTGCAATTAAGTGTAAATATTGAATTGATAAATGGAATATATACAAGGGAGCATTATTATACAGTTTGAATAGCTCCATTTACAAATTGAAAGCTAAAAGCTTTGCACAAAATCCTTTGGGCTGCTGTTTCAAACAAGCTTTCATAAGCTCTTTTGTTCATTAAAGCACATTCTTGACTCTTTGTCACAAGGGCCATCTGCAACATTGCCGCACCCACATTCTACGAGATGAGGCCATCTCACATGATTTCCCAGCATGAGCTATTGTGTATTTTTCTGTGTAATTTAGGGAGTTGCACAGCTGAACCATGTTCCACAAGCATCAAATTTGGCTGGAATATAAAAATGTAGTTAAAATATTTTGATTTTTTTTTTGAATGTGCCTCAATTCAATTTGTCCATCCATTTTCAATATACCCAACAAAAACAGGTGACATTTTTCTGGACAAACATGTTAGCTAAGCAAAATTAAGTACTTAGTATCATTGCTAATAACAGGTTATCTAATCAACATAGCAATTATATTAGCTAAGTAACTAAGCAATCCCATAAGTATCTTAATATTTTTGATCAAAATAATCATGAGCACGTACTTAATAATGCCACTGCAAATTTAGAACAAAAAATAGATAAATAAAAGGGATGCACTATTTTCATAGCATGTTTGTCTTTCTTTAACCTATACAGTGTGTTTAGTCAAGATTTAACCAGAATTTTATAGCAATTATGAAACGTCTTTTTTCCACTTTTACCCTTCAGGATACATCAAAGTACTGTACCATGAAGAATACAATCAACAAATTGCCTTGGTCCTTCACATGTCTGGTGAAGTGCTGGTCACTATTGTTATCAGGTTAATTTCTTTCTGATTTCCCAGTTGCAGTTGATGAATCCTGGCAGTTTGAATCCAGGGAGGGATGCAGCTAGGTTTTTGGATGAAGCCCAGGCTACAAGGGAGACAGTAAAACAACGGGGTATGAAGAGAGCTGCTGAAAAGTTCTATGATGTATTACTCAATGCACACCTGCATAATGCTGTATAATGATATACTGTCATGAGTAATAAAACCACAAATGTCCTCATTAAGTTGATGTCAAACTTAAAATGTATTTCAAGTGTAATTTAAATGAACATCAATGCCATAACAGAAACTGCTGAAGGCAAACTGTCTATATGATGTATGTACAGACTTTAAAAATGTTTAAATTAAAAGTCTGAGGGGATAGGATTATTTGTGTTTTTTGAAATTCCTGTGAATTAAAGCCCAGTCTTCCATCATTTGTTGGGTTTGTTCTCATTTGTCCCCTACGTGAAGTCTGAGTGTTTTTCAATCAAATAATGCCTTTTCAATTATGTTTTTTTGTGTTGTTAAATATACACATAGAAGGAAAATGAATTTTCAGTCATTAACTAGAATATAACAAAGAAATCAGAAAGAAAGCAATGGCCTGAATGCAAACTTTAACCTAGACTTGAGCTGTACTCTCTGTGAGTAGGGGTCCGAGGCGGAGTTGGTTGTCACAAACAATCTTACACTGAGAATGAACACAGAAATTCACAAGCACACATACAAATCACATGCTTAAATACACAAGCTGATACACACAATAACTCAAAGATACACATACACACCTGGGCTCAGGAGTCTCTTTTTCACACACATACAAACAGATCTTCACACAAGTATTCATACAATACTATACAATACTATACTATACTATACACACACACACACACACACACAGAAATGGCCACGCACACACACACACACACACACCCCACTCTGCAGTCACGTCAAGGATCAGCAGGGGCATTCAGATACTGCTCAGACGCCCAAGCAAAGCAGAGGAGTACTGTAGAAAGCTCACTTCAGAGACGCACCCATGTGGAGCTGCTGGCAGCTTCTGCTCACACACAGCTCTGCAGAGATAGCAGTACGTGGTGGCAGCTGTGGGATTTCACTGCTCCACCAAAAGCCTGCCTTGGGAACACCACAGGATGGGAGAACAGGCAGGTACAATCTTTTCTTCATAATCCTGCTGGCTAGAAGGCATGACACCTTTTGTATTTCTGCTGGATGCTTTGAGGACTCTGGTGTGGGACTAGACGACAGGTGTTTTTGCTCAGTCGGTGAAGCAGAACATACTGACATAGGATTTAGCAACACTTTGTAGGTCCTGAGCTGCTATACAATGAAAGTTTTTTTTTTCTCAGTTCTCTCTGGACAGTAACACCAGTATAGAATGTAGGTCTGGTGTACCCAGTGATTCCTGCAAGGCTCCTTGGAATGTCCTTAAAGATCTAGAGAAGGCTCAAGGTTCTGAAGTCCAGGTCCCTACACTGACATTGGATTCACTTTCATACGCAGCTGCACTGTCTCTGCTTCAAAGTTGACTTCTGCAAGGTGGGATTTTCCAACTATATCAGTAAAGCATAATCCTCATTAACCTAAGCTTTCAACCCATTGCTTTTTCCCCTTTGGGAGTGAGCTGCAACATAATAGAAAGAGAATTAAAAGTTCATGTCCATTTAAATGAAATTACAGTCTGCCTTAAATGGAGACCAAATCTCAAAGAGCATTTTAAAGGCAAGCTCTGGAGAGCAATTAATTCTATTCGAGTGTCATCACATACAAATAAAAAAGGTACAGAAATAAAAAATAGATATGTTTCAGAAATTTTTGATTGACCTCAAAAGAATTTTTTACTGTCAAAAGTTTGAATTTTATAGAAAAATATAATTTCTGCTTCACTAAACCATAACATCAAAATTAATGAAGAAGACCACAGAATCCAAACACTTTATGGAAACATGAATGGTTAAATATTATTATTTTCTGAACTCTCCTCCTTACTGCTCTTGAAGGTGCTCTTATTTCTTATTTACAATGAGTGTGTTACACAGTGTGCTGGAGCTATAGCCTATGTTTCAGACCAAAAATTGTCACACTTTTTTGAACTGGCTTCATTGGTCACTGTAGCTGGGAGGACATTTATTAAGTGAGAAAGTCTTTCAAAGAAGTTTATTTAAGTTATGTTAATAAGGATGCAAATTAATGACCTAGGATAAGGAGAGGCTACAGTGCTATACTCCATTGTCTCACAAAACTCCCTATCAAGTCCAGTGATGGGATTTATACACACTCATTCATGAAGTCAGCCTGAAAGAGTCATTCAGTGAAACAGGTACAGTCTGGTAAACTAAATGCTCAGAGAAATACACTGTTCCTCGCATAAGGACAAATCTTACTGACACATGCAGATATATATATATATATATATATATATATATATATATATATATATATATATATATATATAAATATAATGCAGGAACAGCTACAGTGGTGCTTCTGACACACCTGCAGCAAGGTAACAAACTGGCCCCTTCTAATCTTTAATGGAATGTGGCTTCGTGGCCCTCAGGGCTTGGGAAAGGGGTTTTGGGCTTAGGGTGTCTGAGTGTTTGGGGGTTATCCAGGGTTGTTCATCCCAGTGTTGGTCCATGTCCACATGGCTGAGTGCCAGACCTAACCTGGAAGTGAGACAAATGTACAGCATTACTATTGGGTTCAAGCTGAAAATGGGTATTCATTGCTTATCATCTGTCTTTTGTGGTCCTTTCAAATTCCTCCCAGGTGGAGAA
Source organism: Arapaima gigas (assembly GCA_900497675.1). Lineage (NCBI taxonomy): Eukaryota > Metazoa > Chordata > Actinopteri > Osteoglossiformes > Osteoglossidae > Arapaima > Arapaima gigas. The sequence goes on along the minus strand of UFQX01000235.1, from coordinate 529,819 downwards.
TTGCTGCCTGTCTGGGAGAACAAAATGGCACATCTTGGTACTGGAGGAATAGGCCTGGACCAGGATCAGCTAGCTGTTTACAGACCAATTAATGCTATCTGCTTTGGCAAGGGTATCACCTTATTGGCTTTTAATAGAACACTGGGAACAGTGGTGATGTAGGCAGTGATTTAAATAATAGCTGACATCTTTACTGCCATGTTTTTAACACCATGCAAAAACAGCATAGCCTAAAATTGGGAAATCCTATTGTTTGGCCAGAATGTCTTCCTAAAACTGCAAAAACTCATGTTACAGAAGCAACTGGCTTTTAAATCAGTCACACAGTCACACAGAATCTGGGTATTAAAATGACTGTTGGTGGTGTAGTAGGTAGAAGTGCTGCTTTGTACTCAGATAGCCCAGGTTCAAATTCCACTACCTGCTGTAATACCCTTAAGCAAGATACTTATCCTAAATGTACTCTGTTAAAAATTACCTGGTAGTGTAGATGAGTATTTAGCCTTGTAATTCACATATCAGACAACCAGATGGAAATTACTGTCTCAAACTGTAATAGTACCATTTGGTACAAGTCAACCCTTTGATGTCTTCTGAACGGTAACACTTGTATACACCTCCAGACTGCTTTTTAAGCATCATAATAAGGACCAGTAGACAAGGTGTCCATTTTTCCTCAGCCTTCTGTGTGACTCATCCACAGGCCCCTTTCACTGTGGCAGTTCATTTTTCTGCTCCACTGTTTTGTCTTGCTGCTGCTGTGCAAGTCTTCCGTCTGATCTCGGCTCAGGTTTCAGATCCCCCACCTTTCCCCTTGCTCATACTAGCTGATGTCTGAGTAACGTCAGAAGGAGTGCGGTTCTGCTGTGTTCTTCAAGGTGTCTTTGTAGGAATATGTGAGTTATTCTGCCACCCTTGGTGCTGCAAATTCATTCAATGGGGCCTGTATGATTTCAGCAAGTCAGCTGCAGAGTTCAAAACCCTTCCAGGCAATTCTTTGCTTCAGCACCTCTCAAAATATAGGAACGCACCAAAAAAAAAAAAAAAACAAAGGCAAGAAACTTTGAAAAACAAGAGAGATGACTGGGCAAGAATTAACAGGAACACAAAGAAGCGGACAGTAACACAGTGAGAGACAATTTGGGGGGACCACTTAATACAAATAGTAATCACCCCCCTAGGACTTTTTTCGTATTTTATTGTGTTAAAGCATGGAAAAGCAACGTATTTAACTGAGAATTTTGCTGCTCATCAACACAAAGTGCTCTATAAAGTCAATGAGAAAAAAAATCCATGTATTTTTCTAAATTAATGAAAAATAAGAAACCAAACAAAAAGGTATACATAATTATTTACCCCCCACACCTTTGGTAACAGTTAAAGCTGTGAGCATCTTTAGGGTAAATCTATTAGTGTTGAACATCTTGACACTGAAATTTTTGCGTATTCTCGTTGGCAAAAATTTTACATCATTGAGTAGTTTGTGTTGATGAATGCAAATATTCACAGTTAAATTCATTATTGTATCATGCTGAAACACAATAAAATGTGAAAGGTGGAAAAGTCCAAGAGAGGGTGAGTACATTTTATAGGCACTGTATATGAATGCCTTATATGTTTTTGCACTCTTTTTTCCTTCTTTGGAAACTAAGGCTAACTGAGGCTCAAGGATCTTGGACCTTTAACCATGGCTGGAACAGTTTACACAGAATCAAGATGAACTGTGACCTTGACTTTTCAGATTGGTGAGGAAAATAAAGCCTGACTGACTGGTACTTGTGCATGACTTTTTCAGTAACTTAGCTACAGCGTTTTGGCTCGGTGATGTACTTCTAAATGGCATGCACCAGGTGCATGGAGTTGCAGTTTCTCTTTACATCCAAAGCTGAAAATCAGAAGCCCTCAATAACTCATCTGCTGCTGAAGCAAGGCTTTCTGTCCAGCAGTCAATAATCAGATACCTAACAACAAATTTCTGTAACACTTTTCAGGTGTTAGTAATTTCAAATCTCAGATGGAGGGAGTAGAAAGACTGTGATGCTCTACAGATCCTTCAAATCACACACCAGCATCAAATTTCACATAATTACATTTACAATTATTATTACAATTGTCATCTGTCATTAATCTGACTGCCTGATTGAGGGTGTCCCACAATGTGGTATATTTAGCTAGTTACAGTGGTTTACCCATTTATAAAGCTGGGTAATTCTTACTGAAGCAATTTTAAGTACCTTGCTCAAGGGTACTAATAGCAGGATTGACCTGCATAAGAAGGCTGTGGCTCACCTGAGTGAAGGTGGCGTGAGTAAGAACAATCTTACGGCATGTCAAAAAAATACAGAATGGATTCCTCACTTTGGGAATAACATCCAGATCACATAAAGACTCCATCCACCTTCCTTGTCCCCCCCCCCCCAGTCTTCACTTGCTCACTGATTAGTGGTTACAACCAAGAGGACAGCTTCTCCAGCCAAGTCTTTTCCCACATAAGGCTAAATTTGTCATTTTTAATTACAAGTCACCTTAAGAACAGTTGCGATTAATCACTGCAGGTACCCAGGTTGTTCTGTATTCTGCTTGGACTTTTCAAATCCTGTCTGGCAAAATAAAGCAATTGGAAAGTTTACAGGGCTTTAGATATCCTATTGCATTCAACACATACGGAAGTAGGACATATAGGAAGTATTCCTAAGGATGGTGTCTCACAAAAACAAGAAGGCAAAGCAGCACGTCCCCAATTTACTTCTCTTGTCCCTCAGCGTTTAGGAATGAATTATCAGTACTGTATTTACATGTTCATATGCATTTTTACTGCCTATGCTGCAGTACATGAAGTTCATCAGGTTACTTTTTAAATAACGTAAGAAGCTATGTGCATGGCCGACCAGTTAATTCACAGATGAAAGGAATCATTTCCACACTAACTAACTCCCTATTAAACTGCTGATCAAGTTTCCTAGGAAACTGGCTCAAGCCCTGGAAAGGCGATAATTGCTCTGCAACACAGGGTCAAAGGTGCACCCAGAAAAAGACGATTTCATAAGTTTAAAGCATGTCAGCTAATCCCTGAAATGCTGACACAGGTATCGTTGTATTTTCACCCAATCCTCAAGGTAGAATATCAAAAAGGGTATCAGTCATGCAGGGTTGCCTGAATTAGAGATAAAATTTTGGGGAGCTGTTGGGGCACCTTTCTGACATAGACAGCCCACATATAAGTTATTCTCTTGAATTTGCCATGACACAAATGTTCACACATCATTTGTTCAGCTTCTTTGGTCTTTGAACATAAAAAACATAACGGAAGTGAAATTCACCTGTGGTTGAATATCAGACAACACAGGGTGCAGAAACGATGAGGTTTTCTGTTGCAGGTAAGTAATGGCAACAGTCATTATGGATTATCTAATAAGAGCAGTCAGCCAGTGTGTGAGAAGTATGAGGTGAGTCGTGACTCTTTGGTTGCATTATGACCCTTTGTGCCCTTTTTCTCACATACAGCTGGTTTGGGCTGCTGAAATTATGCAGTTGGAAAATCTTCTGACATACCCAGGCTTGGACCTCTCTTACTTGACATAAATGAGTAATGGACCAGGTTGCACCCCTGGTTTCTCAGCCAAAAGCAGCAGGCAGGCTGTGGACTCTGACAGGCTTCTTTAAATCACACAATGACATAAAACTTCACTTATTTACAGCTTTAGATAGGGCACATTGTATATCCTGATGGCGATCCAGTCTTTCGAAGGCATATTGTAAGACTCTAAATAGTATGAAAAAGTACAGCAATGCTTTGCAACCACTGCAGATTAATCCTATGAAAAATTAACAAATCAGACAACATCAGAAAAACTTAAAGTAGCTGCAAATTTCTCAGTTTTATTAATGTTATAGACAGAAGGATAAGGTTACTAGACTGAAAATACATTTAACAGAACAGTACAATTTAGACTCATAAGGTGTTTTATATACTGGTTATTCTTCCAAGAAACTTTAACAGCCCTCGTGGTTGTATCAGAAAGTTTGCCCCCGACTGACTGTACACTGATAATTGCACTGATTTTCCTCATATCTTGCACCCAACTAAAATATGACAGGTTAATAGTTATGCTCATGAGACGAAAGGCCTATAGGAGACTATTCCGTAGACTGTATTCATCTGGCACGTCTATAGATGGATCAACATGGAGTACTAGGACTGTTTGGGAGCAAACAAGAAGCAACCATCAACCCAGTTTGGAAAAAGCCATGGACAGTTTGAAAAACAAGTTCATCCTTTAATTAGTGGAGCAATTGACAAACACATTTGAATAGAATTCTCAGGAGAACCATGGCTCCTGACTTTTACAACGCTGAGATCGTTTAGTTGGGTGAGGTATAACTGATTCAAAGAAGTTGGGATTGTTTTGTATTGACACCATTAATAATGGATAAAGCTGTTGCCTTGCTGTCAGCTTGGAGTGTCACTCATCCACGTTATTAACAATTAAAATGCAGCCAGACTTGGCGCTGCACTGACAGTATCAGTCTGCCACTTGGCATCTCTGTATATCACTTAATACTATTCAGCTTCAGATATGCCCAGATAAGTTTCCATGTTGGTCTGACTTCACAAGGCCAAGAGTGCTGCAATAGAAGGAAGAGCCAAGCAAATTTGCTTAACTGTGGAAATAACATTTTTCAGTGTGTGTTGCAGGTAGTTTTGTTTAATCACATTTATATTCAAGTTCTGTGTAGCACCTTTGCTCCATAAGTGCATTACTGAGGTGTGAACACAGGGGCCAGAGCTGGGAAATTTAGTACAGGCAACATTTTCACGTCATATCATCCCCAGATGTTGTTGTCTTGATTTATATGGGTGGATCATCTAGTTCCTCTCCAGTCTGAGCCACTGGGCTTTACCTGGATTACATAGAAAATTCAATATTTGATTTTTTGGAGACTCCATTTTAAAACTCATGTAAAGGCATGAAACTGTCACACAGATATCAACTAAGGATACTAGCAAAAAAAAGAACCATTCATTATCAGTAATCACTTGGGGGGGCACACAGTGGTCTGTTACTAAAACATAAGACATGTGAGTAGGGGACACTCTGTGAAACACCAACCCTACCTGGTGAACAACCACCACGGCATCCAATAAATGGAACAGGTAGAATTAAAAACACTTGACAGGACAGAGAAATTCATTACTAATTAATGTTCCTCATGCAAATACAGCGTTTCAACTGTAGCCTCAGTTACGATCTCTGCTCACGTACAAAATTAAATGTGCAAACTCTTGTGCACATATTCAAACAGATGGGCTTCACAGAAGCCAACATGGAACTTCCAGGCACATATTCAGACATTACGCGGCAACAAAGAAAAAATGACTATCACTCCAGACAGACAGATCATAATATCCATATATTCTTGTCTACTGAGTCGTAACCATTAATGCAGAATATTTATTTGTCCACCATTTTGTCAAAACAGTTGTCCATTTACTCATGCCAGTAAAGTGAGGGTCAGTGTACATCTTGAGTGTGGCTGCACAGGGAACAGGAACACCATGCAATATAGAGAAAATCATTATGTACACATTATACATTTACCCATATACATTATACACTTTGCAGCGTTACTCTGTGCAACCTGAATGATTATATAGTTAGCGTTCATATAATTTATAATAAACAATCCATCACAATGGCTCATGAAAATGCATACCCTTTTTTCACAAAATTACCTTCTCATTCCGTAAAACGGCATTGTAGCTTGTTGCACTGTTTTTACTTCAGAGACGAGTATTTTATTCTGTACAATGGCTTGAACCAGACCCTTGTATCAGATGTCTAGAGACAAGAGATACACACTTCTTATCTCAAATCCAAAAGGGTTTTGTAGGGACAAAACTGATTTATCATTGTATATGTAAAAACATGAATTATGTGTATCAACAAAGGTGTAAACACAAAGGTGAAAAATAATCTTTCAGAACTGGGTTGTATTTTATGAGAACATTCTGCAGGATATTGATTTTAATAAAGATGGGTACCATTGTCAGGTAATCTGATCCACGCAAAAAACTATATTGAAAAGTCCTTGCATTGCAAAATGAACATGACTGACTTTTGTTCTTGTAAAGAATCAAAATATCTGGATAACTGTCACTAAAATGGCCACAAAAAAAAACAATTTGAGTGTTTGTGTGGATTGACCTTCCCTCTAATGCTAGTGTGTTTGTGCCTCCCACTCAGATGAGATGGTAGCCTCATTGATCCAGGTACATGAGGACATTTGCAAGCCATGGAAGAGGCCACACCTGACCCCACCTTTGTCGATGTGGACCAGGGACTGACCCTGGCATGCATCGCCTTCTTGTGTCTTCTGCTGGTGGCCATGATCATCCGGTGTGCCAAAGTCATTATGGACCCTTACAGTGCCATCCCAACCTCCACCTGGGAGGAACAGCACCTGGATGACTAGCAAGTGTCTGGGTCTATCTCCATCTGAGTGGAGACACACATGGATAATCAACAGGGCTGTACCTGTGTTTCATCTGAGAAAATCTGCAACAATATCTTCATGTCCACTTCAATGGTAGCAGGAACACCAAAAGACCCAGCTGCAAGAGGCCTGTTTTAGTTATGTGTGGAACTAGTAGTACCCGAATTGCTCTCAGTTGAGCCTGAAAAAGAACCTATTCAAATGTCCATGCTGCTGATAGATGCCAATATATATGTAGGGGAATATCTTTTGGGCCAGCTCAAACTGATGTGCATGACCTTTGGATGGACTTTTATTGAAAAATATTATTTATTTTTCAGTATTTGATCTAAAGTTGAACTCATCTCATCATGTGGGCTTACAAAACAAGGTGGAGAAGGTCCTACCTGGGAACCACTTTGCTCTGCTCATCTTCTCTCAAATATTCCAGCATTTCCCCTTTTTCTACTACTTAAAATGGGAATCAGTCAAACTCAGTAAAGTCTACACAGTGTTAAAAACTTAGAGATTCCTGTGCAGGAGCCTTAGTAATAATCATCATTTCCGCATTAGCTGCATCTGCTTGGTTTTTGGTAAGGCGTTCAGTTTCTGGTTGTGAATAAGAATAAATCTCAAAAATGTAAGACTCGATTGAGAAACACAGACTGACACAGTCTGCTTCTTCCTGCCTAAACAGGTCTTTAGCAGAAATTATGAAATATACTATTTAAATGTTGCTCTTATAGAACCATGTATCCTGGATACCTGTTCATAAAAGCTAAATTCAGCAAACCATATATGATTGTTAGGCATAAACTGGCATTCATGGAGTTGCTTCTGGAACTGAGATCTAAAGACTGTATGTGAGCAAATATCTCTGGAAAACTGTTTTATGCTAATAAGTTTAGTCTTCTCAGTGAGCAGAGCAATGGCAGGGTCAGCAGAACCTCATATGCTGCATTTAGTGAAATGCTGTTGCGTGAACTGTAATTTCTCTTTTCTTAAATCAAATAAAAAAGCTGATAACCCAAATAATGTTCCTCAATTCTGTTTTTGAGAATGCAAAAGTATTGACTATTGAATAATTATTAGCAATACAGTGTAAGACCCTTTACCCTTTTACAAAACTATACATAAACGGTACACATTTTGCTCACTGGTTAAATTATTTCAATTTCATATGAAATCAGCTGCCAGTGAACTTCATATCGCGACTTTTGTGAGACTGTCTTTAATTTTAAATATTAGAAATTGGCTATGTGGCTCTTCTTTTCTTGACATGTCAGAGCTAAGAAAAAGGTTTTTGGAGAACGGCACACTTTTTCCAATATATAGGCCTACTCATACTCTGCAGCATATCAATAATCTGTCCATAATGGTTCTCAGAAAGGCCTCTGTGTCTGAGTGCAGCCCAGAACAGGAACACATTCTATGCTATTTATTTACTTGACACAGACATTCACCCATTGTGCCTTACAACTGTGCAACTATTTATTATTGTTGCTCATTAATACTGAAGTAATGATATGTTTTCCCAAAGGTCCATCAGCAGCTTGCATCTTAGGATCCTTTTACTCAACCACCACACAACAGCAAAACATCTGATGTGATTTGAATCTGATTTCGAATGCAAGGATCACAACACAGCCATCATTGAAACGTATTCATTTCACTGGTTGTTGTGCGGGAATCCTCGCCATCTCTTTGACTTGTTTTTTCTATCCTTCTTGACAAGAACGATGAACTGAAAATGACAACTTGCCAGCAGTGAAACTTTGCTTGAAAAATAATACAGCAAAAACTTTGAGATATCTTAAACACCACTGGATATCTTGCATACCATCTCAAAACAGTGTAGCTCAACTTAAAACATTCCACAAATAGGATTGCTCACTCGGCAGTGAAGACTGCCAGCATCAAGCTGTCATTCCCTGTCAGATACAAATCAGGTAATTACAGTCTTATCTGTAACATCCACTTCAACAGCTACCTGCCAAATACCACGTGGAACAATTTTTTCCCTTTGATATGCTATTGAGCTTGGGTCTGTCGATCACCTGAACTGTTTATTGAGTTCAATGCATTTATTCCTGCAGAATTTTACTCAACTAAATTTGGTTTACCTTATTTAGTTTCCTAAACTAATTTCCAGGCCTCGGAATTATTAGCTAGGCCGGTGCCATTTACATTTCTCACTTGGTGAGAAATATAATCCCTTTCATTGAAAATCTAATCAAACCATAAGCACCTTAAAGTTCCTTTTTAGTTTTACAACATATTTTTTGTTTTTTTTAATAAAACACGCTCAAATATTTGTTTTAGATGTCAAGTATTACTCTTGCAAAATGGCAAGAATTGTGCAAATATTTGTTATATGAAAGCACACCTTTGGCAACCTTCCAGGGTGTTTTTTAAGGTTGCAGATATGAACAAAGACACAAAAATTAAGCATGAGCTTGATCAAGTTTTTATCCTAATAAGAATTATATTCTTATTTGAATGGTAATTACAAATGACTATGCACTGGTAGGCTTACTACTTTGTTTCCTTTATGCACTAAACACTACTCTGTAGTGTGTTGGTGGAAAACATCAGTAATCTCTGGTAAAGAACCTCAAGAAGTTTCAAAATATGCCTTCATAGTTGTAGTTCCACTTTGTCATATTGAACATTACCTTTTGAAGTCTGAGCTGACATTCAAAAGCCAAAAAAATCATGAGCCACAGAGCTACTGACTTTGAAAGAATCAATCAAATTTGGATTTAGGCAATAAACCTTTGGGGGGAAAACACTTTAGTGGAGAGTTTTTCAATTTATAATGGTGCAGTCTGTTGTCTCATTTAATTTTACTCTGCTATTAAATTAATGAGAGTCGGCTGCCATTTATAAAGGACCGGGGTATTGGAATTACTGCACCATCGGGCACAGATTTGTTTTGTCACCAATTTGTTTTATACTCCAATCTACCAGAGAACACAATTTATAAAGAGTGCTTGGACTTACTGGTACGCAGAAAAGCGATCTGTAAAGTTAATGCTAACGCGTCGTTGCAGCCTTAGTCAATAGTAATAGGTTTGTTATTATTTATTAATGCCAATAAAATGTTACACAGAATGCTATAACTTCACCACTTTATGAATGACAATAAACCAGTATAAAGTGTGAATAATTTGCTTCCAGTATTCCCCGGAAGTACAAAAAATATTCCAAGAATCCTTCACATACTAAAAGAACTGTATCCACATGTTTAGTTAATGAAGAATATAAAACCTGGAAATACACGTAAATACTTTCAATGCATTATTATAGGCAGTGGAGATCAATGTATTTCTATGGTGTAGGATGGTAACCACCTCAGGACTGTTGCTGCACAGCAAAGAGCTAGGAGACTACTTGCTAACTTAATTTGCTGGAAATGTGTGATGTTTTGAATATTTATACAAAACCACATTTGTTTTGCTTGAGAGTGCAGGGTACCACCTGCCTGCACAATAGCACTGATTTAGGACAGCCCCCCACACCTGCCTGTACATGCCAACGTACTAGACGTGTGAGTTCCGTTTCACAGAATCAACAGCCTGGTAAACATTTAACAGCCAAGCAGTTTTCCAGGGTCCATTTGTATAAGTGGGCCCACCTTTTATAGCCATACAGACTTCCTTTTCAATTTCTACTTAATGATGACAAATTGTGCTTCTAGCTGGAGTTTAACACCTCTACACACTGTTAAACAAGCAAGAGATTTAACTACATATCCTAAAGGCCTAAGAGGCCACCTTAATGCAGATTTTGCCTAAGTCAGGACGCGTTGTTGGCCAAACAAATTAATGCTCATGGTTTGTAGGAAAAGCTGCAGTTATACCGGAGTAATTGGGACTTGTGCAAATAAGTGATTTATACAGAAAACAAAAAAAAAATTATTTAGACAGGCCAAAACAATAAGCACTGGGAACTGGACATGGAAGTGGAAAATATCTAAAGCTGTTTACTACATAAGACATAATTTCATTGCATATAAAAAAAAAATTGTCACTTCACTCTTGAAAATTTATATTTAGAACTTGTGGTAAAACTCTTTAAATATAAAATTGCACAAAAAATTCTGTTATTGTCCCTATTTATTGTGCATTATGGCAATGTATCATATACACAGCACTTAAGAATTGTGTCTTTATGGCGATAAGGGCTTCTTCCTAAATGCATCTTCTAACAACTCCTTCTCTACCCATGAGCGCCCCCTACAGACAGTTTGTGGAAACAAAGAAGAAAGGCCTCAAGGCTGTAATTCAGGCAGAATTCCTCCTGATTCCCTGTCTCTCTCTGGAACTGGAGATTAAGTCTGCCTTCACCTACAAATCTCATCATCTACCAGTAGCACTCCACACACTCACATGACCAACACACAAACACATCAAAATGCACTATAAACACATTAACATTCACATCCCTGTATGATTAACACAAAATCACTGCATCCCAACAAATAGTCACCAATTATCATTCATATTATATCAGCATTCATAAATGATCAAACATCATAACCATCACTACACAAACTGTGATTCTCATAAAACCATAACAGTATATTGGGCCAAAAACTTTTTCACAGCACAGAGAACATGTTCTGGGAGAAAACATCTCACACACACTCAGATCCAGTCAGTCAGTCAAATATCAGGATTGCTGCCTTCAGCATTCATCTATGTTATGACAATCTGACAGTTTTTTGAGCCACAAAGTTATTACCTAAACTGGTGAGTAAAATTACATGTCATTTAATTTGACTTGCATACGGTGAGTTTTCCTCATAGCTTCTCCTGAGGTGACAGGGGAAAGAAAAATTATTCTCGCTGATGTGCCTCACAGGTGGACCAAGACAGGGACACATCACTCCTTGTGACTGAATTGTGCAGAAAACAGAACCTCATCAATAACATCCTGACTTATTTCAGCACTGAGAAGGATGTAAAATTACTCCTCTGTCCTCAAATCCCTGATATGCAATTCTCTTCAATGCACACAAACAGGCACATAATCATAAATACTTTAAAATATAATTAAACTTTCACATTCAGTAGTCTGCATGGGTCTGCCGTGTCAGTTATGTCATTTATGAATTACACAAATACACAATACTGAACTATATAAGCACAAAAAGTACTATGCCGAAGTTTTACTGTGCCTACTAATTCTTAAAAAGGTGTCCAGACATTGAAGAATTCTCTATAGTTGCTGAAGGCTGAATGCTAGTTTTTCTACCAGAAGAAAGTTAGATATGCAATATTTGTAAAGCAAACGTTTGTTTTAGGCCATTCCAATAAAAAACACTTTTGTGCTATCTAATATATGTAAGGTGTGTAACAAAACTGAACATACACTGTATATCTGCGGCAGACAGCACTTGTATTGTAGTTTAGAAAAGAAAAGTATCCTTAGCCACTCCCTTTGACAAATAAAAAATGTTCCTCAACCCTCATGTCACACAGACTGGTTCCCATTGAACCATCTAAACTGCTTCTTCCCAAAAAACACAACATATAAATCTAAACAAAGGGGTCCAACAAGAGGCAAACTTTCCAGTTGTATTCAGAGTGAAATATTCAACTGCTTCATTATTTATTGTTGCTGTCATATAGTCATTATTGAATCATTACCCCAGAGAAGGGTGGAAATCAGCTTCATAGGCATTAAATCCCCTTCCATGTGCAGCATACAGCATAGGTGAGCAGATGCGAAACACTGTGGGCAGGCCACAGGGAGGTCTTCTTTGTCCTTGAGCCTCATGAGAATTCTGCATTTACTTTTAATCTCAAAACAGAAACATCACCTTAACAACCCAAACTGCCATAGAAACAAAAGGGATAGTTGCCGTGATTTATGTAGGGCTACCCAAGCAGACACAGGAGAAATGTAAAAATGTGTGCTTCAAACTCCATTTATATTTCTATTTATGAAAATGAAATGTAATTTAAAATTAAAACACAAAAAATAAAAACCTAAAACAGGCCACACAAGTATGAGTAAATGTATTCAATATCAGAGTGCTAACACCTTCACACCAGTGGTTCTACTCCAAAGGGGAATAAAACATTGAGGAGGGAGGAGATCGTTTAGAATATCCAGAAGGGAGTGCGCTCTGCAAGTTTACCTGAACCCAGTTTCATTTGACCCACGGACAATGAGACTGGTATAGGGAAGAGTATCTGCCACACCAACCGGCCTTAACCAGTCAGCTCCAGCCTCCTCAGCCAGCACTGCACCTGGAGTCCATCTATCAGCTCCTTTCCCCTCAGCCAGCACAGTCCTGATCCTACCCATTATCCCTTCCAACCTTTCACCCAGCAACGCATTCTTCCTTGCCCAACAGAGAATCCAGACCTTGTCTTTTAAGTCTTACATGCACCTGAGCTACAACAGATCAGAGTGAAGGCTACACATGGTGGGTATTATTGCTACAGATGGCTGTACCAGTTGGACATCAGAGCCCCGTCATTATCCTAAAAAATGATGCACAAATAGGTGGCATGATCCCAGGAGGAGTAAAAATACATGTGACCATCTGAGGATGACATTCAACAGCAACCTCCCAGGCATCATGGGCCACCACCATGAAGGAATTAGTCACACAAATAGATGACAAATATTAACCAGGCCTTGAAGTAGATGAACACGGTGAGAAAGAGCAGAAATCTATAGTCTTGATGCTCAGGGCTGGAACTGACAGAACACTGCTGTTATATTCTTCAGAATTGTGAGAATCTGGCCTTCTACATCATAGCTGATCCGAGGAATTCTCCACATGACACTTACCTTGACTGGCACTAACGCAGTGTCTATGTTCATAGAGCAAGGAAGTCACTTTTCACCATTAGTCATATTCAAATCACACCCTGACTGAAAGTATATTTGCTCAGTTCAACTTTGTTAAAAGGGCCAGAAGAACAGTGTAACCTGCACTGCATAGTGACAAAGAAAACTGCCAGATTTACTGAAAATGCCATCCGACAATACATTTAAAAGCATGTAAAGTTTTCCTGTGCAGGAGCACAATTAAAAAAGGTGCATAAAAAGATAAGAAACCAATGATCAGTAGTTTTCACCAAATGCTCTTAAAACTGTTCCACTAACATACAGTGGTGTCTAAGATACATTTCATATCAAAATGAGATGTGGATGACTTTTAATTCAAATGTCTTACTGCTACTTGTAAGCACAAGAGCCACAATCTCGCACACCTAGCTTAGTGCACACATATGCAACTTTGAAGACTAGCCTGTTTCCCTGCCTGAATGATATATCCTCTATCCCTCTCCAAATATCTAGTACACATTTTCAAATTACTGAGGGTGAAAGGTGAAAATTGGTAGCATAACTTGTAGTCCATCACAAATGGACCACAAAAATGGGAAGCACACAACCAGTGGAGGCTTTCAGTGCTCCATACAGTACACAGCAGGGCCTTCCCTGGCAAGACACCGGTCTACTGCAGGACAACCAGTCATTCAAATTCACGCACACACAGCTATTTAATCTTCAGAACTCTTGAAACAAGGCTTTGGACTGTGGGAGGAAAGCCATACAAACAGTTTGAACAAAGATTTGTGGCAGGTGGGGAGAAGCAGAAGAGCTCGTTCATAATGCCTTACAGGTGAACATAGTTCAGACACACCACTGTAGACAACTCACACCTGGACACCACGTGAGCCCCAACACACACACAAAGCCGCCCCACTCGGAACTACGCTAGTATATTGCTTCATTAGCTGGAGACTACGCCCCTGTGCATCATTACAGTATTACACAACATAAGACTCACGCTCATGCTACACTGACAAACACCCAGTTTCAGACCCCGCATTTTGATAAATTTTAGTTAACAGCTTTGATTGCAAACATCGCCCCCCCCCCCCCCCCCTAAAGTGCAAACTTTACTCCAAAACTACATTCAGTAAACTTGTAAGTCATTTATACTGCCAAAATTGCCTTCTGTACAGATTTCAGCTGTATTTTACAGAAACATTTGGATTTTTCATAGGATAGAGATGAAGGGATGTAAACCTGAGAATTATGGGAATACTACAACATTATAAACCAGTATTTGATTAAAAAAATGAATGATTGCAAACATGAAATGCTGAAGTAAAATTAAACTGTTAACTTTATTGAGATCAAAGTTATGACAGCAAATAAACTAATACAGCACAAGTTATTCAAGGTATACTTCATTTGTGTATTTATATAAATGAATTCCCAATAAAACTCACAGGCAGCAATGAAACAGAAATGGGTTCCTCCTTTCTGCTCGCAGTCTCTTTCTCTCTCCCGCCTTCTCTCTCTCACACACACACACACACACACACACACACACACAGCAAAACCTTTGTTAATGCAGAGCAAAAAAAAAAAAAAAAACCCACACACATCTTAGTACATTCGTGATAAATACATATTAGTGCCTTAAAAAACACTATCGGAGAAAAAAAAAAAACTGCTGCAATGTAGGAATAAACTATATACAGTACATAAAGAGGAAACTTAAGGATAACATGCAATCTTACAAACATCACTACTGTGATGAAAAAAAACACTGATTAAGTTTAACAGCATATTTGCATAAATCCTAAAATCTGATTAGATTATGCTTTTCCTCAAAACATTCAACAGAAAATAAAGTGAAATAACTGCAAAAGGAGACACCTTTAGTAATTTTCAAAGACATGTTTTCAGGTGATGTGTGATTCAAAGGTCAAAAACTGTTCAGGCTATTGCTCATTTGTCATGAAGAATTTAAATCATAACATGAAAAGAAAGTAAAAGCCTGACAAACATAACAGCAGGCTTTTACAAAAAAATAAAATTGGGGGGGACTCCATCATGCTGAAGACCTTCAAATCTTATGGATTTTCTCAGCGATGACTACAGGGTTCTCCTTCCGGATCTTCTCAGCAGCTTCTGCCTTGTAATCAAAGGTGCAGCTGTGCATGTCTGTGTACCGGTGGATGCTACAGAAGACATTCCCACACCTGCAGTCAAAACCTGGCCACAGAAAGGGACATGTGTTGGGACCACCTCCACCAGCACGTGAACTGTGGGTTTCTAATTTATTCTAGGTTTTTACACACTGTTCTCAGCTTTATGGCTTAGGCAGTATTAAATATCAAGCTAGATAGCCCAGAGCAGGACAGACATTTTACAGAATATAAAACTGTAAAATGCCACACCTGTGAGGCCAATTTTCTTTCGACACACAAAGCAACGGTTCTTCTGCTTCTTTGGTCTATCGGGGGGTGGGTCCTGGTCCTCCACACCGGTCTGGGCAGTGTCACTAGGTAGTGGTGCTGCAGACAGAGGAAGAGCCCACAGTTAAGTACTTTCACAAAGAAACAGTTCGCTGACAGTACGAACTGTCTAAAAGACTTGATGTGCAAACACTGCTATTTTCACTTCAGCTTGCAGCTCTCAAAGCTGAAGTGTCATAAGTCAAAGGAAAAAAGTAAATCTAATTAAAATATTTAGCATTTTCACTTAAAATGTTACTTCAGCATGTGAAGAACACGTGTGTTATATAATCCCTGCAACATTTACCTTTTTATAAAAAAAGTGAAAATCAAGTGTGAAACCATAAAGGGAAGCGAACTCAGACATCTCCGCACTCACCGGGTGCGCCATCTAGTGGTTGCTCTGTGTCCCTGCGTTTTCTTTTGCCTCTCACTTTTCTGTTCTCTACTAAACGGTTTGGAAGAGGTTCACAGACAGGTTCTGACCTAGGAGGCCCGCAGGCCTGGTCCACAGAACCCCCATCCTGCTCAGCAACTACTGTACACCCTGCAACGCTCTCCACTGCACCTACTTTCCATGAACATACACATAACTGTGTGCCTTCAGCAGACAGAAAACAGACTCAGCACAGAGTGTAAGTGACAAGGAGCACTTCAGAGAGCATTTCCACATGGAAACAAGGCAAAACGGTCATGGTACTGTGGTGGGGCAAAAAGGTCGGGGTCATTTAATTAAAACATAGCCGAAGGAAAGAAATTCAGAAACCAACACGTACGTACACCTTTACACGTATTTACACCTATAGCAACGAAGAAAAGAAATGACACGCCATATTGTCCATGGAGAATGGGGGGGGGGGTGCTAAGGACTGAGCCCTCATCACGCTGCATTCCACACTGAAACTGCAAAGTTTAATTTTAGACCCAACTGTACAAGTTTGTTGCTATGTTTGTGTGCCATTTGAAATTTTCCGAACAGCACCTTTAGCTTGTATACAAGTACACTAGGCAGAGAAGACAGCTGACTAAACAAAACCCATTCAGGGTTACCTTTCTTCAACTCAAACCACTGAAAGTAAGTAAACAGACCGTCAAACTGACTTGAAATGACAGTGCCTGAAGCACTAGTGGGAAGGGTCATATCCATGCCTAGAAGGCCTGTTTCCATGGCGGTGTCTATGCTCAGGATGGTCAGCCTGTCTCTACAACACAACCTTGTGTGCAGGCACAACCTGACCTTTTTAGGCATGTCTTCATTATGTGTACATTTAGTGCAGTTAAAAGACATTTAACAGTCAAAGTTCATCTGGAAAATAAAGCACTGTACCCTGTAATTGATCCGTTTTCAGCCCTGGCTTGTCTGCTGTGGATTCTTCCTCTTCAGAATGGGCTACTGATGCTTGCGATAACAGAGTCTGGCCTGATATGACACTAAAACAGTCCAGAGGGATTCCTTTAAATAAGTGGGTGAATTACATTAAGAGGGCAGAGAGCAGCACAATCATTTAGCAAGTATGATTCTGGTTTAACCACTGTGGAAATGTGCAAATGCAAAGTACATTACTGTGTAGCTGCACCAATACAGGGAGCACTGCACTTAGCTGATATGACATCTGTAGCGCGCGCGCACACACACACACACACACACACACACACACAGTGTGCAAACAGATGCAGACACACAGCAGGATTTCTGAAGTGAACTGCAGTGATGCAGGATGACTAGAAAGGGTCATGATTGAGACTCACAATGGGGAATGACCAGATTTGTATCTTCAATTAAGCAGCTCCTAAGAGCAGCCATGCCCACCAATACAATCACAACTAATCTATAGCATGAACAACTTCAGAGGTCCTTCCAGAGCGCCGAACACAGGGGTACACAGAAAACACAGCGGAGCCTGACACAGAGGGCAAGAAGGACAAGCAAAGCTCTGCTATGGCTTCTTTGGGAGCATAAGAAGAGAGTACCTGCTGGGCTCTTGAGCACTGCCTGCTGCGGAAGAAGCTGGGGCCAGAAGTAAGACGCCACTGTCCGAGAGCTGCATGGGCAGGGACTCTCCTACAGGACTGACTCCAGAGGAGGCTGCAACTACTAAGGAAGAGCATTATAAGATGGCAAATATAACTGAACAAGACTTGTGACCCAAAGATTACATTTTCAAATGCCAAAACAGAACACTGATGTATTTGAACTGCCAAATTGAACATTAAAAATACACACCATTCCTTAGTGTGAGACATTAGCAAATAACATCTCAAATGTTCAAAACCATGGCATTAGTGACTATAGTCACCACTACTGTTAAGCCAATAATTTTTGATTTAGATTCAGATTTACAAGAGGAATATATGCGTCACATAGCTGTGTGAAGCATCCAGAAGATCCTATTGACAAACTTTACATGAAGATGCTCAACTTTTCAAAAGACTGCTTAATCAGATCAAAACAGCAATGAAATCCTGAAAATTTTCCAGCTGGTGCTGCCAAAGCTACATAAACAGCAAATTACATTCACTTTATCTCTGTAGCATGTACTGTGTAGGCATACTAAAAAAATCATTTAGTCAACACAAGATTTACCTGAAGGACTAACTCTTCCATTGTTGTTCTGCCTCTGTAAATAGTCCTTATAACACACTGAGCACATCCCATTGGTCCGAGGGTTTCCATAGAAACCACAGCCGGTGGTACATAGCATGGGCCCCTGGGTCTGGTTGGTCTCCTGAGCCATGTCCCTCCTTCAGAAACCCCAGACAGGAGACAATAAGGAGAGCAGGCAAAGACAACAGGTGGAAGCACTGTGGGAATGAGCGTGCAGGGCCAGCTGAAGCAACAGTGCGGCAGCCGAACGAACCCCTACGAACCAGCACAACCTGGATCCATAAGAGCAACTGTGCCCCACGGGAGTCAGCCACTTAACAATAATACTACAACAGTCTGCCTTGTGTCTGCATGTCTTCTTTTGTTCAAGTAGTACACTGTAATTTACTGCGGCCCACACTGGGTTTTTATCCTGCCTGCACCCTGCATTGCACAAGCGGCTGATGAAAATAGAAGTGGGGCAAAATTAATTCTTCAATGATGCGAGCGAGAGCTGTTGAACTCCTATTAAAAAAAGTCATTTCCCTTAAAATCATGCAGAAGTACAACTTTTACGCGTTTCGTGCAAATTTGAAGCGGTCACCTGGTCTACTGGACATTACTGCAAACAGAGTATATTCACGGCAACAAAGGAAAAAAAAAATTGACATAAAAAGTTAAGAACCCGCGAGCGCATCTGGCCTCGCGCCGCAGCACGCGACCCCTTCCGAGAGGAACCCGACGAGGACGTTACGACCGCTGACGTTACTAAAAGCGTCGGAAACGAAGCAGTGCGTTCCATATTGCTCACACGAAGGAGGACGGAGCCAAATAATCCGTTTTATCACATGAACAAGAGACACGTCGGATGTACTGGTCGGTGTCTGGGTTTTTGTTTGTGGTAAGCTAATCAATAAATTACATCATAATGCATACACCTGTATTCACAGCATCTCCCCCTCACATAAACTAGGCATGAACAATAAAGACAAAAGAGGTTTTCAGAAATTACAGCTAGCTTGTTTGTAGCTAGGCAAGCTACAACATTGTAACTTGTTAGCTACCGACTGGTAAAAAAAACGGACATACCTCGCATAATACTCTACTTAAAAGATATACTAAATTAGCACATTTGTTTTTTGTGTAATTTCTGAAAGCTTTCGCTACTTGACACAGCTAGCTACCTGTCTCAATCCTTTAAGATCCTTTATTTCCTCAAGTGTCCTTTTGTTCAGCTGGGAACAACAGGAATACATTTCCAGTCAGTTTTAAACAGTCGGGAAGTGTCACTCTGTGATGCACGAGTCAGAAATTATTGCCTACAGCTTAACAAAATATTAAAAAACTGAACCTACCAACCAATTTACCTCCCAATTTCCCTTTTCTGCTCCTCGGCTTTTCACTATCATGCACAACTAAACAACTTAAGCTTAGAAAAAGGCAACCTGCACAAAGTAAACGCCCCCCTCCTTATTATTGGCTGTTGTTATTTAAAGCCACGCCCATGACACCCATCATTGATGAAGTGTAACGTCAATCAGTACTTAAATTTTTCACACAACAAGGTAGGTTGAGAAAAAAGGAGACCTTTAAAAACCTTGTTATATCGTCTTAAAGGTAAAGTGTACTATTTTAGCAGGAAAGAGTTATTAGTTAAGCGTTAATCGCATGAAAAACTATTCGATAATTGCAAATATAATGTATATATTGTATGAGTGGAACCTCGTTTACACTTAATTTGCTTAAAACTTTTCTTTTTCACTGACAAGTGAAATTTTTTAAAGATATTTAATAACAGATTCGTAGCTGTTAGCACACAGCTAAAACTGTCGTGTTTCTCAAAATGTCCTGATTTTGATGTGATAAATGTCACTTTCAGAAGCTCTCAACAAACCCTGAATTCGATGTAAAAACGTCGTATAAGGAACATGAAAACGTTTATGTGTGTCAATCCCGCAATAAGAAAGTGTTAGTATTGGCAGGGCGAGTGTCCTGCGGCCAGGACTTATCCATCGAGGCGGACAAACAGACAACTGACAGAACCGGGGGTCGCCAACGCTAAAAAAAAAAAAAAAAAAAAAAAAAAAAAAAAAAAAAANGAACCGGGGGTCGCCAAACCTAAAAAAAAAAAAAAAAAAAAAAAACAAAAGAATGAAAACAGTAAAAAAAATGAAAATAATGAAAAGTATACCAACGGTGTTACTTTACACCAGTCCAAGTGTGGGTGACTTTCGATATCTACGTGTATATGTGTAAGATTCCATAAACAAAGTTATTTAAAGTTGACTGACTTTCGGTGACCGACTCCGTGCGAAAAGACTGACATGAAGAGTCATACTTACACAAAGCGCCTTTCAAAGTGTTCGGAAGGCCGAGAGCTCGATCTGCTCCGGCCCGCTGGCTACCCCCCTCCCCAGCCGGCCGCCACCCACCTCTGTTTGTTACTTTGTGTCACCTTATCAGTGACGTCACACACGCCCGGAACGGAAACTCTGTTCGGCAACCCGACTTCTATACACACTGAGAAAAACTTTTAACCATAGTTGTTATATTGAAGTCGATTAGTTTGGATTATAATGTTTGAATTTTCGACATTATTTTCTAAATGCATAATCACGCACGGCCTAACGTTTCCTCCGCAACGGCTCACTTAAACCAGTTTTTTCATGCGTTTTAACGAGTGGCGTCCAGGTGCAGCAGCGGCTCCTAGCGGTGGATCATGCACTGGAACGCTGAAGGTCATCAGGGCCGTGGACGTTCTCGGTTCCTCAAGCTCTTACAACCGCCAATAGATCAGGGCACTAAGGGCCATAAAACGTTGACCACGGCTGTCTTATGTTGTGCTTCTCTTTACAGCAACTACAGGGGCACTGCTTGTTAACCATTTTATGTTTCCCTGCTACATTTCTGTTTTTTAATGAAAAAACCAAGTGAAAATAAAACAATTAATTTTTATTCTGCCGTGGCTTCCATTACACAGTAGTTCATATAGTGTAGTGAAAGCCAGGTCCTCTCTGCGGGCTCCTGTTGAGGTGGGTCCAAATTGGGTCCAGCTGTACTGCGCCAGTGCTGGTTGTTAATATAATCTAAAACAAGACATGTGGGGTATATTTACCAACAGAGGGCGCTGAAGCACCGTTTTTTTTTATAGTGGGAGCGCCTTTACGCTGGTCTGAGGTGCCTCGTGGTACAGAAGCCAGTGGTAAAATCTCAGTCCCTCAGCCAGTCACTGTCCTTAACCACTTGTCAGGGTCAGGGTCAGGAACCCATCTTGAAAGCAAGGGACACTATGCTAGCGAGGGTACACCCTAGATGGGATGCTATAAAGTACCTTCAACTGCCAAATTTTCAGCTAGAAGCCTTTGTATTTGGAAATGGCAGCAATACATATGTTTAGCTTACATGTAAAATAAAAAATAGATTCCTGGAGAGCGGTTTTGTATTGTGTTGACTGCATTGTAAGAAGGCGCAGCCTTTTTGCTGTGGTATGTCTTTGGCTGCTTTTTCATTCTCAAGGGCTGCACACTCCAAGGATTATATTCTGCTTTGTCATGTTTAAATGAAGTGATTATCTGGACTGCTAATTTTGCAATCTGAATGTTCCTCCAGGTGTACGTCTAAAAGCTAATTACAAAGTAACTAAGGTCCTGGTGACCCTCGAGAATTGGAGTTTCAAATGCCTGATTTAGAAAGAAAATTACACTTTCCACTAATTTGGAATTGAATTTCTTCACATAAGGATTTCTGCACTTTTTGCCAACCAGAACACATGTGGGGTTGGGGGGTAATTAATGGGAGACCCCCCGTATTTTGAGCTCTTATTAAGCAGTCCTGAGAAGAGCTTCCTGTGAAAAGGTAAAAGATGCAGTACGAGTGTCACACAGGCAGGCAGCTCCAAGCCTGGACACATGTGAGGTACAGTTTCCCATATAAGTTCATGTCAGGTTGAAGGAAACACCAATGACTCTGCGCTGCACAGGGCTTTCTTCTCACTTATCCTCACTCATATATACATTGTCACTTTTATTTAGTTTGTATTTGGAGCTCTTACACTCTTTAAAAAAGGGACAAAGGCATGGTTGTTGTAGTGATCACTCAAAACGAGGACAAGTGGTGAAGAGACATTTCAGTCTAATAGTGGTTTCAGACATTGTGCAGACCCAGACCAGATAGCTGTCAAGGTGCTCTGCGAGCCCCTTGTTTGTTTTTGAAGCCTCTTCATACAGGATTTGCTGTAATTGTTTTATACATGTTTGTGTGAATATCTTTGCTTGTGAGAAGTTGCTTACCATGAACCTCAAACTGATCTGAAATTCCATAGAACAGCCTTTTCAGTTCAGGCTTTTCAAATCAATGGCTAGCTGGATGGCGCTGAACCAGTCCATTTTATATTCTGTGCTCTGTGCGTGTGTGTGTGTGTGTGTGTGTGTGTGTGTGTGTGTGTGTTGACCTACATACCTAATTGACCTTCCAACAATCTTGCACTGTAAGGCTTCACACAGTGAGATCCTGGCTGGTGTGTCCACTAGCTTCCAATCAGAAAATCTGCTATTGCTTATCATGTTAGTGGTCCACAGAGATGCTACTGGTATTACATAGCCATATGTAATGCAACTAATCGCCTCCAGGGGACGCTTCTCAGTGTTTATGCTACTTGCCTTGTTTGGAATGACGGGCCAGACAATTTGAGGCAATTTGTCCCAATAGTCATATCAAATAAAATCACAACCCATAAAATTTGATATATTACATGTTTACAACAAAGCTGGTCCAAAGAATTTGGATGAGATTTCCAAGGTGGCTTTCAAAAACCCATCAGCATATGAGAAGAAATATAAAAAGGAGTCCATATGGACAATAACTCAATCACTGCTATAGTTTTAAACGTGCCAAAACACAAACAATTGACAAGATGCATGCTTGATTTTATATGAATAAAAAAGGTTGTACTGTTATGTAAAGGGCCTGCAAGCACTTTCCTTCCCTTAATTAAAGGGTGGATTTTAAGCATACGATAAAGGTGAAGTGGAAAATGAATAATGATGTGGAAACAGTGGTCCATGAAGTGAGACCCAAGAGCCCACAGTACTGCAGTTGTGCCATTAAAGGATCTGGGAAAATATACCCCCACTGGGAAGCATGGCTGACTGACACAAGGAGGGCGAAGGTTACTTAAGTGCTTCAGCCAAAGCATGCATTAATTGGCCTTAGGCAGAGTTGCTCTAGCTGAGGACACACACTGAGATGGATGTGGAATAGCAATCATGCTTCACAGTGGGTTGGTCTCTAGAGGAGCGTACATCTCAGGGTGCTACTGGGCTGTATGACTGGGAATTCTCACTGCAGCTTCTCGTGAACGCTAAAAATGTTGTAGATTTGCACAACAGGTTGGCAGGTAGTCTTCCATGGCCTGGCCCAGGAGTCACCAAACCATTCCACAGCAGTTCCTTGCATCTCTGTTGCATGTCACCCTGTTCCCCTGATCGACCTTCAAAATAAAAGCAGAAGACAGACCAGTGTATTTATTTGTATTCATTTAACTGATGGTTTGCTTCAAAATATCTCAGCATATTAAGCTACATACATTGATTTACCCATTTATACAGCTGGGCCATTTCCCCTTGCATAATTTAGGGTAAGTACCTTGGTCAAGGGTTCTGCAGCAAGAGATGGGAGTTAAAACCAGGTCTTTAAAGTCCAAAGGCAGTAGCGCTAACTGCTATGCTACCTGTTGCTTCATACCAAGTTTCTGCAGCAGCTGGTGTCTGAGAGCAAGGGGTGTTTGTCTCTCTTATGTCTCATGTGCAAAGAGACCGTGTAGCCTCCTGCTTTGGAGCACTGTGATTGGAGGAAAGGCAGAGGTTTGCTGTGACTGGAAGTGTTTATGCAGACTCCAGCTCCCATAATGACTGTGCCAATTCATTCTCCGTTCATTACAATTTCTTGCATTAAGTACACACAGTAGGAACAAGTTATTAATATCTTTGTACCCGTTGAAGTATTTGGATAATTTCTGTGGATTCACAAAGGCCATCAGTGCAGACTTTTCCACTGATGGGATGAAATGATTTAGAACTGATAATTCTTTAAACACTCAAGATGAGGAAAAGTGCTAAAGAGACATTTTAGTCTCATAGTGGTTTCAGACACTGTACAGACCCAGACCAGATAGCTGTTGAGATGCTCTAATTACTAAATTTGTCATAGATGTTACTTTTTAATTGCTCCCGTGAACCACTTGAAACTGAAGGTGAAATTTTGAAACACAAACTCCCTTGGAAAACTAGCAATCTGAAGCTGAGGATGCTTCTGTTCAGATCCAGTCATAAAACAATCTAGATTTGTTATTTATTTTCTTAGGTGATGCTGTTACGCGATACACCTCATTAAAGCAGCTTACAGTTCTTTTACCCAATTATACAACTAATCCTTTATTACAGCAATTCAGAATTAGTACTTTGCTATAAAAATACTCCTGCAATGGAATTCACAACTGAAACCTTCAGGTTCTAAGTCAATGCTCTTAACCACTACCTACCACCCCCATCCAACATGATTTACTATTTCACCCATTTGGGCAGCTGAATATATCACGTCGTAGCTCATTTAAAGGGTACTACAGTAGAATCGGCCACCTTCAAAGTACAAATCTGTGTCTACTACTTTATCTACTGTACAGGTCTGTAGGAATCAACTATATAAATCTCAATGGGCCATATTAAATTTACAAGTGGAAATGCTAATATGGTATGAAAGCACCTTTGTGAGTTTAAATACAATATGGAAAAGCTAGAAGGTTCATGTCTATGCTTCAGCACTCTGAGGTTTCTAGCACACTTTGTTAAGACTCTGGGGTGTCCAGCCCTGATGCAAGAGGGCTGCTCTTGTCATAGAGACTCAATGCATCCCTCTGGGCCCCAGACTAAGTCAAGTTACTTTAATTGGACGTGGACGTCAACCTAAGTGCATGTGTTCCGCAAATATTGTCATCTAGCAAAATAAGATGGATCTCCTCCTCAAGTTTCTTTTGGACTAACTGCAGAGGCTGTTAGCTGGTGTGTAGTGTCTCAGTCCCCTGTCCAGTATCAGTGGCCTGATGTGGACTATGTCTTAGATTTTAGATCATCCACATCACATCACCAAGGAGACCACATAAGCAAGAAGGCTGAATGCTGAATGTTAAAAAAGGTCTAAGATCAGCCACAAAGTGTATAACATCTCATTGTAAATAAACCTTGGGTCCCAATTGCCCTCCTGCCTTCTGATATGAATAATCAAACTCTAAAAGCATCCACTCCATCAGCTGACCCTGTAATTCCTATTAGACTAATGATAAATGACACTGTAAGGGACTAGTGGCTCATGCTTAATGTTTTCACCTCTGCCAGGCTTTGCAAGTTCTGTGATCTTCTGCTTCAAGGCCTTGGAGAGCAAATATCAACGTAACAGCCAGCTGCAGCGAAGGGACCACAATCCACAGGATCTGTGAGACTAGTTGTTTTTGGTGTTGATATTTTGCTTCTAGTGGGATTTTCCTCAAAGTTTTGACTCGTTGTTTCAGATGAATGTTTCGAAGAAAGGGAATATATTTTATATTTGCTGTTGAAATAAGCCATTCCATTTATAGCGTGTTTTGAAAGCCACACTGTTTATGGCTGTCAGAAGGCTGGAGTCTCGCTGGCATGTGGAAGCTTGACTTCTGCGTCTTGTCTCAAAGCTGACTCAAATCTCCACCCTTCTACATTTACATCACCCTGTTCTCCTCCAAGCAGCAGTTACACCCAAGTGCTGGTTTGCAATGCAGGTTGTGCACAGTTTTCTGAAGGATTTCATGCCATGAGCCGTTAACAGTGCAAAGTATCTGGATTCCAGCCCACTGTATGCATTGGCATGTTTACATTTCACAACCCAGAACTTTCCAGACCTCATAGCTACAAAGCTGTGCAGATAAAAATGAAATAGGAGACACCATTTATTAGCAAATTTGATTAAGGTTATCCAGCCATCCACCGATGCACTCAGCCATCCATCCATCCATCCATCCATCCATTCATCCACACATC
Source organism: Arapaima gigas (assembly GCA_900497675.1). Taxonomy (NCBI): domain Eukaryota; kingdom Metazoa; phylum Chordata; class Actinopteri; order Osteoglossiformes; family Osteoglossidae; genus Arapaima; species Arapaima gigas. The sequence continues at coordinate 503,420 of UFQX01000235.1, read as the reverse complement.
CATCCATCTGCATTCTCCTTAACCACTTGTTTTGATCAGGTTATCCTGAAAGCACTGTGGATAGGAGAATACACCCAGGATGGGACACTGGTCCATCACATTTAACTAGTGCCAAAGACAACTGTTACAAACAGTAATAATATCAGATCAGTAAGAATATCACCCTCTTTTACAGCTAATGATTGTATACAGTTTTCTATAATGAAGTATTATAGCTCTTCTTTCTCAGTTTTGTTATGATGAAGATAGCTTCTAGACCAATTCTAAAACATCTGCAGATGGAAAGATGTGTAACCCTACGTGCATCTGATGACCAAACTAATCTATATTAAATTATCTGTACCTGTTTAAAATAATCCAAGTAGGATGAGCAGCCATTTACAGTTACGCGATAAAGCAAGACCCCATGCTAAAAGCTAAAATTATCCATCCAGTCACATCATGGGTTACTGATTTTAATTAAATGTAATGCAGTGTACAACCGTTTTGAACCGATTATTGTTATCAGTTCAGTTTTCAGCGAATGTTTACTGAGGGTATTACTTTTATGCCTTATTATCAAGTACCTCTTATTTTCCATTGTACCAGCATTATAATGATAAATACAACAGCGATGACCATACTGTCAATATTTCAATATGAAAAAAGGAAAATAAAAATAAAGCAACAGATAATATTTATAGATGGACTCTCCTAAGGAACCAAAAATTGTGAAAGAGCAGAAGGTTCAATATAGCTCTTCACCCTCCAGGTTTTATATCCAAGCGAGCTGAAGTTTCCTGTTTAATCAAACACTGTGGGACCCTGGAAATGATTCATTAAGAGCTGGCAGCCATGCGGTCGGCCCTCAGCATGCGGCCTCCTCCTGTCCATCGTGGAATTGAGGGAGGACAGCAGGCACATACAGTTCAGAGGGTCAGGTCACTGATGCCAGTGGAACCCACTGTATACTTAAAGTGTAAATCTGTCCTTTCAAAGATCATGACAGGATATAGCTGAAAAAATGGTTGGGACAGATCAGAATGTGCAGCAGCCAGTGCCCTGCCTCGGGAGCTGTGGCAGTGCTGATCACAGTTCACACTCTGCCAGCCGCCGCACCTCCCTTCCTGCTTCACACCTGAGAATGAACAGAATCCGAAGATGACGCCAGTCTGTTGATGCCGCGGCAGCCTGCTGATGGCAGAGCACAAGTTTGCAGACTGCTTTTTTCCCCCTTAAGTCTTTATCATAGCTAATGCAACATGTGTGGCAAGTGGCTGGTACTAGATTTTGAATACGGAAGCCTGATTAAGAATTAAAATTCATGGATGAACTAGATTTTCAGTTCAGAGATTGGCCTACTAAATTCTTTCTAACATGCTTTTTTGGGCAATTCCCCAAGTAAGCGAGTGAAGATCCCTGCCCCTGTGAACACTCTGCATAACAGGATAAACCTGGCTGTTGGTGTGAATCAAGCACTGTTATAAACAAAACAAACAAACATAATATGTACAAGGACCTGGTCACCAGTCTTCCAAGAACACAATAGCTTAAGTATTAGCACTGTGCCCTGTGCACAATTCATCAGTTGTGAGAGTTCTGCTGTGCATTTTATTAACTGTAACTCATCTGTCTATTAGCTGTTAGCAGTGACTCTTGCACAAACAGGCCTAGCTGTTAGCATGCATGCTTTGAATAAATAATACATTCTAATTATGCAAATAAATAAATAAATAAATAGTCTAACATTTTGCATCAGAAAAGTAAAGGTTTATAATAATAACAATGCGTAATTTGTTGTTAACATGTATAAATATTAACAATTTTTGACTTTGTTTTAGTGTTTCGTGAACGCATCATCTTGAAAGTTTTTTAATCCAGAATGTCTTAAATATGGTTTACTGGTATGTAAAGATGATTTTATCGTAGTTTATAATCTGTATTATTTTGCATTATTATGTTATATAATAATAAAGTAGAGATTGTTTATGTTATATTTTATTCAGACCTTTTCTTACGTGCTGTTATGCATTATGCAGGCTTATAATGTTGGATTTTTATGGTAATGAACTGAATATAAATAAAAAGTATATAATTTAAACATGAAAGCATTATGTATTCATTTTCATCTTCAAATGCTCTTCATTTGGAAATAAATCGAGTAATGGGTTCATTATTTATATATAAACCTACCAGAGGAGTAATTCTACACTGTGGTCCTGATGACCCCTGTCTATGTTAGTTTGTCTTTCAACAAATTATTTAATTAAGTAGCTGGAGCTGAAATAGGAAAACGTGGTGGGTGCGAGCAAGAAAAAATGTGCAGTGAAAATCTTTCCATATGGCCACATGAAGGTGAACGTCAAAGACGTTCCAACGTTGGGACTGGGACCTTATTTATTTCAGGCAGTTAGTCATACCTCCTAGTCTATAGCAGCCAGGGTGCTGCACACTGACAACAAGAATCCCTGGTATATCTCAGCTAATAAGCCACATATACAAAAGGATATACTGTACTATTAAGCCACACCCAGGCTTGGCAGGATCCACACCATCACTTTGGCTAGAAAAGAGATAAATATCTTCACTGTTTAAATCCCAGCACTTCACTGACTAGTGCCCCTTTACTGTGGGAACTTAGCTGCCCTTACATTCAGGGAAAACATTTCCAGTGACAGATGGAGATCAGGGCCAGATGGGGCTTTCACGTATAACTGATCTATAATATGTATCATTACTCTTTATGCAGTCAATACAAACTGCATTTAGCCTGGAAATGATCTGACTCATGAACTGCAGTCTGTCAGCCCAGACAAGCCACCCGATGCCAATGTGCATGTGTGGACTACATCTGTGTTTGAACTGGCTCTGAGCTTCTGCACTCATAAAACATACATCTTTAAGAGTTTTTGCACTTTCTTACTGCCACACCTATTCTTCAGCAGCCGTGCCTGTTGGTGCGTGTGTGTCAGACGGCAGGGAATATTGCAGCTATATGCTGCTAGGAGCTCTGACTCATCTAGATGATCAGTTGTCTATGAGAAACCAAATGCTGGCGTTTGTGCTGTTTAATAAAGTTGATGTCTCTGCACACAGATGGCCTGAAACAGTGATTTGCAATTCCATCTGTAATTTGCAATGGGATCCATTGTGTTTTTTGTGTTAAAAACAATGAAGGCACTCAATGCTCTCAACTGTTGTTTTCCTATTCCAACCCTTATGATTGAGACCATAACCATTGTTTGTTAAAGGGTTTAAAAGAGCATTAATGGACTACAGTGGACTCCATTTCATTTGAATACATTTGATTCTGCAAACCAGAAAAGGAGTCTCAACAGTTGCCTGTATCAGGCCGACAGGTATAGCGGTAGCTGTGTCAGTGTACTGGCCAAAGCAGGCTAAAGTGACACATTTGGGAAGAGAGCGCTAAAGTGTGACTGAGATAACAGCACTTAGTAGTGACAACAGTCATCTGACATTATCTGTGACACACATTAACAATTACATCTTGCTTCAGTGATATGTCATCGGCCAAATCGTGATTAAGGTGCACTGCTGGCAGCAGTCACTCCACAGTTTTTGTGGCATGAAAGAAAAGTTTCAGCAGCAGATTGAAAAAGGAACAGCTGTGAAAGCAGGTTTATGACCCATTTACACTGGAGGGTGGTTTTGTGAAATCTGGACTCACAGTACGTGCAATGGCACGTGAGGCCACTCCAGCTGCCAAGGAGGAGGTAAGTGTGATACTGCACCAGCTGAGGGAGTGACAGGTGTAGAGGATAGGTACTTAATGCATTTCTGGTCCACTTCTGTGGAAATGGCATTTAGAAACAGCAGGGAGGTGTCATTCTAAGTGTGATTTCTCTCTCCAGGGGGGTGGCAGTGGCTGGGCTGTTCCTCCACATTGAGGTGGTCCCTGGTATACTGTGCAATCGATTGCCATTATCCTTCTGCAATGTACAAATATAACATATTACATCTATGATACAATTGAATTAGAAGAGGCTGATATGAAGCTCAGTGAGCCACAAAACCATGACAGGCAGAGAGAATATGGTTTGTCTCGATTGCCGATAGAGATCCTAGGTAATATTATTTATTCATATAAAGTATACATACTCCAGACCATCGAGACCCTGACCAGGACAAGCAGTTAAAGATGATGGATAGATGGACGGATAAATGGGTAAAGAATAAATAGAGTTAGGACTTACATAGTTGTTTAATTCTAAAGAGATTACTTCAGAATACAATTATTAGCAAAGTACATAAATAACAATAGTATGTCAAATTAACATTTTCAGATGTTACAGTCTAGTTCCCTAGTGAGTGTTATGCATGGTTCAAAATCATTTATTAAAGGAACATATAGCTTGGAGGGTCAGTTTCTAATACCAACGTGTATACGTGTGCATCTGTGTGTTTTTTCAGTGGGATGTTCTTCCATATAGGTCAGTCTGAATAATTCAGTAAGTATCACTTCAATATGTGGAAAGCTATTTATTCCATTTCATGCCACGCCACTAGTGGAGACAGATGCACTTTTCCCCAGAGCTACTGTTTGAAGTATCCTTACTGGTCCTCAAGCCCTGCTGATGCACATAATGGCATATCTGGACCTGACAGGCCTAACAGTGATAATGATGGTAAAAAATGAGAATAATAACTTTGTATTCCTAAGGGTAAAATCCAATGAGCTGTCTTGCTGAAAGCTTCCTTCCCTGTTCCTGACCACTGATGACTCTGTGATGCTCCTTTGTTTTAAAGGTACTTTTTGTCTGTACTGAAATAAAAGTTAGCCAGTTCTTTCGCAGGTGTGTGTAAGTCTGGCTTGTAGTGACCTAAAATTTTGCTGGAATTGGAGCAGTGTGTGAAAGGGTTAATACATATCCAATATTCCTTAGCCTCATAAATGTTTTATCAGGGTGTCATGGCACCAGAGAGCATGCGGGGCCAGTTTTATCCCTTCTGCAGTTCCCTTTTCTGAGACGCTGGCTGCTCCTGCAGGGCTGAGGCTGCTATTTAATGCCCTCCCCATGCTGCTTCAGCCCCTACCTTCAATCACCTCCTCTATCTTTCTACTTTAGGCTTCTCAGGTGTATCCATCCACATGTCAGTGGAACTGACTGGGAATGAGAGGGGAATTAGCTCCAAGGTCAACTTTACCCAAAAAACACAAAGCTCCACGTGTTGCTTTTCTCATAAGCAGTGCATCCCCCCTCTGTCTGTGTTTCTTGATATGAAACCTGAGCTTGGCACATGCAGCATTGTGTTTATTGTACTGGAAGTTTACACATTCCCATCCCAGGAGAATAAATGTTTTCGTATCCTGGAGGATACACAAGACACTTTAACCTAGTAATGTATCCAAGAAAAAAGTGTGCATATAAAATTTTAAGATATGCTAAGTGATATACCAGAGAACAGTATTGTAATGGCAAGGGACTAGAACTATGTCTAGTTGCTGTACTGGCAAATGGAGGGTTACAGATAACATGCAGACTGTCTTTGTTTGAGTCTAAAAGACAAACCAGATTATTTGATGAGATAAGAACTTTGATACACTTACAGGAGATGCTTCTGAACACTGTTTCAGTTGCTCATGTTCAGAAAAATCATATGACCCAATTTCTGCTTCATCTACAGTTTTTCACTAAAGGGGAGTATAATATGGTGCACAGGGATGACAAGCATTATTCTACATTAAGACTTTGCTTCAAATACCCTAAGATATAAAACTCACTGATACACATTCATTGCAGTTACAGACATTTCTCTGTAGTATGCAGAAATGAAAGTTGTTCTTACTGCAGTCAGAAGAGGGTTAGATTTAAACTTCTTTATGATGAAACAAAGCACGCTTAACAAAACTTGCAAACTCAAGGTATTCAACATCTAGTAAGGACTAAAAGTTGCAATACTGCCACAATATGACATTTTATCTGGGGGTTCTCCTCTATTTGACCCTGTTTTGGTGGCATGAGCTCCCTTTCTCCCTCAGAACTGCTGAATGCCTTCCAGTATTCAAGAAGTATTGCAAAACCCATCTTTCAGAGCCACTTCTCCCCTGATCTCCCAACAGCTGTTAACTGTTCCTAATTGTTCCTAAAGGCTAACAAAACTTTCTATTCCAAGTCAGATTCTATTCCACAGGCAGCTTCATGTGTATGTGCATCTGAAAAATAATCTGTGCTTTGATAATTGTGTCCAAAGTTCTTCATTAGTTGTGAAATGCACTTTTTACCCTGAGTTGTACATTGCTTTTGAGAAAAGCATCTACTAAATGAATTAACACAAAGGTATAAGTATCAGGTCCTGCGTGTCACAGGTCCTGTGTACTTACTACAGCCTGGACTCTCTAAAGGGCTCTACACTGAGCCCTGCAGCCACTACTGCCAACTTTGTATTGAGCTGTGTCTGGAAAGAACAATCCCTAGATTCTGATTGGCAGTGACAGAGAAAGGGAAAGTGTGTGTTCATGGAAGGTTATTGGTATTTGGGCTGGAGTGAGTGGGTCCAGTTCTGTGTGATACCAGGCATTAGAATTACAGAGCCACCACCTTCATTCGGCTCCAGAGCTGAGGCTCACCATCTGTGTGCCACTGATAGCCCAAATCACATCTTCTTTTCTAGCTGCAGCTTCAAACGCCAAAACAGAATACAGCAGGATAAGCAGGCTCTCTGTAATATTTGTTCTGTAAACTAGAACGTAGATATTTGTCTGTTGTATCCACTGCTTTTGCACCTTTCCTTGAGAACATTATACCTGTATTAAACTCACACACACCTAGAAACATAAAAGGTATTTCTGGAAAAAGTGGAGTCATTCAATTTGGCCATTGTGTCATATTCTGACAATATGTTTAATTTTAAGCTATATGAAAACGAAAGACAGAATTGATGTGTGGTTTTTGCTAAAGCAATTTGTTTCAATTGTCAGTTGTTTACAAATTGTGTACACATTACCTCATTTTTTTGCTAGAACACTTACCTACTACACAGTTGTAAGTTCAGTGAGGACTGGAGAGACATGCTAAGGGGTGGTGTGATGTCGTGAAGCAGTTGAGGCCAATAGGAGCAAGTGCACCGCAGCTCCCAGCAGGGTCCAGTTCCTTTGCCCAGTTGTTCTGCCCCTCTCTGCTCAAACACCTCTTGTTCTGCTAACTGTGAGCAGCCATAGAACAAACCGCAGTTCATCTAATTTGTTTCAGTTAGTTGTAGATATTGACCAGACCCCTCTGGTGCAGCAGAGACTGCTGTCAACAAACATGCTTCAGAGGTAAATATAACACAGCAAAACAAGCTCACCTGCTTAGCATCTGCTGGTCTCACTCCTGGAGAAGGTGTTAAAATGTTTCTTGCTTGTACAGCAAAGACAGAACCGGATCATCACATTAAATTGGCCTGTCTGTCTTGATGTGAGACATCATGCCAAAGACTAGAACATGCACAGACAGCCGGAAGTGGTCTTCATTGTCCACAAAGCCTGCTTACCACTATGACCACAGCTTGAGTGAATGGAGCACACAGATTTGTCAGAAAAGGACAAATGTCTCATGCCTGCTTTTAATTTGCCTTGGAGCGACCCATGTACCAACTTTATGAGTGCATCTATTGGTAAATAGCTATCAGCTATGAAAGGAGAGTATATATTTTCAAATGGATGTTGTCCTTTAAATATGAATGCGAGTCCGGGTGCTCATTCATACTGGATCATCCATTGTACACTGACAGTAAACTCTCATATGTGTCAGTGTTTAAAAAAAATCTAAGCTGCCATTTCAGTGCTCTGCAACTTTACATATTTTAAATTCTGAACACATTTATCCACAGCTGACTGAGTACACCAATGAGCTGAATGAAATTATACAAGCATGGTAAAGTTTTCCATAATCAAGCAAGGCAATCACACATATGAAATATTTACACACTTATTTTTTAATATCATGATTCTTTGGCTAAAGAAAAAGTCTTTGTACCATCTGGCATATGATCACTGGCTTTTATGCAAGTTATCAGTTCCTGATCTTGTGAAAACCAAAAGTGTTCATTGCTTATAAGGTATCAAAAAAGTACATGTATAATAGAATTCAAAAGAAACTAATGAACACTGTAGGTGTGTGAATGCACTCAAAAAGACAACAGTTTGAGAAATCAGCACTGAATTAAGGAGTGATCAGAAGTTCTGGTTTAGAACAGGTCAAAGGTCAGAAAGTTTTGAATGTAAACATAAGGTTTAGATTTAGACTTCATTCTGGTCTAAAGCTAGTGGCAGCTGACAGCTCAGAACAAACCAGTGCCAAGTGAGGGTTTGCTTCAAGAAGACCATATGCAGCATCCAATATGTACCTCCCAAGCTGCAACCTGAAGTCGGTATGATGATGAATCATCTTGTGTGTTAGAATAAATGTTTTCTCAGCAACTTGAAATTTGCTGTGTGAGTGAAGAAACATGATTAGTACTTCTTGCAGTTTATTTTAACACGTCACTGCATTCCATAATAAGCACATTCTAAATGCCATACTTACATCAGATCGTCTTTTGTATCACTGACAAATTATAAACATACATCTGGTATGACACATTTGTGAAGATCAGTTATAAATGTTTGTTTTGATACCTTTTGTTAAATAAAGTCTTACACTGTGGCTTGTGAGGTGGAGGTTGTTTAACCATAGATCAGAGTGGACTGGTGCTTCAGGGAGCAGAGGCACAGCGGGTCTCCTGAACTCCTGTAGCATTCTGGGTAAATCAGGTGAGATTTAGAATTGTGCTGCCTAATGTGGAGGAAAACAAAACATTTCATCGTCTAGAGATGTGACACATACAGTAAGAAAACATTTATAGCTACTGGAATTAAATGGAAATATGTACGGATGCCCAATACAGGACACAAAACAGAGAGAGCTCTCAAGATACAAAGGATGAAGGAGATGGAGAAGGAAAGTGACAGTGAGACAAAAATGCAAAGAGAACATATTCATTTATTAAAGGTCTTGTCAGTGTACATGAAAAATTGCTCTTTTCCTATTGCATATTCTTTGCAGTCATTAAATAATGTGTTCTTTTTAAAGTGCAGATCATTGGAAAACAGTTCACAGCTTTAATTGGTATACAGATCAATAGTAATTGAAGAAAAAAATGAGGCTTAAGTGCTGTATCCCTGGAAATTAAATGATAATGTCACACATTGATTTGCCAGTGAAAATGCCATCTATTTACACAGCTGGAATTAAGATGCAATTTATGTGAAGTCATTTTCTTCAAAGAGTACAGCAGCATTTGAAGATTTGAAACTCCAGTTTTCTGGTCACAAGTGAGTTCCATGATTGCTTCTTGTTGTATACATGTTTGTTCATCACATTTCTCATGTCAAAGTAAAATAATTACAAGACAGGGCTTGAACTTAATGAGGTGACATATCATGTCTTTATGGTGCTACTTCCTGACACATTTCAAGCTCTAAGCAGCCCACTGCAGACCTGAATGGCTCAGAGGCATCTCGGTGAGTTAAAACAGAAAAGCCTCTTGTTGTCGAGAAACTTCACCAAGCAGAAGCCACTAGACGGCCACCAAGCACTCTTTGTTCGCTGATCAAAGTGTGGGACAGGACTGACTGTCCCGTCACAGGACTGCACGAGTGGGTCGTCACAGGGAATGGCATCGAGAACACGACAGGCCACCAGTGGCATGTTCTGTTTGCTTTAACTGGAACAGTAAATAAGAGCAGATTCTACAAATAATCTGTGCTTATTATGTCTTTGGAAGCAGACTTGATGAGCATGGGTTCTCTGCACATGCCCAGTGTGGCAGAGTGGGTCTGCCACATAGTTAAACTAACCTAGTGAGTGGCTGCGTTTCCACTTCATGCACAAGAACTAAACTCTCTGTTATGTGTAACGTGTAAAGCTTGAATGTTCAGCTTGTATGTTACTTACTCATCTCCATTGTTTTCGTTTAGCTCTTGCAAAGGAACCCAAGGAAGGTTTTAGGCGGTCTTATATATTGTCTGTTTCTATAGAGCACATGCTCAGTTGGACCTTATTGGGAAAACTCACTGCTGGAGAAGTTTGTAATGACTTGTTTTTGATATGTCCAAAACATGTTTCATGATGAGGGTGGATTGTAAATGATACATAAATTCATACATTAATCAGCTAAAATATATTGATGTTTAACTTATATAGTGGTCCATGCTTACTTGGTGCAGATCTGTATTTTTGTGACACCTTTTTGTGTAAAGTGGTTCAGTCCCTCCTAAAGGCATTAATTTGCTCTTCTGTGGAAGGATGTTTTGGATATTTACTGGAGGCATTTGTAGATTATACATGTGAAGGTGTGAGTAAGTTTGTAACTGTATAAACTATAGTATATATGGTGTGACACAAGAAGATGGGCTCATTCATTTAACAGTCAGTGGCTCATTTCCGTAATGAATACAACCCACACGACAAAACAAAATTCTCCAGCTAGAGCTGAGTACTTTATTCCACAAGAGCATATTACACTTTTGACATATGGTCAGAAAAAACCTTGTGAATTTCATTACTTAACCAAACACTTAAGAAGGAATTCCGCAAGGGACACTTGACATTCCTGTTTCATCTCATGCAGACTATAGAGCACTGCTCCTCATTTGTGAGAGCAGGGAGCATTTTGTGGCCATTGATCAGGATTTTTATGCACTGAAAAAGTAACTGGGCTCCCGCTGAATAAATCAAATCCTGTGGTAAACTTTCAAAGTCATCTTCTGTGAGTCATTTAGGCTATGCTGGGAAAGTTAGTTCAAGGTCAGCCAAGAGCAGAGGAGCAGGGTAGAAGAGTTAAAAGCAGCATTTGATGCACCATGGGTCAAGTTCTTCTCAGCATGAGAAGAAATGGAAATGGGAAAGGCAAAAAGCCAGCTTAGAGTGTAAAACCACCGACACACATGCACACAGTCCCTTTAAACCCATTTTCATTTGTGAAACCTCAGTCTCTGATTTTCTCTCTGAAAGTCAAATATTTCATAAACAGAACAAAATTCTTTTCCCTACTGGCTGAGCTTCAGTCCTGGTCTGTCTCCCCAGTTCCTCAACACATTTCTTGAATTGCTTCTCATTTCCTCACTCCCTCAGAACTGCTGAATCCCATTCAGGATTCAAGAAGGGTATCAAAATGCATCAAACTAATTTCTCCTCTGAACTCCTAATCACTCTATAAACTTGTGTCACATCATCAGTCAAAATTAATTTTGTATTCCCTATCAGTTTTATATACTGCTGTTCCTGTAATGTGCTTCATATTGGGCTGTGCTATAGCAATTCCATATCCGCATCTAAAGCACTTCGTCTGCTGAGAAATGCATTTCTGATCACCCTATACTTAATTTTGGACAAAGGAGCCTGCTAAGAAATAAATTTTAGCACAATGTTAACATTTTATGTTAATATAAAAATTGCCATAATTACTCATGATTTTGTGTGCATTGTTGTCAGCTCATTTTTTAGCAATATTTCATAAAATGTTTTGGAATGTTACAGATTTCACTGGAAGATCTGAGCTGTGCTTAATGCTCCAGTTGCACATCTACCTTTTTCAGTCACCCTCTGAACTGAGCGTGCAAAACAAACACATTATTATCCTATTTAACATGATCTGCTCAAAGTAAACTATTTATACTGTATGCTCCGCAACTGGGAGCCATCTTGGTTATGTGTTCGATCCAATTTCTTCCTTTTGTTGCAGACATAATCTCATACCTCATAACTTCAGTCAGCACTTACAATTTGCAAATGGAAATTTGATCTGCAAGGTAGTTTGCACAGTTACTTGAATAAATCACTGGGGGATGATTAATACAATATCCGAGATATGATCATATGATTACACAGTCTAACTTTGCTGTTACAACTACACAGGTCTGAGCAGTTGGATGTTCTCCCATGACAGGAGCTGATTTTCTCAGAGATAGCAAATGTAATACTGCTGCATTCATCCCATGAGTTTCTTTGTCTTCCCACGAGATCGCCTGCACTCTCCATTATCGCCACCACCTTCCATCAAGATTATGTCATCAAAGCAATTTACAACTAGTTTAAATAAAGGGATAAATCAACAAATTTAATTTAAAAATAAATTATTTATTTCCCTCAGAGTGCAACATGTCCACTCTTGTGGCTCTGATTTTTCTGAAAGCCTGTTGGTCTTTGTCTTATCCCTTTAATCATCTCAATTCACAAGTTGGTGTGATGCTATCCAAAAAGAAGCTTATCTGACCAGCTGACACAGAAAAATCCTTAGCCTGTTATCTGTGCTCCTCTTCCCATCTCTGTGGTCCTCCCTCCAGCTCTCTCCATTCCCATATATATTCATTGTGGGTGAAACTGCTCCTCATAGCAGGGAGCAATCCAGGAATATGCTCCTGGTAACTCATATCTCACAAAACCCCTCCACACTAGGTCTGTTCTCTGAAATGCTGACACACTCTACTTGAGAAGTGCTGCACTCTTTTCCTTAGAAGAGATCTATTGCTAAGATTTCTGTTGTTGTGTTGAATGGCATCCTCAGATGTGACTCTCAAATTCCATGAATTCATCAGAAGCAAAAATGAATAATCCCTCTGATCTGAGATCTTGGCTTACTGTTCAGCTTGAGTTAAAGCAACACAGTAATGTTTCTTTTCAGCACAGGTTAAAATGCCAAATACAGTGCTATAGCTGTGTTTACTAACCATATAAAGGGAACATGTCTGTTTGGCAGATAGTATATCTGCCCTGAAACTTACCATGCCTAAAGAGAGCACTTCTGATAGTCTAATGCAACATATATTCAACCTTGATCAAAGGTGTGGCTTTCGATAATGTTTGACAATTTATTTTTAGGACTCTGCAAATATGACAGCAGGTACCACCTAGAAGCTCACAACCTAAATATGTAATTTTTCTGATCATAAGAAAATACCTACATTGCTGAAGCAAAATGATAAACAGGATCCTGTGGGAACGCTATTCAAATGAGCCTCCAGGAATACCCTGCTAAGCCTGTGCCAGAAGTGTCACTCAGAAGGCAAGATGAGTAGCGGGAGTTTTTGAGGCCAGGTACTAGAAAAGGAACGCACATGAAGAACAGTCAAAAACTTTTATTATTCTGCTCCACTTACACCAGAGTTTACATAACATGCTGGGGTCCTTACCATATTTACAGAATGCTACAGTAAGTGGCAGGTCACAGTCCCTGTTCTAAAGGCAGTGCTACTGGACTGATCACATCCCTGCATGGTTATGGTAGACCTGGTACAAGGCTAAAAGCCCCCCTTACGGTTCAATGTAAATCCTTGAGGTCGAAGGTTCAGGATGAAAGTTGAAGACTCGCCTCTTCCAATGACACCACCTCTTGACTTTCAGTGTGCGCATTTTAAAATAAGGTAAAGAGTGTGCAGTGTTGATGAACATCAACTGTTACATGTTGAACTTGAACCATGTGGCACTTCTGTCTTTGTTCTGTGGCATTGCTCAAATGCTGCTGGTTGCAATTTCTGTTTAGTGCTATTGTTTTCCACTCAGCATGGCTTCAGTACATCTACAGACTACCAGCCCAAAGAAAACATGCAAGTATAAAGGCAGGGTAGGCAGTCCAAGGTCAGTCTTTTTGACTGCAGGTAGTAAGTATCAGACCTTGTGCATGGAATTACTGTGGCAGCACAGTTTGTATTCATCTGCTGTTTATGTCCTTCGAGAGACATTAAGAAATACATTACATTACAGAGGGACCGATCTTCACACAGCTTGGCAGGGTCAGGGCGTTCAATAAGGCCAACTGAGACGAAATCATAATGCCTCCTTCCCGTGAGCTGCACCAGCAAAGAATCCCAAATAGCTTAAAGCAGAAACCTGCCAATGTAACCCCACTGGGGGCAGAAAAACTGATTTGCCCCAGTTGACAATGCGGAAAGTCTGAATTTTTCACCCAGTAAGAGGTGGGCTGACCCCCTACAGAGAAGCTTCAGAGGCTGCCCTGTTTTTCGCTCAGTGGCATTACTGCAATACTGTCACTGTGCTGCTGACAGAAGGTGAAGAGAGGAGAGATGGTCAGCATCGTTCCATTCAGTTTTACTTAAGCAATGCCACTCCCCATACATTCAGTATTGCTGAAATATATAGATGCTTCTTTGTGGCTTTTATTATGTGCCATTTTTAATGATTTTTAACTACATCTATTACAAAAACACCAGAAAAATCCCATGACAAGACAAAAGAAAAATCCTGACTCTTAGCTACTCATGTGCTATGAGTAAACTGACTTTAAAAAATTATTTTCTTTAAAATCCATGAATACATATTCATCTAGAATTTAAAAAAAGATAATCACAGAATGCTTAGAAAACAATTCCATCACAATGTTCATACGTACAATCTACTGGTTCAACATCTGTAGCGGAAAAAAAAGGTATGCTCGCCAATCATCATAACAGCTTTTCAACGCAGTAAGATCACGGCCTTTTCAGCCCACAGCAGCTCCATGAACCATACCGAGGGTCATTAAAAACAGTCAGTGCGCCTCTAACACACTAATAAATAAAATGTTACACAGCCATCGTGCCTGCAAATTGGGTTGACATGCATGTTCCTCTCAGCAGAGTGTGATTCTAAACAAAGGAAAATTACATGTTACACATAAAGGAAAGGCAGGGAACCCAGGAGCCAGAGCAACTCAGGACTTCATGGTGCACATGGGCACCACGATGACCAAGATCACAGTGCAGGCGGCTGCTGCGATCAGCACGCCTATCTTACAGGCCTTGGCCCTGCGGAACTCTGCCTCCTTGCGCTTTAGCAGTGTATCATAGCCTGGAGAATAGATGTCTTCCATCCAGTATTCCATATGGTTGGGGTTCAGGGACTCCTGTGCCTATGGGAAACAAGAAAACATGAAAGGCTGGGCAGTGTGTGTGATGTCCTTTGAGACCTGTACATAATGAACTTCCACTTGATAACACATGATCACGTGACACCAGCATGGAGTTGAGGATACCAACAACGCTACACACAGAGGCAAAAAGTCTGATTTGATCCTGCTCTCCTGTGGCAATTAAAATCCTTAAACATTTTTTCATGTTATTGACTTTTATATAGAATAATACACTGAATTTACTTCCAAATGCTCCTGATATGCAGCTTTTTAATATCTGACTTAGATAGGGAATGGCTGACATTAGTAGTGTGTGTAGAAGTGTAAATTACAAATTCCAATGAAGCAATACGAATGGTAAAGCTGGGGGGATGGGCATACAAAGAGAACACTACCAGCACCACCACAGGTACCGAGAAGAAGGAAAAGCACTGCAAACTGAGCAACACAGGCATATATGTGGTATGAAAATGTGACACATTTTCTACATGAAAATGAGGACTGTTATTAAACCAGACTCTGAAATGCATTTACAAATACAGTAACTTTTCTGTTGAAGTTCTTAATGCTTGGTATGAATGACTGCTTGTGGCATTATAAATTCTATCCTTGCCTAAGCTCCAGGGCTTCCGAATCCTAAAATCCACCCACCAGATCTCCAGAAGCCTATGGGACTTTTCATCTGATCTCATGGCTCTTCCAGGTTATGCTCATAGAACACCGGAAAATGATCTCAAGGCCAAACATTGACTAGAACTGCTGTCTTTTCAGGGGGTTCAATTTCTTCAGTCACTCTGGAGGAGGCTGTCATTTTTGAAAGTATCCAACAGTACATTTTGTTTTGCAGACACATCTAGTCTGAAATCACAGACAGCCTTCAGAGCATTTGAAATTAATTCAACTTTAAATAAATGGCAGCTAGCAAGACCTATGTGTCACACTTGTGGAATTGACATGGGCAGATTTAACAGTACCAGTGCTCTAACAAAACATCTTTTTAGGGAATTCATTTTAGAAAATTTTTATTATTAACATGTATTTTCCTGCTTAGCAGTAAGCCTAGCAGTGAACTTCTGCCTACAACAGGGGTAAGAAAACAGATGTGAATGTAATATTAGAGACTGACTGACAATGCTGTTATGAATTCCTATTATGCATATGAAATTTGACTGTATTTCTTTAATACAACAGTTTTTGAAAACATCTTTAAATCTAATCTAAGAGGCATAAAATTGGTAGTTATAACACCAAACAGGCTACATTCAGGTGAAACCTGCTGCTGGTGATGTTGTCATAATAATAACAGTAGAGACTTAGACATGGTAAAGTGAGCACTTGACCTTGTCACTTTGAATTTGCTGTTTAACTCCACTGACTGTGGAGAATACAGAATACAGGGAATACAGAAGGGAAGAATCTGAAGGAGTGGAGAAATGTAAATGCTATGCTCCACAAAGAATTATAAAGACCATTCCTTTGGCATGACAGTTGGCACGTTGCCCACTCATTGTCACAACAATAAGTATCTAAGCAAACATATGGTCTTATTAAATCTTTCTGGAGCAAAAAGTCTCGAAAACTTTTTTTCTAAAGAAAAGCAGATATATTTTTAACTCAGACACTTTCACAAAATAGCGAAGATGATAAATGTATTTAACCAACAGACCATGACAACGCAGAGCACTAAGTGCCAGGTGCTGAGCAGCTGTGGGCCATTTCAGCGAATGCATACATGATCATTAAGCTCTAGAGAAGCCTGAAAAACTCCACAGAGAAATGAGAGATAACGCAATGAATCTCCATGAATCTGCTTGATGAGTTGTAACCTCTCGCACTGCTCCTGTTTGTGTTGGAAATGCAATACAAAAATGTTGCCTTCTTCATTTAATTTCTCATGTAATGGAATTTCTTTGATCATGCACGATTGATCCATTACAGCGAGACATGATGCCTCTACTCATCTCTAGGTCAACAGAGAAAGGCTCAGAGACCAGACCTCATGGTCCTGAGAGTTTGCCACTGTCAGCACTCACTTGCAGATCCAGTGAGCTGAGCTTTCTCTTGTCTCCTGAGCCCTGCTTGTACTCCTCCAGTGGCCAGGAGGGAGGCTGTGTCCGCTTGGCCTCGGGTCGGTCTACCAGCCGCATACCCGTGTAGATGGGGCTGCTCCGCACTGGAAACTTTGCTGATGGTGGGAAGCGGTGTGGGGTAAACACCTGCTCCATCAGGTAGGGTTCCATTCCAGGTTTGGATGAGCGGTGAGCCTGGAGGGCATCACACTGCCGGTCTGACTGTGAAGAAAGGTGAAATGACAAATGTCAGGTTGGACAATGAAGCTCCAATTCAGGATTAGTTCTATTCTTTTGTACTTTGGTAACTTTCAGCCATTCCAGCAAACAGCACATCTTCTCACACTGGTCTCACGCACTGTAGCTACATCTCACCACTCAGCAGGAGACGCATCATTAATCTAGTCATGTCTGAAGCGGAGTTCTACTTCTCCCCTAAGCCATGCTACACTGAAATTAAATCATTCTCTTTGCATCTGTGTCTCTTTTTTTTGTCTTGCAAATCCTCTTAGTTGGAGATAATTTTAGCTGTTAGAAGAGATGAACGCTGTGAGTAATACCACACACTGATGTGCACCATAGAGAAAAGGAAAGAACAAGCTTTCATTTACTCGCTCTTATCCAGTTGTCCCTTGGAGTCTTCCACATACACAAATCCAACTCTGCAACAAGTGGGAATCTGTCAAAGCAATGTCCTTTCCTTTTTACTGCTCTATTTATTTTTCTATTTCTATTTCTATCCCTTGTCATCTGATTTCAATAACAATACTGTTATTTAATTGCTGTGTAAACTCAGTGACACTAACACGTGGATGGTCTGGTAATTGGAAGAATGTGCATCAAGACCTCTATCCAGCTGCATTTCTCTGAAATTCACAGTCTGAATTTCGTACCTGCTTTACTGGCTGTTAGAGTAGGCCTGTGCCTAATAGACAGGCAGAAATGAAAGTAGAGGTCAGATCAAGGGCACAGGGTTGTAGAAGATCTGGGATAAGTGCTAAACCACAGAGCACCAAAAAGCAGGAACAGGCAACAAAAAGCATTAACAGTATCAAGACAAACTAGAACCATGCAGATGTACTGGCAGTGACAGAGGTCAATTTGGAAGGAGGTGGAGTTAGGTTCCATTCATGAGCGCTGCTTTTATCGTCTTCAGAAAGACATTTAACCTGAACTGCAGCTTCTCCAGGTTCATAGAGGAGAAACCTGGGTACTAGCACTGCAGAGCTATCCAAACATACCACAGTTCCTCTCAACAAAGACAGCATGTCTCCACAGGGGCAAACTCAGAGACTTGACACACTCCCAGCTCAAATAACACTTTTCAAAAGATTCCTGCTTTATTTCTGGCATGTTTAATTTCAAGGATGCAGAGAAATTAAAGTTTTACTTTATTTTCCAGCCTATTGAGCCACATTATTTGCCACCGGAACGTTGCTACCTAACACCAAAAGCCCCACAGCAAAATGGTTAAAAGCACACAATTAAACACTAAATTATTCCTTTTGAATAAAAACACATGCTAAGTAAATAAATAATATATTGAATTAATAGGTTTGATCCTTGTTGCCTGTGGAGACACCACCAAATCTAAAGGTCATATGGTGAATGTTTAGGTCATCTTAGCTGCATGACTCATTGGGAAACCTCTGGTGGAGCTAATGGAAATGACTTGTTAGTGGAAAGCCTACGGTGAAAAAGGACATTCCAGCACGTTTAATATCAGGCATCTAGGCACCTCCTCCAAGAGGCCACAACTTAAAAAGAAGAGAGATTGCTCCCCTAGAATAGGCATTGCTTGGAAAGTGATCCTTATTTCTGTTTTTGCATAGTCAGTGCGTTTATGATGTGACAACGTGCTGTGTGTGTCATACAGCTATTCAGAGAATTCAAGATTGTTCGCTGTGACTCCCCTCCCTTCCTGTGCATCTAATTTGAAGGTATTAACTTTGCACACATTGTGCAGCTTTCTACAAAACTGTCTCATTACTCAGCATGCTGAAGCATAGAATTTGGACAGGATTCCACCGACATCTGTAACACCAGAAATAGCCTTAAATCCTGTTGCTAGGCCTGGTCCTTTTCTGCATGACTGTGGAGTGGCAGTGCATTTCTCCAAGCACAGAAAGAAAAGGAAGGACATGATGAATCATCCACAATGGATCATCGCTCATTCCATCTTGGGTGTCTCATTGAACACTGTAGATACAAACATAAAACTTGCACTTACCTTAGCTGGTTTACAGCACGAGAACAGCTTTGCACATCGCATGAACTTTATACCTTTTTAAAGTTACATGAAAGTACAAATGGACAAGCAGATGGAGAGAAAGTGGATGAATAGACATCAACTGCACGCAACCTCTAATAACAATCCCACTGGAAATGAAAAACAGTACATTTATTTGTTGTTTCCTTAAACACTAGAGAGCAGAAGGCAAGTGAGTAAGATTAGTTACCTCTTTAGACTTTCTATGTCGTTCTTTGCCATTACGATCTTTCTCCTTCCCATCATCCCCAGAGTGTGCAGGGCAGGAGGCCCGCCAGTCCCTGGGGGAGTTGGAAATGCTGGGGATCTTGGACTCAGTGACACTGTTTTCTTCATTTAGTGTCCTAGATGACCTCCTGGTGCACACAGTCTTTTTCAGAGCTTTCACCCGCAGACTGTCACAATTGCTGCCACTGGCATCAGAACAGCACCACTCTGGGCTGCCACTAACCCCAGCAGGAGGCCCTGGGGTATGACTCTGAGCAACAATGGTGGAGGGTTTGCTCTCTGGTTGTGTTTCATTGGCTGTACCTGTTTCGTTAGGTCTTCCACTACCCTCTGGTTCCTGGATCTTCTCATCCAATTTGTTCAACTTAGAGAGGACCTGTGAGATCTCACCACGTACCCCAGAGAGGGACTCTAGCTTTTTTTCAATTTCCCCAATCCGGAGCACTAGCTTGCAGACACTGGCTTTCAGTTCTCCATCAGTGTTCTCCAGCGACTGAAAGAGCCGATCGAGTTTGAGGCCAGCTTTGCTCAGCTTGGCAGCAGCATTTTCTGGGGAGCTGTCTCCATCTGACTTTGTGACACATGTGAGGGACCCACTACTGTTGTAGTGTGAGGACTGGAGGATTCCAAGAGAATCGGACACACTCATGTCGTCCAGGAAACGGAAGATGTCACTGATGTCATCGCTGACCAGTTCCAAGTCCTCCTCTGAGAGCTTGTAGGAGTGCCTTGGTTTCCTCTGCTCAGATTGGTCGGTCTGTGTACCGACACTCAATCCACTATCAATCCCCCCAGCTTGGAGGGAAGGACAGTTGACACTTTTGTCTTTAAACCTCTTCACACCAACCTCTCTGAGGTCCACACCTGCTCCATTGGTTGATGAACTTACTCCCTGAGGCTTTGGCCCATTGGACTGAATGCCAAAGCTTGATGGTGAGCTCGCAATCTTCTCTTTGGCACCTGGGTAATGCAGCACACTCTCCATGCTTCCAACCTTGCTGTGATGGCCATCTTTAGATAGCTTGGAAGTAAATAAGGGTTCCTCATAGTCTGGCCCCTCATCGGTGTTCAGGCTCAGGCTCTTCACGGGCCATGGGGACTGCCTGCCATGCCTCCCAATGGTCCTCTTGCTGTTTACACACTCTGTGACAGTTGTTGGTCCAAAATATGTGGATGCCTGAAGGTCGTCCAAACTCTCATGTTTTGCCCGTTTTTTCTCCTGAAAAGAGGGACTAAATGATTCAAAGTAAGGGTTGCTATAAGGCAGCTCAAAGCTGTGGTTGAAAAAGGCAGCATGTTTCTGTGAGTCTCTCCGTTGGAACACCCCACTTAGGTCGTCCCTAGATTTGGATTCTGTGCTAATCACCTGGGGAGAAAAGGCCACAAAGTTGTGGAAATCCTCCTTGAAAATGTTCCGCTTTTGCACACATGAGTGCAAAGAGAATGGTTCGGCAGAGGAAGCAAACCTATTTTTTAAACCTGGGTTTAGCTGCAAAGAGTCCTGATCTGTGGTGGATTCGCTGTCTATCTCCATTGGGAAATACGTGCTCTGCATAGTGCATGAGGGAGTACTGCTGAGAGGGTACTGTGGAAGGTGCTGCAGCTTCTCCATTGAGGCAGCTCTGCATTTTAAATCTCTGTTGACCCCCAGAAGACGGCTGGAGTTGGAGGTCGGCATGAAAGGCTGGCGATTGCTAAAGTCAGGCTTTGAACAGGGTGAGAGCCTTGATGTGGGCTTGTATAAAGGGTCACTACTTCTGTCACAGTCAGAATACTTGTACATGTCAGAGTCTGACCGACATGACTCAAATGACTGGTTCTTTTGGAACTTCGGTCGCTGACTTATGGGTAGCCTGTCTTTTGCAGATCCATTGTTCATCTGGATCAGGTTGAACATGGTGACAATATCTGCAGCTGCCATGAGCTTCCTGGACTGCTGGTCTTCTGAGGTGTTCCGCATCTTGTCCCTGAACAAGGTAGCGGGGAAACAGGGGTCCAGGCAAGCAGTATAAAAGAGCAGGCTCCGGAGTTTCACCAAGTGGACCAGGTCAAACCTGGCACACAAGGACTTACATAGATCCTGGTAGGACATGGTGCTGTGTTTGGCATCCAGCTCTTCCAGAATCCTGCTCAGGAAGAGGGAGTAGTCCGGCATGGGATCCATAGCTAATTTGATCACTGGAATGCCTTATTCTGTCAGACAGGTCTTACCCTACAGGAGAGATTATTGGGATACTGCTAGCTTCTGTTAACTGCACATTTATACCACATCATGATACCATCAGCACTAATGGCAGAGTCATCACCTAGATGATGCATTGCAATTACATTCATGCAGGAACATATCTCACGTCATTTTGGAAAGCTTCAAACAACATACCCCGAACAGGAGCAATACAGTATTCTAAGATATATTATATATTTAAAATGCGAGAGATAATTTACAAGTATGATATATGGGTACCACTGGGTAGTAAATGTATAAAATAATACAACTTGAACGGTTCTCCTCCGAAACCAAACTAACACACCGATTTGTCTTTCAGCAGAAAGGTATTTCAAAAGAAACTACACTGGATTTTTACATACATACAACTGTATGCTCGCTTGCTATTTAAAAACCCGAAGTGTTAACAGTGATGTTTTACATATATAAACAACAAAGATCACAAGGCTTCTAACATACCTCGAGAACGGTCCCGTTTGCAATCGGGGTGCAGATCGGAGAAGTCCAAACTGAGAAAGTGGCATCGCAAAGTTGGGGAGCACATCAGCGCGCTGGAGACCTCGGCCGCATCCCACCGCGCCGTGCACACCTGGATCATGGTGTCGGTGTATAACCCACTGGATCCACGCTGGCTTCCGAGTGCTGCGTCTGCGATCGCTGTCCTTCCTACCGCCGAGTTCCGACGCGTGTGATCCGCTGGATGGAGCAGGACGGCTTTGTCTCCATCCACAGTGACGTAATGACACCTTCACGGCACGCGCGGGGCGGACGAAATGTTCAGGATCCCTCTTAACAGACCCCCTACGAGCGCGTCACCGCTGCCGCTGCTAGTTTAAGCAGATCATACATTAATAATAAGATATTAATCGTCAGTGGGTCCAGTGATCACAGTCGTAAGCAGTTTGTTTCCATGCTGCAAGTATATTTTCCAGTCCGTCCCATCATCCTTTGGTTACACACAGAAACAACACAGCACGACGCAGTAAACGTGTTATTTTCCACGGTCCTCCTTTAAGAAGCCCCGATCGTCGCTCTCTGCACCCTGGACGCTTTGATCGCTTGTTTTTTTTTTAAACTTGAGGATTTCCTAAACGCTTTTTCATTGAAACCTACATTTTCAGTCCATATTTGGAAGTGTGATGTATAAAAGACGTTTCTGATTCATTGAAGATAACCTTCCAGTGGAATGAATACTTTACAAGTAAATTATTTATGACGAAAATGTGATTTATATAATGAGAGATCGCGGAAGCAGTGATCCTCCCACTAGAGAACATAAGTCATTACAACATTTATAACTTATGTATTTATAATTTTAAACATTGTTAGTTTTTGTAGTTATTTATCATATGCAAACCAACCATCTATATATTGGTATATTGTAATCCTTATCTTGCGTTTCCTATCCATTTATCACGTTTATCGTGTCTGGCATAAGCAATTTTCTTTAGTAATAAAAAAGCTTTCATAATAAAATCTTATAAATTTCTTTAAATAAAACAATGAGCCTGCTTGGTGAAAGTAGATTGTGTTGTGATAAGACCACAGAAATATAAAAGGAATTACCTGTTTATTGAGTGGGTAGCTGGAGAGGCAGTGTGTGGCTCACAATAAGCAGTGTACCAGCAGCAAGGCAGGACACTGGATCTCTGTTATTACCTGAAATTAACAAAGAAAGCCTTAAGGAAGCAATTAACTCACATCTGCAAGACAAATCACTCAGGCCCAGCAAATAACATCTAATGAGTATGCCTGAAAGGACTGGTCAGGCCACTGCCCTGTCCATCAGCACAGATGTGTCAGAATATGATAAAGTAGTTTTTTGTTGGAGGTATATTTTAAATGTGCCGGTGAACCCCTTGTGTCCCATATGCTGGTACTAGGCCTGAGTCTGGGACATATTGGCCCAGGAAAACAGGACAGAAATAATCTTTACTGAGCCAACGCTCCTTTGAGCCCTATGAATATCTTGCTTTGATAGTAAAAAAACAGTGAGAAGAACTCAGCAGGTAACCCTGGACCTGGGTACGTCCTACCACCTGCTGTAGTACCATTGAGCAAGGTACTTACCTTCAATGACTCCCTAAAAATTCTCCAGTTGTATAAATGAGGAAGATAATAATAAGCCACTTTGTAAAAAAAAAAAAAGCATCAGTTAAACAAATTAACGTAATGTGAATGAACAGTTAGCTTTTGATAGGAAATTTAATGGCAAATGATTTCATAGTGACTGTGGTGTGTGCAAGTGTGCTAAGTAGCATCTCAGCACAAATTTATTTACAGTATTCCTTATTTGTAGATACTGAATTTGAATCAAAATCATTTTCGGAAAGTCCACCTTAAATCTACTTGAATCAGTTTTTTTTGTGCTCTCCGATTGTGTCCCAAATTTAACAATTAAATAAAGAGGACTTGTGTAAGCGCACTTTAATTCATTAAGTGACATCAAGTATTTTTATTCTCTTTATTATATTTGCATTGGTACATTGTTTGCTTTGCAAGCAAACAACTGAACTTTGAAGTGGGCCTGGCTAATAGACCTCAACAACAGTTGCCAGGGTGATAAGTAAAATAAGAATAGTGTGCTTGATATAAAAAAAACAATTTGATGATCTTATAAAGCAGAGCAGCCTTGTTACAAGGCTTCCTGTTAGACTGGACTGCATAAGCTTTAATTGAAACCGAGGTGGGCGTAAATCTGCCCACCCAGTGAGCAAAGTCAATCAAAACACTCTGGGGTGGTGAACAATGCCACATGGTGCCTGGTAATGAACGTGCTGGTGATTAAGGTGACGCCCGCGGTGTTAGCACGAGCATTCAGGCAGCGGGACAGAAAGTGGGCGAAACAGTGGTCTCCTCTCATTGGTTCGGGATCACATGGTCGGTCTTCTCAGTTACCTGGATCGCTTCCTCCCACATTACCCTGTCGCTGCCAGAGGATGGGCTCCTCCCTGATCACGTGCAACCAGCAACACCACAGCAGAGCTGGCTTTTGCAGCTGTAGAAGAGACAGTTAGCATAGATGTCACATAAACTGTGTATAACTCATGTCAGAACTTCCTCTTTATTTAAAGAGCAATTTGGAGCTTTTCTCTTTATGTTGCTCGCGCAGTCAAAATAAAGCAAAAATGTGGGGAACACAGTGTGCTATCTCAGAATCTTGAAATACAACGGACTCAAGAATATTTTCAAACAAATGGACAGGATGAACACTTTAAAATTCCCCCTGAATGCAGTAATGAAGACTGTGTGCTCAGACCAAGGTCAGCAGGTAGCATATTGGTTAAAGACACCTTGAGCCAGTAGTAGACATACCTATTTAAGATACATACTTGGAATAAATAATTGCTCAAGATAAATGCTGCAGTTACACTGGTAAAAATATTTGCTTTTTATTAAAGCATAAGCTAAGCAGCATAGCATGTCTAGGCTTATCTATACTGGATCTGAGCATCTTAATGTGGCAGAAAGCAGACTTGTCTTCATATTGCTATATTTAAAAAAATCTGAATACAACCATACAAGCTCCACCCCTGCTTAAATCACTCCGTACCCAGTTTAGTCCTCCTGTTTTAACAGATGTGTGAAAAAGAGAGCCAGTTTCTCCGGGTGTGCTGATGCACCTGTGGAGATGTGAGTGGCTGAGGCATTGGACTGTGAATGCTCACAGAGCCCTTTTTATGCTTTGAACCATGTCTCAAGTGATTTTATAAGGTTGCTGGGAGCCCGCATCTGACGGAATACGAACCACAAATTTTTTTCCCACTTGAAATGCCGAGCTAGAGAAATGTAAGCATGCAAATGTATAAAACAAGAGCGTGTGTGAGCTCTAGAGACAATAGGAGGCAGTCAGCCTGAGATAAAAGCGTTAATGAACTTCACATTGAAAGACTGGTGAAAGTAGCACAGGAAGCTGGCAGTTCCTCCTTCTCCTCAGTTGCTCCTTGCTGTGTGGCTTTATCAGATCAATTTAGATTTAATTTTTGTACTCTGCTTTTCATAGTGCAGCACCCGACTCTGCTTCTGGCCTGCAGGCATGGAGGCACACAGCAGATACACTGTTCAGTCAGGTCAGAATCGTAAGACAGCCCACAACTTGTCACCTCTGTTTTCGACTTCTAAGACTGTCATTTTATATTTCAGCAAGTACAGGCTTTCAGGCCCAGCTGTGAGAAGAACTGTCTAACAGATGTTTTTTTAACAGTAAGCATACAATAAGCTACAAGATACAGAAAAATTCTCGAGTTACTTGGTAAAGATACACACATTGCATAAGATTCTTGATTGAGATTTCAGCTTCAGGTTGTATAGTAAGTAAATTTAGAGTTTTCTTATGTTTTTGGGCTGAAGGACATATATAACATGGGCTTCAGTTTGAAATTTTCACTGAAGTTCAGGTTAACACAATGGTGCAAAAGCAAGTTCCAACACCAGGGCCATAAACCTCTGAGGCTAAAAATGCAAACTTTATTCACTTATTAAAATATATCAATTTAGTATCATCAGCAGTAGCAATAATTTCAATAATTAAAGAAATTGTGTAGTCTTAGACCTTGCAACTTTAAATAACCTGCCAGTAGATTGTTTCTGATGTAAGCCTTGCAGCAAATGGTCACTTCTTAGCTCTCACAAACCCACACAAGATTAGCTACCTTTCTGTGACTCAGAGTCAACAAAGAAGATAAAAAACAAGGTCCGGTTTATCAGAACAGCAATCCTAAATTTTATCTTTGCTGCTGTTCAACTGTCACACAGTTACTGCTAACTGCTGTTCAGCTACAAATGGGCCAACACTCTAGGCTGTGGTCCAGGGTGGCACCACCTTGCTATCTCCCCGCAAGGGCAAAAACGTTTTCCCCTAATGCAAACAGACAACGGTGCCAAACCGAAGCCCAGACCAAAGCCTGAGGCTGTCAGATCTCAACATAGATGCTGGCTCCTTTTCCTTGCTGCCCTGGAGCAAAACACTGGGGGGGAACCTGCTGTTTGAAAGTAACAAACGTGCTTTGCATATGGCTGTCAAGACTGCTGTTTCAGAGTAAAGTCAGAGACAGCTGGGTAAGGACTAACAGAACCATTATGGCTAGATAAAAGTGATTCATGCTTTTGTGTTTTTCTGCTGTTACTTTAATGGGGCAGAATAAGTCAGTCACTTTTCAGGTGACATTTGAAGAAAGGTTGACATTGGGGCAGAGTTCAAGCATGGAGGAGTCTACAGGTATCCAATGAGCTGGACTAGACAAGTTCTTTGAAGCAGCATTTGAAAAGGTCACCTTGGGTATTTCTAACACTGCAATGTTTCTGTGAATGTCATGTCACACCGGTGTTGTGGGTGGCCATTAGCTGGCTCCTCACACCTTCCTCTGCAGTATGGCTGAACCTCATGAATGGACTTTGCAAGTGAGTCCCACCTGCTCAGTGGGGGGGAATAGAAGTGATTGTACCCAACAGTGCCATGCATGAGTCATGCATTCCAATCCGCTGTGCTTCCTCTACTTGCTGTAGTGGCCTTTACTGCCATGGCAGTGCAGATTTTACTCTACCAGGAAGAAGGGAAGTCCTTTACTTGCGGCAGCTGGTTCATCCACCAGCATTCTCTAAGAGGAGAATGACAAATAGGTGTGAGTTTGTTCATCATTTACAGAGTGAAAACTCCAAAAAGTGGCTTGGCAAGCAAATTGGTCAGTGCTGATGCATGGTGAATCATGGTCCTCCTCAATCTTCCCAACACCCACATTCTTTCTCAACAAAATATCTAACTGTATATACTTAATCAATGCAGAGAAAGAAAAATGACCTCTTTTGACATCTGGTGCTATAGAAGGATTTAAACAGCACTACAGATGATACAAGTCAGAAATGAGGAGTTAGTTTAAAGAATAGCTTTGAAAAAATCACCCATCTCCCCAAGACAGCAGCAGACAGAAAAAACAAGTACTGCAATCATATTATATCAGAAAATGCCTCAATTTTGCTCTAGCTCTTATGATGCAAAAAAATAGAAAAAGAGCAAAGAGTAGAGGTACCTACAATATAAGAAAAAATTGTCACAGCGAACAGACTGCAGACATTGAGGAAATTGTCTTCAGTGTGCAAGAGACAGAAAATTGTGGGAAAAAATGATTGACATTCTACACATCAAAGTCAGCTGAATGGATAAATAAAATAAATACAGCATTCCATTGCCCTAAATTTGGGTTCAATGTCGAAGGGCCAAGCCAAGCTTTGAACCTCTTACAGCAAGAAATAACAATTTCAAGAAAAGGCTCTAAGAACATGTTACACCTGCAGATCTTTGAATGGATATACTCTTCAGGGAACATTGTTATTGACAATGAATAGATGGTGAAGGGAGGGTGAAGAGAGTGATCTGCAGAGTTGCTGTAAATAGGCATTTCAAGGCTTTGGAGGAGAAAGTCTCGGTACAACCACTTTAGCTGAAGAGGAAATAATGGAAGACTTGCAGCCCTTTGGGTCACAACTGCAGCAAAACAGTAGTCTTATGACTGTGGGGCTCGCATGAGACGCATCGCTGTTTCAGCATCACATATTGCAAATTTATCTTCATCGGTAAGGCAGAAAGAGCTACCCAGAGCTCCCAGAGCTACCAGAGCAGCAATTATACCCAGAGCCAGCATATATACCACTAGGAAGAGCAGGAGCTTGTAAATCAGGAGAAACCACACCAAAAGGCTCTAGAAATCTGGTTTTGTTTCCAAAAAAAAGAAACAGCCCCACTAAAAACTCAAAGCGCACTTGGACAGGGGCAAATTACCAGAAAGGCTGGCAGTTGGCTAATTTTGCTGAGCGAAAAGAAACAAGTTTGTCAGGGAAATAAGCCATCTTCAAAGGACTAACTGTGTCAGAAGCAACCTGAGATGGTGAAAATGGCGTTTCTGTGTTTCCGTGTGCTGAGAGATTGTCCCAAGAACAGTGGGCTTCTAAGTCTCAGGTGCTTTTATCCCTGCTCTTATAGGGAGAATGACAATGTCTTCCACAACTGTTGGAATAATAGTCACAAAAGAATGCTGCTGCTGTTACTGCTACCCCCTGCATATGTGTATGCCTACAATAGGTATGACTGTAGCAGTGACCAGGAGAGAATAGAGCTCATGGTTTTGTACACTCTTCATGGCATCATCCTTTGCTTCAAACCCCTACCGTGTCCTCAGTCTATATGAATAAGATGCTCATAATGTAACTCTGCAGTGTCTGATACAATCACTGCACTGTGGGTGGTTGGATAATTTTTTTTTGTCTACAATTCTTGTCTTAGAATGAATGAATATAAGAATGGTATGAATGAAGAAACAGGCGTGTTCCACTTTCAGAATAGCTGTCATGGAGAAGAACAAAAGCATTAATTAAGTTTGAACAACACACAATATGTGCCATTTACCACACAATGCAGCCCTGGTGCTGAGTCCCTGTTCAATTGTGTGAACTCATCAGAATTAATATGCTTGTGAGGGGACTGCAGTCCACCCATGCAGTCATGCAGCTGTGTGGTCTGACAATCATACAACCATAAAATGTATAAAGGATTCCCTATTGAAGCAAAACTAAAATCTTATTTTCTTTTTGTGAAACATATTCTAAGCTGTGCAAAAAAAGATTTTACTGATCTTTTTGATCCTTTAATTTTTTAATGGAAGTTTAAGGTGTAAGGTTTTATTACACAAAGGTACAATGGCAGGGTCATGATAATATTGGCATTATAATTTTATTCATCTATCCATTATCACTAACTTTTTCTCCAGTGGAGAGTCACTGTGATCCAGAGGCCAGGACAGAAGCCTATGTGGTGAAGTACACCCTGGTACACCTGGTACACCCTGGAGGGGTCCCAGCAGAGGGCACAAGCTGTCACTCACATTCAGTGAGCAATTTAGATTAAATTGATCACCTGAAATATATTTTTGGACTGTGGGATGAAACCCATTAGAACCTGGGGAGAACATGCAAGGTTCACATAGGCTGTGCCAGATTGGAACACAGTCAGGAGCTGAGGCACCAACATCATGTGCTGCTCCCCCTTGCTGCACAACTAATGATTATAATACTTAGAAATCATGTTGAATTTAAAATAGTCTCTTTTTGGTGACTGTCTTCTACAGTTTTTTCAGGAAATGTTAATTGTTTTGCACGAAGGAAGAAGGAGCATTTCGATAAAGATATTAATTCATCAGTTTTACACTACTATTCAACAGTTATTTTTAAAGGAATCTAAGTTAAGGACCTTTCTAACTTTACAATCTTTATATCTCTAAAGCTCAGTTTCTGCCTGTCTAGTGGTCTGTCCTTTATACATGGGTTTGTTGCTCAAGCCACAGATGTAAAATTTGGTACAGAGGTACTTCTCTCTCTTCACCTTTACCACAAAACACACACATGCACTTACACACACACACAGACACACACAGACACACACAGACACACACACACACACACACACACACACACACAAACATACTTTCTCATTCAAACATACACAAATGGGAAGATAAAGTTTGGTGATATATACTTTCTTATTACTGTCTGTATATCAGTCTACACAAGCCATATATGCAGACACACCGACACACTGACACAGAGGCACGCACACAATGTACTACATTCTTCAAGTTTAAAAGTAATAAAGTCTGGTGATATATAACTTGTTATTACTGTCTACACGTTGGCTGGTTTGTGAGTTGCTGTCAGTGCCACCTGCATGTGCAACCACAGCAGCCAGTAGCTGTTGTATGTGGGCAAATGAAGAGGTAAAAATTAATAAGAAATTATACCTGACAGTGCCACAAACATTAGTGATGTAAGGCTAATAAAGTCTGGTGATATATATTTTCTTTTTTTTATTTCTACTTGTTATAGCATGTGTCCCTGTCTGTGGGATCCACCTGTTCAACAGCTCTAACAATACTTTTGTACTGTATGCATCCACTTTAATGGCAAACAGTTTAGTGATTATATAATGCTTCATTATTTTTTTAACATTCCACTACTATACCCTTTTGACCTGGGCAGCACCCGGTAACTCAGCTATATTTGTTCACTCATGATATCAGTAGGCTAGAAATATAAGGTCTAAAGTTGTGCTGTGAAATTGAGATTAAAATGTGGTTGCTGAAAACTTGTGGGAACAGCCCAATGTGCCTCAGAATACACTTTGTTCTGCAGAGACTGATTCAGCCTGTTTGCATATTGACTATGTGCCGGACACTGCTGTGCTTGCAATGTTCTGGATATGTGTGGGTTTTCTGTCTGCAAGTGTCTTGGGCAACAGACATCCCCTGAAAAAGAGCCCAGGCTGCGGCACATGGCTGAATTTTGAGCTACAAATTTTTCAGCTTGCAGCCACGTGAGAAGCAGAGCTAGCAGTCATGTGCTCATCAGATGGAATGGTGTGGATATACACCTATCCTCTGGTTTACATTCTTAATCTTGTCCAGAAAACCAGACTTAAACTGGAAGAAAGTAAATAGAGAGCTTAGTTCCCACTATTTTAAAAGGGAAAATTATAATCTGATTCACCCCCCCAAAAATCCCAAGTAATTTCTGCAAATATATTAAAATAAACAATGTAATTCACTGTAATGAACTGTTACGTACAGTTTATAGTCACCAAATGGAGAGAAAACTTGATATGAGCTGTAGCAGAGAATGGAGGAGAGTGGAGGAGACAGTGACATATTGAACAAATGAGAAAGGGCTCCAGACAGTGTAGTGTAGCACACGCTCTCTGCGCTGCCTTGGCCACGTCCTCTAACACACACTTCCCTTTCATGCTCTACTGGGAGCACGTTTGGGCATGTGCCATTCAACCATTTTACACCTGCTTTGCACGTTTTCTTTTAACCTCAGTGAACTTCTTTGTTCCGTAGTTATAGAGCGGGTGGTGATGAGCTGATCTGTATTTGTTTTTATTTATACACTGAGATTCGTACATGCATGTGTGTGCGCTCAAATGTGCATGCATGTGTTTTGCTTGCTGTGGACACACACTTTTGCTGCTGTTGTCATAAAACACCTTCTGCCTGGACACAAACCTGCAGCAGATCCCCTTCATTCACGCAGTGACTATTTCAAATTTCTCTGCTGGCAGAGGACATAAATTGAGAGGACCTATACCGGAGGATGGGTAAATATTCTACAGAATATATGAACCTGCACTATACAGCTCATAGACAGTGAACATTGACTCCAACCACACAGGTATGCTGAGCTGATGGCACAGGTCAATTATTATACACTCTTGGAGCTGGTCTTACAGTGAGAGGGTCCCTAGTGTTCTACCATGAAGAGGGTGCTTGGGGGGGGGGTCTCAGGCCAGAGGACAAGGGCTTAGCTAAGCAATTCTGGGCTCTTAGGAAGGTGTGTCTACATAATACACTCTTATTAACAGTGGATTGCATTGCTGATAATAAATGCATGAAGATGGCAAATCGTCTGGGAAAAACCTTCAAGTTATGTTCTTATGATTCACCAATAATATACACTGATGCATTTATAATTCATTGACTGTACTCAGCAAGACCTCTTTTTTGCATACATATTGCTTCTAGACTGTGCATCCACGGGGAAAGATTTTGTGCTCATCTTGAATAACCAATCATTTAGGAAAGTATCTCACTTGTTCTTTGACATCTGGTGGAAAGTGCTCCTCCTAGGGGCTGTTCCAGTGTATTACACAAACAAGCAAATCCAGCACGTTGGTGGTACAGAAAGAATAAAAAACAGCATTTTGGGGATGTGGGGTCATGCAGCTGGAAAAGGGCACAGATCTTGATGTATCCCCAGGGACTGGTTCCCTGTATCAGGCTAACTTGGCCCCATTTCTGGTGACAACAGCTCATTATTTCACAAGCATCCCCAGCTGCCTCCTTTCTGAATAACCACCTGTCATGGACAGTCTCTGAGGGTATTTCTCCACCCTTTGGATTCAGCTTGCAGTATTGGTCCAGCAACCTATCTCCATGAGAGAGAACATATTTATCATCTGAACTTGCCAGACTACTCAGAACTGGAGTGTTGGGCTGATGGGAGAGCAACTGGATAATGAAGAAAAGTGATTCATAGGCTATGAGACGTGGTGATCACAATAAACAGTCTCTTTTGACCACTCAGAGACATTTGTTTTTTTATTTCTCTCCCATTATAAGACATTAAAGCAACTTAATATCTCAATGTAAAAGAAAATACATTTAAAGTTTATTTTCAAAAACATTGCAGCTTGATTTCATAGATGTCAACTCTGTTTTATTACCGGAATCAAATTAAAAACAGGGCTTTGATTTAAGTTATACACCTACCGCTTGGTCATGGCTGGAAGAATAAAGTGTGGACTAACAGAAATCGGAGCACTGTGATGCCCTGACAAGAGCAAAACTTGTCTTAACACTTGCTCAGCATTTCATACTGCATGGAATTTGAAGCAAGCTTCTGAAATAAAACATATTTTTTTCCTTTACTTGATATTTTCATTTAAACTCTAATTGTGATTTCTCTCCATAAAAAGTTAATTTCCCTCAGGGCAAAATGCCAGGGCAAATATTGCATTGTAAGGAAACGGTTTAAATGTGGCGCACGGCACTTAAATATCATGCCACTATGTCAGTTTCCTGCCCTGCCAGCTAATTCATCTATAAGAATACAGCCAAATGTTGTTTAAAGGATGAAAAGTGATGAAAG
This sequence comes from Arapaima gigas, assembly GCA_900497675.1. Taxonomy (NCBI): domain Eukaryota; kingdom Metazoa; phylum Chordata; class Actinopteri; order Osteoglossiformes; family Osteoglossidae; genus Arapaima; species Arapaima gigas. The sequence continues at coordinate 470,071 of UFQX01000235.1, read as the reverse complement.
CAGACAGAACGTGATGCTACGTCTGCTTCTATAAGGGACACATTGCTGTTGGAAGATGAATATCTGCAATGACACCCCTGCTGCTGCTTTTGTTCCAGAGGTGCTGTTATGGGCTTGGATCCCACTTATGAGGCCAAACCTTCACCCCAACATGCTCATTAAAAAGCTAGATGTGGAGTAATCCCTGATCAGTGACAGCATGTTACAGCACATACATACAGTGCGCTTTGAAAGGGTACTGTGAATGCCGATGTATACGTGTGTGCTTGAGCGCATGCGTGTGTGTGTGTGTGTGTGTGTGTGTGTGTGTGTGTGTGTGTGTTTATTCCTATATAAATGCTTATACATTTTCCAATGACTTGTTTCACCAAGCAAAGACTGCCATTGGGCAAAAGGCTCCTAGACGGTTTTTGGGAGCTGTGTAAGCTCTTTCAGATGGCAGTGGCAGAATATGACTGACCAGGTAGCAACAAGAGAGCTGCATCACTCAGCCTTGGTGATCCAATGTTCCTCTTTCATTCCTGCTTTATGATGCATTTTGTTTTTCATAATCTCATCTTCCTCTTCATCCCCATCTTCCTCATGGTCACTCCTCTCACCCCCAGTCAGCTTCCATCACCATCAGGGCAAGAGAAAAGAGGAGGAATGAAAGGGAGAACATTTGCCTGTTAGTCACTTATTAATTCCCTTTACCATGTGACAGAGTGGTCAGTTGGCTCACAGTCAAGGTGAAGACAAAAGGAACGTTAAGAGTGCTCCCTGGTTGACCTCACACAGATTTCTAGAATAGAGCTGTTCCTTCAGAGAGACTCATCTTCACCCACTCTTGCTACCTCTGCAGATGAGGAGGACCTGAGTGCCTTTAACAGGTCACTCTATTAATGATTAGCTCAGAGGAACAAACCATGTACCCTTAAAATTGCTTCAAATGCTAGGATTTTATTAATTCTTTCAAAATTGTCAAAATGGATGTCAGTTTTCTAAAACTGTGCAAATCTTGTATATAAACTTGTGAAAAAAAACAGCTCTATTTTGTGAGAATTACAGTAGTAATTAACTTTCTCATAGCTGAAGAATAACTTTTTTTTTTCCTGAAACACAATACAGTAAAGTATTTGTTGAGTGTAAAATATTATGATTAGGTCCCTGAGAACAGCAGAATGTGGGTCCATTTGTGGAGGCTATTCATTGTCTCTAGCACATTTTACATTCTGTTTTGTCAGAAGAGAAGCAGTTGTCCAACCCCAGAATAATTAGAACATGCAGTATTTTCAAAGTAATTAACATAAACTGTTTTCCCCCGAGGGAAATGTGTAGAAGAGGAATGGGGGGGCTCTGGAGCTCTGAAGCATACCTTTGGTAGAGTCGCACATGATCACAAGCCTGTCATATGTAAACATACTACTGGCAGATAATGGCCAGTTAGTTTTTTACTTAAAAGGGAGGATGAGTTAAAAGGGAGGATGACAACAAACAATACATTAACAATGACAGGAGAGTGATGAAGAGGAATGACAGGATGAGGAGGACCACATATCTATGGGGCAAATATAGAGTACTAACAAAACCACGTAGGATGATATCATGGTGATGACAATGCAGTAATGCTGTGATGGACAGGGGCCCCAGACATTGGGAAAGCAACCCTTTAAAAAAATGAGCCCATCCTCCAGCTTATTCTAAAAAGTTTCAGAGGATTTTTGGCACTTCCCTTCCTGCTGCTTTTTTCACTTTGTCTGTGGCTTAAGGCTGCTACATGGAACACGGCAGACTGAGCTACATGCTGATAAGAGGTGGTGTGAAGATATCTTTCACCAAATGGTGAATGAAGGCTGGTTTGTTTCCAGTGCAAACAATTGCCTAGGAAATCATGTGTGAAATCTGCACTACTTACTTGTGTTTACATACGCTTTTATTGACATGTCTTGGGAGGATGAAAAGGCATTAGGCACCCTGCAAATAATGTGTCCTTCTACCTGGAAATCATCATGTCTGTCTGTCTCACCTGTGTTACTTGGTGACCTTTCAACCTGGTAACTGGTGCCACAGGGGCCAACTGGACAGAACTAGCCTACTTCATGTTTCTCCTGATTTAAATCCTGAGAATTACAGTCAGCCTCGGGCCAAAGAGTAAAGTAGCTACATACTGTACTGTCTACTGCAAGCAACCAGCATTATTTTCCTGGACATCTGACAAGCTTAAACAACAAGTTAACCCAGTGGCTTACCAAGGTACTCTACCTAATTTAAACTGGCATCATTTTTCCAAGTTTGAACATGGTACTGTATTTACTTTGCTACTTGTGAAACAGCTGCCCAGTCTAAGGGACAACCCCCCCCCCCAAACCAAAACATAACCAATAAATAACTTACTTACTTATTCCTCCCCTGAGGAATTTATTCAGCATGTCTAGAATCATAGCTGCCCAGAAGACGTGCAGCAGCAGGAGGATGACCAGCATGCCATAAAGGAAGTAATAGGCAAAAAACGGTCAGAAGGTCTGTATGGGATACAGCCAGGTGCAGTGAATGAGCCTGAAACAGTAAGAAGAATGAAACAATTCACCAGACATCCCAGAGGCTCATCCCAGACTGCTTGGTACTGCATATTTTAGATGTCCTCCATATAGTCTTTGTTGGTACCTTCAAGGGTTCATGGTTCAAGGTTCACATTATTGTCATTCTACCGATACACAGAAGTACTAGAAATAACAAGATGTAGTTTTTTCTGCACTACTGTGCCCAATATACTAAGATCTTTCTTACAAACTTTCTTACAAACAACTTTCCACAGGGGCTAGAACTCTGTGGTGTTTGTTCCTCATTATATATACACTTCAGAGGTTTTCAGAATTTAGACAGAAAATTGCAGTTTTTCACTGGACGTGTATCATATCTTGTTAGGTGTTTCCAGAGTTACCGATCCTTCATAGTGCTCTGCTCATGTAATTCCTTACTCTATAACAGTGACCAGTACTTTCAAGTACACTTTTTCTGAAATACATGCACCCACACACAAGTACACACACAGACACAAACAAAAAATGTCTGAAAATATTCTTTGTATCCTTCTCATTAAAAGGGGAAGATAACCAGTCTGGTTATCATGAAGGCCACAGAAAACAAAATAAAGATCCTGTTGCTGGTCTTTTCGGATCAGCATAGTTGAAGAGCTTTGTAGATTGTCAGAGTTTAGGACAAATTAAAATTGAAGTCTTTAGTATTTAGGTGTTTAGTGAAATGTAGTGATTGTGAGAGAATGTGTTAAAAAAAGGTAAAAAAAGGTACAGTGGTGCAGGAGATAGTACTGGTAGCACTGCTCCTGGGCTGGGCGATTGGATGTAGAGTGAAATCTGATTCATTCTCTGTAGAGTTTTCTCATTCTCCCTGTGTTTATTTGGGTTCCTCCAGGTACTATAATTTTCTCCCATACTTCAAATAATTGTGATTCAGGCAACTCTAAATTGCCAGTGGTGTGTATGCATGCATGTCTGAGAGTGTTTGTTCATCTGTATAAACAGGTAAAGGACTATAGGGAATTCAGTGCAGTGTATCTGGTATTGTAAGTCACCTCAGACAAAGGCATCAGGTAAATAATGATCATTGTGTACCACTTTGAAGAAAACCATCTGCTAAATGAATAGATGTCTGTAGTACAATGATTGAAAACTGTATAGCAATTCTACCAGAACATACCACCAGAAGAGCATCAGACACATCATGGGTGACTATGTCCAAAGTGGATATGTGGATGTAATTGGCACACAAAGACAAGGCAAGCAGAGCCAGAGTTGTCACACGATGGATAATTTGTTCTTTAAAATTCTGGCACAACAAGCAGCAAAGGTAACATGAGCCAGGTGACATGGATGCACTTCAGAAGCACAGACGTGGACTATACTTTTTTCTGCAGCACCTGTTCAGTTAGTGCCAGTCCTGAGGGCCCAGCATCAACTGCATAAAGCAGAAATATCTTCGTCTTGCCTGACAGTACAACCCCCTTTCACTGCCCCATGACAGACAAAATGTATTTTTTTATTTGTTCCAACATTGTTTCAGTTGAAAAGTGATTGCTGTAATAACTGGTTTATTATTAAAATTACATTATTTAATAGACATATAATATCTAAAACTCATTCTTTGCTCGAGTACATTAAAGATAAACATGTAAAAAACATTCTTTTAGGGATTATTTCATATTATTCATATTATCATTTATTGATAATATAACTTGGAATAGTTCTGAATTACTGACAATTAAAAAAAAAACTGCTACATAAAGAGAAGGGTTTGATCTGTTTTGGACAACCGGTCCATACCTCATGCAGGTCGTAAAACCAGGGCTTCTAAACAGCAATGAGAAAAACATGTAAGAACAGATTATAATATCACCAGCTGTCAAGATGCCTGAGAGAAAACTGACATCTGATTGTTTAGCGAAATGACATCTGCCTACAGTTTTGTTCTTCTAACCCCAATTCTGAACCAATTCAAGGTAAATAACACTTTAGTTGAGATATATTTAAACATAGTAGTAAGCAGTTTTCCCTAAATTCAGCCTATGAAGAAAATAATTTCTGAACCATTACCGCATACCCAGTACAATCCCAAATTAAATTTCAATTTAATGGGACCTCCTTGAAAATGCTGTTTTCCATTGCTTGAGTTCACATATAAAAGTTCAAACATAAATGCTGTCTTTTCGTAGCACATATACTGCATCTGCGCTATCCACACACGCAAAGACAGGCATAGATCTCGGTGAATTTTGCCATTCTCGTGCAACCAGTGAAATGGATGTCCCCTAGAAAACTCTGCTCTTTCCATTCTTGCCATTCAGGTCAGTAAACTCTCTGAAAGATACATCAAGAGCCTCCTGCTGTCGCTGAATGTAACCTACAAGCCAGTGATGAACAGATAAGAGGTTATTGTTTTTATTCAGACTTCTTATACCAAATGTTACCCTAGAGCTACAGCTAAAGATACATGCTTAAAATAATAGAACATTTTAAGACTTTTAATGCTAAATCTCTTTGATACTCATATAAAGACCATAGACAAAGGCTGAAAAGTAGAAGAGCAGTCTCCACTTGCAGGAATAAAAGACAGCACGTTTTCATTGACGCACTGCTTTTATTGTGCCAGCAAGAACAAAAATGAATAAATTTGTGAAGCCAATTGTATATTTTGTGTATCGATCCAGCTGCTAACAAAAGACAGCCAAACTTCCTGGCCTCTTTGAACTATATTAACAAAGACTGTTCCACATCAAAATAAGTAGTCACTACAACTTATGACCTTGTAGTGATGTTTGACAATATAAGAATCTCATGGCCGTGAGTTTTCCCAGGTGAAAGAGCTCCTTTCTGTTTAAAATTAGTAAAAGTACTACTATTCTAATCCAGATGTAAGTTGAAAGCATAAAAACTCAGCTTATTTGAAAATAACTTACTGCAGTTACATCCATTATCATTAACAGTATGATCTTGGTCAGGGTTGTGGTGGTCCAGAACCTACCCCACAATCAATGGCCGCTGAATCGGATGCTAGTCATACTGTTGCCACACACAGTCACAAACTATGGTCAATTTAGAGTGACCAACAAACCTTAAACACGTCATTGGACTTTGAGAGGGAACTGGAGCAACGAGAGGAAACCCATGCAAAAATGGGGAGAACCTCCAAGCTCCAAACAGAGTGAGCCAAATTTGAACCCACAGCTACAACTGACCATAATTCTGTTTTTAATTTATAAAATGTGAGGCTTAATTTATTACTACATATCTCATTAACATTTGCACTTTTAATAACATCTAAAATTGTCCTTCACAGCTTCTGGGTTGCCTACTGGGTGTGGGGATCAAGTCCAGCTCAGGGTGTGTGGAGTTTGTATGTTCTCCCCTTGTTTGTACCCCTCATAACATGCGTGGAAGTGGGCAATGGCAAACCCTTTCTATTCCTTCTTGCCTCAGAAATCATACAGTGGTCACCTATGATTCAGCTCAATGACACTTCCACACACAATGTTGTCCCATTATTTTCTGAAAGCATTCTTTAATATTCTATAATGTTTCCGCTTTCATCTAACAGTGTACTAAGAAATCACATACTCTGCCTCTGTTGTATGAATTAATTGTACAGATGTCCTCTCTAAATCAGATTGTGCTGACTTTCTATGGAAAACTGGACTTCACAGCTCCTTTAGGGTTTAGCTCAATGCAAATTTAACACATAATGTCCACATGTATCTGCTGGGCCATAGCGCTGCTATTTAAAAAAAATGCAAATGGAAGATTTTTTTCATAAAACTGTAAATTGGCACATTCCATAGGTGGCCAAAACCCTACAACATTGGTAAAATTTCTTTCTATGAGCTGCCATATCCTTGAACAGCACAAATATCAGAGTCAGTGCTAGTTGTGTTAATACTTTATGCTCTACACCTGCTGTTTCTCACCCGTCTTTAACTCTTACTTTTGAGCGCTTGATGCATCTTCATCCAGTTTTTTTTCTTAATCATTTTTCTTGTTAATTTTGAAACATGCTACCTTTGTGTTCTGTGTTTGTCATTGTCACCCTCAATCTTTAATTTAGTCACTGACTAGGAGACACATATTCAAAATTTGAAAAAGCGATGGTGTAGCATCACCATGTGACCATTAACTGGTAATCATGGTTCAGTTTTGTCTGTACCATTTTGGAACAGCCCTTCTTCACACCCCAAAATTCATAGACAGGGTTGTGTGGTGAAGTTAGCTTGCGAAGAAACTTGTGTACACATCAGCTAAAAATCATAACAACTGGCAAGTGCACAATGAAAACCTATATGACTGACTGGTTGTTTGTGAACAATTTCACATTGCAATGTGTAAAATTTATGTGAAGGTTTAATATAATCAAAGTTTATATCGGTGTGAAATCTTACAAATTAATGATACTCAGGGGTTATACCTGTGTTGGTTTTCTGGAGTGGAAGCAGAAACACTTGTCTAGGATTGGGGTGTCAGCAGCTTTCAGGTGAACCTTGTCACTAACCTCAAAAGCGGCTGCAGTAGGAGTGGTGACACCTCCGAAAGATAAATGTAGCTGGTCAAGTCTAGTTCACCTGCGCTCGTGTCCAAGGTTTCCACTTCTTTAATATTGGTTTTTGATATTGTTTGCTTACTGGTAGCTTTCACTTTATTGCAATGTGCCATAAATAATGACTGGCATAAAAATGCTAAAATAAAATTAAGTCACAAATGGCAGTCAAGAACAGTTATTTCTTTGTATCGAATTATAAGAAGTGCTAAAAAGTAGGTAAGAGTGAAGTACAGGTCAGAAACTTTGGCATAAACACGACCTTCGTTGTTCTTCAGGTTGAACACGGTTAGATTTGTAGGGAGCCAAATATAGTCCCTCCAGAACCACTGGCTGAGTGTTTGAAACATCCCCCTGGAACAGAAGACAAGCAGAGCTCAGGCACATCAGGACATCAGCACAGCAGAGAAACTGGTCTTTGGTCAGAAATTACAAGCTGACTCACTATACTGATGATCCCTTCAAACAAGGTCAGCAGGATTTCCAAGCACCATGCTGTGTGGAAGATTGATGGGTAGATAGCTGATAGGTCAATCATTGGCCCATAATGGTGTTTCTGGAATTAGTCCATACAGGAACTCGGTCTCAGGTGTCCAGCCCCAAGGAAAACACTGCAATAAACCTCAGTGGATTTCTAGGCCTGATAACAACTGAACACTCATAGAGACCCTTCTTTCACCTTTCATTTGGTAGCCAGCCAGTGCTTAAGCATCTGCTATAAAATTTATTAGAAAATGTACCTCTTTTTCAGCTGATTTCTCCCTGTTCACACATTTAGTGGTGTTAAGCACAACCCCTCGAGGACAGATTTTAATGATTGTTAAACTTAATAATGACTGAAGATTACGCATCCAGTGACTAATAGAAGGCATTAAATGTGGTCACAGACAGCATGTCCACCAGAAAACCCAAATGATTTTGGTGTAGAAATCAGAGCAAGGTCACTGACTGTGAGAGAGAAAGGATGGCAGTTAAATGATACCTCATAACTTTGCACTAATAACATTTCAGGCAAAATTATTGCTTAAGTTAAAAAGGTTCAAGACAAATCTTCCTTGCAGGAAACAAAGAAAGACCAAAACTGCTATACCACTGAAACCTTTTTCTAGGAGAAAATAATTTTACTCATCATCATGAGGCCCTCTTCCTTCCCCTATTTACTGTCCCTTTCATGCAGTTTCAGTTTCGCGTTGTTTTCATTTGCATTTACAAGAATCCCCCCAAAATTCCCAAAGGGATGAAGTGAAGTAGAGCATATACACATACAGAAATAGATGTCTGAAAGAAATGTATGCACAGACTATAAAATAGCACAGATAAACAACTCAATACATTTCATTATGTTAGGTATCGCAGACCAACGCATATTTGCATCTTCAGCATCAACATCAAAAACACGAACAATCACGATGATCTATAAAACAAAGACATTAGAAACCTTCTTCGACTTACGTGTACATGCTGCATAACCAGTGTGTTGTCGTCACATAGATGGACTTACATTGTTACTGTCAATCCCAGGTCTCCGTGTTTGTTTAGCTTCAAACACGTGAACATGAAAGCTTCAGGAGAATTTTGCCCTCGAAACCCAATCATATCTTGTTTTCTTCATTTTTTCACCACTCTGCTAAAGCATTTCAGAGAGTTTTTGAAGCATTCGAGAGACACTTTCCATAATGGCAGTTCCCTCTTGCAGTGAATGCTATGTAAATGTACCTCCATTAAAAGTCACACATTTTTCTAAAAGTAATTCTCCACTTTTCCAGAGTGTACCACACAGCTCAGAATATTTTAATGAACATAGATAATGCTTCTTAACAAAGGTCATTTGCTCACCTTTTCCTCACCTTCTTCTCACCTTTCTCGCCAGAATATATTTTGCAGAGTATAAAAAGCTTTCTCTTTCAAAAAACTGCATCCACCTCTAATTTACAAGAAATAAAACACACAGTCCCACGGATTGCAAATTAATGTAGGTCCTGAGTGGATTTGATCATACCACACATGAAGTGAGATGGAAATGGCTGAGTCCCATGCAGGAACCCCTCATTTTACCCTTTTTTGAACTCCTTTCTTTCCAAAACCACTCCCTGCTCAAAACCCATTTCCAGGGGGAAAAAAGTGAACTCCCTTCTACTACTTCGCCTTTACCACAAAACACACACACACACACACGCACACACACACACCACACCACACACCACACACACACACTATCCCTCAGATCTGCCAGAATGCCCCCCAGTGCAGGACTGTAGTCCTCCATATGGATATATGGATCAATGGAACCTAAAGGGGCTCAGCTTTTGTTGGCAGCTTTTGTTGCACTCTTCCTGAGAAAAGCAGCTATGTCTCGGGGATTATTTTACACACCCATCTATTTAGAAACAACCTTTGGAGAGTCCCAGGCACAGAATACTTTAAATGTGCAAAAAAGCTGCAACACTGAGATGAGCTTCTCTGTTATGTAATACACACATCATCTGACACTGGCTACAAAGCCATTACATTACATGAGACTAAAAATGTAGAACCCATATCAGCCCTTTAGTCTGCCAGGACAACTCGGTTGTGAGCAGTTATACAATTAGTATACCATCCTCTCTAGGATACTGAAGAATATAAAATATTCCAGAATGGCTACATAAGTTTAAAAAACTCATTTTGAATTCTTAGATACATACAATAAAGTTTCTTTGAAGAACGCAAAACATTCAAACTTAAACTGAACTTATTTGACATTTTCATTTGACACTATAAAAATACACATTATTTAAAGACTAAGAGAACCTGTGGTCCTTTAGGGTAAGTTGACATCTTTCTTCCACTGAGCTGAAGCTGCTGGAGCAGACACACAATGAGGATCATAATCCCATTCTCACCAGGGCTTCCCAGGCAGAGACCATACATTGATGTCTGAGGTGTGTGAATCGGACTGGGACCTGGGGAGCCTACAGCAGGCAGGTAAACCCCCACAGCCTTATGAACACAGAGCAGTGCTCCCTGCACCATTGCCTTCTGCGATATGGATGAGGTGGGTGTCAAACTTGTCCTTTATTTACTTCCAGCTTTATCAACAATGAATTGTGTGAAGGGTAGTGTAAATAGTGGTCTGCCTTTGAGGAATTCAGCACCATTTTGGGGACTGGAGTTAAACTAACATCACCATGATTGATACCTGATAGTTATCACAATTTTTACTAACCAATACATTAAAATCATAATATGTGCCAGCCTCTGATTTATATTATTTTATTATTTTCCCAAATAATATTTGTATCAAATGGTTTCAGTGTGAACCAGATGATGGCAGCATCTCACCATTTTAAAGTTCTAGTGTGTCATGCAGTCAAGTCAAAATCATTATTGTTAAATATATAACGTGCTCAGTGACTATAGGATGTGATCATTTTGCAATAAAAAAGGATAGAATGGAGGAGCAGAGACTTGACAACTTTAATATGGGTGGTGGGGGATTGTTTTAAGTATTACTTTTTTCCTCTCCGTACAACATTGAGGAAGATTAACTGGTGTGAACTGCTGGGGCTTAGTTAAAATATAGAGAATTAACCTGCGGCCTCTGCTTCACATTTAGATTTCCGAATAATCAGGTTTGATCTTTGTTGCATGTCTCTGACTCATTTGGCATTTCTTTTTGTGCAAATGGACCCCACAGGAAAGAGCCCAGTTGCCTGCTTCATTACTCTGCCCTAAGCAGCCATGTGTAGCCAGGTTTGCAAAGCTCCTTGATGACACCACAGAATAGTGCTGCACATAGGTGGTCTGCCATGGACAAGAGTTTATGGTTCCTCTGCTACAGGTTGACCCATCGAGGCATTATCCTGACATACTCGTGGGAGATCATCAGCAAAAGCCCATCTTACAGAAACCCGCTGTCAGACCTCTACCTCCTCTAGAGTGCCCTTTCCTTCTGCTTTCTGCTACCATCACAGGTAACCAGGCCTCTGGCTCCTGTGCCAACAGAAGGAGGTAAACCGTGGCCACAACATGGTATACTGTACATCTGTGGAAGAGAGGCCTACAAGAGTAACCACAAAGGCAGAGATAAGCACAGAATACAATAGTCAAAGCAAAACCTTTATTATGGCTGAGGTTGTTTTCATAAGCAGCATTTAAAAAAACATGTCCAAAACAGACACCTGGTTTCCGCTGACAATTGTGATGGCATGGAATGATGTGAAAAATAATCGTAATGTTACAAAACAGAAAGAAAGGTAGGCTATTAACAACCCATATCAAGTTTCCAGACCAAATAAGCTTAACTAGTGAGTAAAACCATCCAACAAAGGACGATATCAACAAAGTGATGCTGCAGCACGCAGGGGACACAGCGTACAGCATACAGACAAGATTCACTCATGAGAAGAACCAGGTGGCTGCCACAGGTATAATGGGTGTTTTCATGTCATCACCTTTAATGACAGTTAGCTGGACACACACATAGCTGTGATGTACAAACATATATGAGTGCAAAATAAACAAAATGATGTAATGGCTGAAGACTTGAGCTTGTATGCCAAAAGACTGTAGGTTCCTGAAACAGAAGTGTCATTATTCGTACCCTTAAACAATATCCATCCTGAAGTGCTTCATTAATAATCCCACAGTACAAAATCTAGCATCAAAACTTTACCATCACGAGTGGCACAGCATCTGCTAAACACCTGCTTTCAAAGAAAAATTTACTAGAGGAAGAAATCAGGAATTTTTGAGAGCCATCTGTACCCTGGGGCCTGAAACATTTAGCCTTCTTTTATTTAAGGTTTCCTGCCTGAAGTCAAAGGTTTGGTGAAGGGCAGGCTTAATCCCTCACTTATTGAGAAGCAACCAGGAATGAGTAAATTCAGTTAGTCACCCACATCCAAGAGGCCGCTGCTTAAGTAACCAAAGAATTTTCTAGCATGACCTTCGACTTGAGCTGGCAAGTGCAAGGGAAGGTATTTTGGTAAAAAGTCCCTTCTGATTTACAGTTTGCACAAATACAAAAATCTTCCAAATGTGGTCTCTAGTCAACTTTATGTACATTTGTTTAAAGCAGACTTTTTGTTATTTTGTACCGCTTTTAAGATAGCTAAGGTAGCTGTCTTATTTAGATTTGGAAGGTAAGCTGAGCTCTTTAACCAGCTGCTGGCCAGTTGTGGTCAGTCCCTTTGCTCACTTCAGCCTTGAGGTCTAAACAAGAGGCTGGACAGTCTCTCCATTTAAGTACTTCTTGGAAAGGTCGGGCATTTCTCTAAAACTAATAACACAATAGAACTGGGTCACACTCAGCTAGACACAGAAATAATAAGCAGAAAAGTTACAAATAAATTCAGATACATAATATCAAATGAGCGGCATGGTGCCAAAGCAAGTAGCGTTGCGGTCTCACAACACATGAGCTGTTTAGATGTGGGTTCAAATCAGGCTCAGACTTGGTCTGTGTTGAACTTCCATGTTTTCCTTATGTTTGCATAGGTTTCTTGACAGTACTCTGGTTTCCTCCAACAGTTGAAAGAGATGAGTTTTAAGTTAACTGGTGGCTCTAAAGAGCCCATACTGTCTTTGTGTGTGCTTGTTTGTTTGCGTGTGCCTGCATATGCATGGGCACCTTTTTATGGACTGGCATCCCGTCCAAGGTGCACCCAGTGATTCCAGCATAGGCTCCAGATCACCACAACCTTGCTCAGAATAAAGTGGTCAAAAATAATAGACAGATGGATAGTACCACACAAGGGGAAGATATTGCTGCGGTGGTCATGTAGTACCGTCTAAGAATTTCCATAAGGGGAATCAGATGTTCCATATTTTAATTGTCTTAGAGTTCAAATGTTCAAACTTTTCTAGTGGAAGAAAACTATACACTTGCATTAATTACATACATTCATAATGAAGTGAAAATACGGAAACAAGTAAGCATAGCTGTTGCCTTGGTATCTGAGGGTCCCTTGTTTAAATCCCTGCTGTTGCTGTTGTATTTTAGCATGCCATTTTTCCTGAGTAGTTCCAATAAAATATCCTGCCCTATAAATGAATAAGTCGTTGAAAAATTGCTTATCTAACAATGCAAGTTGCCTTAGACAAAGGTATCAGCTACAAAAAGGTTAATAAGAGTGATGGCGGAAACAACCCCAGGTTGCTCATGCTAATGACAGAAGTATCCAGTAAAAAAAGGAAGAGTTGGAATAAAAGTCATTATTTTTTGGCAATGCCAATAAATATCCCTTCACATTTGTCACTAAATCTCAATAGCAGTATATAGATTTCCAAGTAGATACACCCGGAACTACACAGGTTGGCACCTGGTCAGTATTTCATAAAGACTTGTATCATTTACTTTACAGGGGAGCAGTTCCCAAGAAACTAAGCTCTAAGAAATTGGGTTTCTCCTAGCATCTCAGAAATCCAGAGCCAAAGCTCAGCAATCTCCAGCCAGAGAGCATTTATGTATTACTTTACAAAACATCAGGTGCTTCCAGGGCAGGGTGATAGGTATGAAACAATACCATTTCTCTACAGTCTCATGGCCTTGCCAGGTGGACAGAACAATGTTGCTATTGTGAGTTTATTTGGTTTGGAGGAAATCTCTTTTGTCATTCATAAACCTCCTGTTTAGAAAAAAGTGCATCAGGCGCCCAAGGGTGCGAACCTCTCGAATGCCCAGACATCAGATTAGCCTCGAGCTGCAGTGATGGGACACCGAGAAGATCTCCCATTCCTGACTAATACAAAAAAAAAACAATATTGTACAATCTAGTGCAAGCTACACATACGGTTGCAACAGAATTGCTCACATTCACAGTCCAGATCAGTCATTCAGTGGCAACACACAAAAAAATGCCAAGTGCTCTGTAGTTTTACCGGGGATTTTCTGTGCTAGTCCTCATCAAAAAGCCTCCACATTTCCTGTTCATTTCTGTCACAGGGACCTTTAGCCTTTCGAGTAACTTATCCTAATAATTAAGCATATTTTAAATCAATTTTAAAATATTGGACAGTGGCATGGTGGCCAGTGGGTCAGGTTAACTCATGTGTTTTAGGGTAACTGGCCACTGTAAATTGTCTGTAGTATGTTACTGCGTGAGTAATTGTGGCCGTGTATATGTGTGGCCACCCTGTCCTTGCCTTGTGGCCACCGATTCTGGGAGTGTTTTGTTGTATTATCTTAACCTGTAGTACATATATCTCCATTTAGGTAATTTATAATTGATTGTTAATAAACTATTTAAAAATCTCATTTACATAATATGCTGTATTAATGATCTCTTGTGATTTGTTTCATTCGGTGCTCCACTACTCAAGAGCAGAGTCCAGAGTCCTAGTAAAGTAGTACTTGTCGCTTACTATGTACACTAAATAATTCAGGCAGTTTTCAACATCCTTATAGTTTTGGTCAGCCAAAAGCAGCAGTACTGTGCTATTCCTCTGTGGGGATATCAAATTCACAATAATCTCTATGGGCAAATAAACATGTTCATTTGCCTATGACTGGCTTCTTGGACACTAAATTAAAGCCAGAACCATTGTGGGCTGAAGTGACACCCAAGTTGGTGTGGTCAGTGGAGCTCCATTGCGTATGGGGAAAGTGTTCTACAGTGATCTCATAGTCGAGTTTTACACCAGCCTATACAAAAATAGGGAAAACCTGTGGGCAAATGAACACACATTCTTATCAAATCTGTAACTTATCTTTCAGTTACATATTAGTTTAAAAATAAAAGCATGTTTTACAGGAAACTGTGACCTTTCAGTGAAGGAATAATTCACATTTCAGCTCCTTCAAGGGGGATTTCTGTCAGACTGAATTCTGTTACACGTTTCACTCACTTGTCTATGATAAGTTACAAGATTCCTGTACTTTCAGTTATTCCTGTAAGTGACTTGCAGTGCAGCCTCAAACTTCTCTGGTCATAGGGCCGGCGCCAGATATGGGAGGGGAGTGAGAGATCAGCTGTGGAATGTGTCTTCCCGCTGAGGATCCTGACTGAGTGCCACATCTGGTGATCCCTCCGTCTGCTGGTGCACTGCCAGGAGAAAGTCCCACACTGCACATCTCACACACTGCAGGCCTCACACACGCACCCTTCCCTGCCCAGTGATACAGTGAAGCGCCAGGATCACGTGAAAACTTGTAAAGGTCACACAACACGTTACAGGAAACTGTTTCCATCTGTTAAACAACAAGTTAATGTCGTTTAGATAGTCCACCCCCATACTGCTTTGTTCCGTATGTGCAGCTACTGTGCAAAAGGAAGAAAGATTTTCTTGGTAGTAATTCTCCTACAGGCTTACTGTTCCTGTCTTCACTTCTACAAGCGCTTTATAATTTGTTCTCAAGGTCCAAAAATGAACAAGTGGAATTTAAAATATATGATAAAATGCTAAAAAATAATTTGATGTTGTATGAGAATGTTTATATATAGTTTGTGCATATATGCTTATATACTGTACTTGTGTATGTTTTAATGTGGTTACAATTAATCCTGCATCTTGCAAAGTCTGTGTGGGGATTAAGATTATACCAGGGCACAAGCACATGATCACAAACGCATGAATAGGTATCTGAAAAACAGTGTATGCCAGGGCTCTTACAGCACAGATGATATGTTCACAGTTCTGTGTGAAAAAAGACATCGATTACAGTTAAGTAGGTATTTATGTAATGAAACAATCCAAACTAAGCTTTACTGGTGCTGTCAGTCTTTGAGTGGAATCCTGATATAAGTGGAGATTACACAATATATTATAGCAATTACGACCATTTATAGATGGCTTTGTTTATAGTTTAGACAGGTGATGGAGATACAGTAACTTAGCGAACCCCTTTCTAAGTTATTATATTCTGTTAAACTGGTTATTAAAATGGATGAGTGATCCATTATAACGAAAGAAGTGGGATCTGTAAGCGAATCTGTACTGCAATATTGGCTTGTGTTTCTATTTGCAGGCATTATTCGTACCTTTAAGACAGATGGAGCTTTTTGTTTCGAAGACAGGGGCTCTTATGCTTGGCATTTCTCACCGATTCGGCTTACACTGAGGGAACTGTTTAGGTTGCCAGCAGTGTCAGAGAGTGCTTTGTGTGTAAGATCAGAGCAATATGCAGGCTTATTGAGGGGATGCCCGAATAAAAGAACCTTTAGACACAGAATCCATCATCGCTCTTCCTCACTGCCAGAAGATCGATTTTCGTGTCTGATGAAAAGAAGCCAGCTGTGGACCACTTTGGGACCACTTTCTCAAAAATGGAATGCATTTTTCATTTATTGAAAATAAATTATACATAAGTGGATAGGAAAGCAGTGCTAACACAAATGAAGCATTTTCTTTAAGCTCCTTTTAGAACCATTGTACCAGCTGCAAATCTCAAAATGTATCATAACTGTAGCATTTATTTCAGTTACTTCTGAAGTCCAAAATATGATGCTGCAAAATTAATTTAGCATTTATTCTTTCTCACATTTATGCAACAGTTGATGCAATACCCATGAAATGGCATATATTGTAAAACAGTTTATCACAGCAAAAGAATATACATAATTGTCTTAAAATATACATACTGTCTTACTTTCCCCTTATGTATGTATTTATTTCCATTGCATTAGAGATACCCTAAACATCTGTCCATTTATGTTGCTCTCAATCTCTGGACTATAAGAAAAAATGATGCTCTTTCACATATAACAACCACATACAAAATAGTCTATGAGAAAGCACTGAAGAAGCTATGACTTCTATAATAGTATTGCCGATTTGACCTATGACATTCCACTCATTTTTGTAGGTGTTGAAATAAATAATATTCTGTAAAATATTTTGACTATGTAAGTAACAGACTACAGATCAGCTTCAAAAACATTTAATGATTAATGATGAATTAGCAGTGCTTAGAGACCATCCTGTCTGGAATTTATGATTAAAATGTCTGTTGCCAACAAACCACCCCCACACCTTAATCTCTTATGAGCATCATTGAGAGGGAAATGTCTTTATAGGCAATGGAGGAAAAGTTAATGACTCTTCCAGATAAGTTCATGTTCCTGGTCAGTGTGTTGCAACCGAGTGATTTCCCACCAACGGCTCATGCCACAGTCACCCCACGCGCCAGTTACGGGCTCACAATACTGAAGAATTTGCTATTGTGTGTAGGGCTTCATCTTTCTGCTTACTCAGCCTCTTAATGCTATTTTTTGACATCATATAAAAGCCATGGCCAAACTGACTGCAAAATATATATATTTTTATATTTTTTACAGGCACTCAAAATGGCCAATGTGATTGCAAGTGTTCATGTTAGTAGTGTGTAAGAGGAGCAGAAGAGATAATATAGAAAGAATACAGAAATTGGTATATGAGTCAATATTGCATACAGTATTGAGATAATTAAAATTTCGTACAATAATGAGTCCTTTATCGTTGATGAGGGGAAACAATATTTGTGCGTTTATGTTTTCATGCCCTTTGTTCAAAAATACAGCATTGGCCCTCACCCGCCTTGGACGCATGTACTTCTGATCACACAACCTGGGCAGCACGTAATATTGTCAGAAGATAGACTTGTAACACAAAGATTCCTGGGTCAAATTCTGTGGTCGCTGAGCAAGGTTTATAACTTGAATAATTCAAGTAAAAAGACATGACAGATGGGTAAATTGAAGGATGTTGTTTCAAGTTCCTCTTGAACTGTGTTGCTCCACAATTTAGTAACTCTCGCAAAACCTTCAAGTTCAAATTCAAGTTTATGTTCTTTATATTAAAAAAATTATTAGTTAAACCAATAAATTGTTAAACTAAGTTTACTGGTTTATAAGAAGCGAGCCAGTCAAATTTATTTTTCTTCAGTTAGCTTTCACTAAAAGCTGTCAATTTCAAGAATAGGACATTTTCTGTCACTTTGATTCACTTTTATTCTGGCAATATGACAGGATTCAAGCCCACTGGACTGACTTATGATACCGGTTTATTATTATTATTATTATTATTATTATTATTATTATTATTATTATTATTATTATTATTAATGTTAATATTAATATTGTAATTATTATTGTCCTCCCTCAGGCTAGGTTCTATAATAACCTCAGATAAAGCTAAAATTAATTAAAAGTTCAATGTAAGACTTTTATTTATTCGATTTTCACTCTAGTCTATGCAGGGCCACTGTCTCCCAGAGAATGTCTGTGCCCCTGTAAATGTGGTGTGAGACAGGGAGTACCGTAGACTTCTATTTTGTTACCTTTTATTGATGTGACAGTGAAATAAGACAGCATGTGAAGTTTTTGTTAGAGTGTGGCCCTTTTGGTTTGCTGCTGTGTCTATGCAATCAACAGAAGCGTAATAACAGAGATGTAAGTAGTCATTCACTGGGTAGGTTATTTAAATATCTATAAATAATAAAAGAAAATACACCGGAAGACACTTTTATAAACTCTGAGCTACATTAGAATTAAAATAAATTTAAAAATCCTGAAAACAAAAATGTATTGTCTCCACAAACTCCTGTTCACTGCACATTGCTGTTTTATTCCATGTGCAGCATCTTTTTTTCTATCACTGACGCTCATAGATAACAAAAGACTTGCTGTAAACAGTGGAAGTGAGTTCAACGAAGGGGGTCTCACACTAATGTCCTGTTTGGGTGCTCTTTACTGCCAAGGAATGTTGGCACACACAACTGCAGGTGACATTCCCTCCACAACAGGCTACCTAGCAGATGCAATTCCTTCCCGCTGAGAAACGCTACATGTGACTTGTGTAATATGACAGTACACCCTTAACATCAGACAAATAAAGAAAAAAAGCAGAACTAACTGCCCAGTATACACACCCCTCACATTCAACAACATTTTATAGATAGAATATAGGTATATATATTTTACAGTGCAATCTTGTATGTACAGTATTTACAGCAGCCATGAAAAGACATTTTTGGTTGTCTTCTGATTCTACTGCATTCAGTTAACTCTGGTACCATAATGTACATACAGCATCCTAAAAGAGTTTACCAAAACACAAAAACTGTTATTATTGCATTCATAAAACAACTAAACATACGGAAACAATTTAATGGTGGGTAAAAGGAAATTTAGTTCATAAATTGTTACTTCATGTTGTCAACCATCAAGAAGCATCTGATCACTCTTTCCTAATTTTCTCTTTGTTCATGTGATTTTTACATAATTTGTATAGTTTCCCAGTACAAAGCCTATGGTATATAAAAAAATGCCCATGAAAAAAGCTATGTTGGTTATTTTTGTTACTTACTTCATAACAGTAGACAACAGGGTCACAACTACATAGAGACAGAGGAAATACAGCTGCACAGATATACATAATACGAGGCAAGGGCAAAAGGTTGCAATATTTAGCAAGGAGGCAGGTAGCACTGTCTAAGAAGTTCCAAAATGTGATCAGATCTGTCAGAATTCATTTGACTTATGATACAGGTCAAATGTGTTTCTAGTGACAGAAATTTAGACACCTGCTGAACTACATATTTATGGAAGGAGCTTCTGCAGTGGTAGTGAGCAGTAGGACACATTTTCTTGCCAAATGTGTAAGAATAATCAACCTACATTGCAAATCATCAAAATCATAATTTAGGTTGCAGTTTAATGAACTATAAAGGATGACAATTCACACTTGCTACTTATGAAGTTTTGAGTAGTTGAATGAACATCAGTCCAGTGAGCTTGAATCCTGTCATACTGCCAGAATAGAAGAGAATCAAAGTGACACAAGAATTCTATTTCCTATTCTTGAAATTGACAGCTCCTCTTTCACTAAAGCTCAAAGAAAAAACTAAACTTGACTGGCCCAGTTCCTTTAAATTTTTAATTGCTCTGGTAAACAATGAAGTATTTCAGGTAAAATTGCTATAGGTCATTTTTTCATTGTCTTCTAAGAATGTTAAAATCTTATTTCTCTTAATTATGTGGCCTATACCTTTGATGTTCACGTTAATAAATTTAACTGATCCAATGGGATAACCCAGGTGGTACAGTCTGCTATATTAAAGAAAAACAGTGCAAACAGAAAAAAAGTGACACAGTGAAACAGAAACCAGAGCGAGAAAGAAAAATAACAATGTCATATCCAAACAAAGAGAAGAATGCTAGGAAACCCAGCAACACACAACCTCCCTAAAGAAACCTGTGAGCTGCAGGCTGAAGGTGCACTTCTCTAACCTTCTTTCTCTCATTTTTGAGCCAGTGCACCAGAACCAACAGTAAGCAAAGCAACACCAAATAATTTAGAATACACAGTAAAACCCATTACAAACAAAGAAAACTGGAAGAAATACTGATCAGAATTTCTTCATACTGTTTCAAATGTGAAAATATCTCTATTTTTATGTGCTGTTATGCTATAAACAGTTTTTGATACATTTTTATATTATATAGTATGGACAATGTACTGCCACATGAGATAAATTAAATAAGAATCACATTTTTGATACAACATTGACTCTTTATATAAATCTCATGTGCATATTAAAAAACTACAACTGAAAAATAGACTTTTCTAGAGCACAGCAAATAATTCTGAAAGATTGTGAATTCTAAAAGATCTGATCACTTTTTGGTACTTAGACAATGCTACCTGACCATCTGTGCTAAATGTTGCAACCTTTTGCTCTTGCCTTGTATTAGGCACATCTGTGCGTCTGTCTCCATGTAGTTGTGACCCTGTTGTGAAGTAAATAACAAAAATAACTAATATAGTTTTTTTGATGACTGTTTCTTTATTTATCATAGGCTTTGTATTGGGAAACTACACAAATTATGTAAAAATCACATGTACGAAAAGAAAATTAGCACAGAGTGATCAGATGCGTCTTGGTGGGCGTCAACATGAAGTAACACTTTATCAAATAAATTTCCTATTTCCTATTTACCCATCATTACTACCTTTTACAACTGTAGTGCTCTATGCCTCACTATGATTTAACACAGCTGCATAGTTACATTCATCCAGTTCCACAGAGCAAATTTCAAATGCTTGAATACGCCTATTTTCATCTCTTTTCTTTGTCATTCTTAGTCATTTTTCCATCAGCACTCTTCCACACTAACATTTATATTGCTTCTCCCTTGACTGTCGCTCCAACAGTCATCCAGAGCAAGCTAGACTGTTTAGAAGTGTCAGTAGTGTCTGCATGTGCTCACCGGCCTAGATGGAGTTTGACCAGAGGCCCAAAGTTCATGTGTGCAGGTTGCAAGAGGCTCCATAGGTCCATGAGTACATCTTTGCAAGTCAAAGAAAGTCAGCAACTGCTCAACTGGGTTGCACCACACGGGCGCAAAGTTAGCAACCAACTCAACAGCTTGGGAGAAATTCTACAGCCCACATTACTGCCTCCCTGCAGACTCCTTCAAAATGGCTCTAGAGTCACAGTGAAAATAGTGGGCTGGAGTCCTCAAATTCAGCCTCATAACACCCGTTCCAGGACTGACGTAACCTTCGATTATTTGTGGATTTCACAAAAAACTGGTAGCCCTTTAAAATGGAGGTGAGCAACTTAAGTTTAGGGTATGATTATAGTATCCTCACTGTATCCCCACATGTGTACACATCAGTACATCAAGTTGACATTTTACCCTGTGTAAGTCTTTTTGTGCCACCTTCAGCCTTATTCACATACATCTGACCTGTGTTTTTTTTTCCCCTGTAAGGCATCACAGTTACAGAAGTGGACATTTGGGCCAAAGCAGGTATTTCAGCCAAATGCCAGCTCAATACAATAGGAGGTAGAAACAATAAATTCATACATATGGGGAGTGCCTGAAGCTTACATTTTGCTCTTTGGAGTACCGGGACTTTTTTTGTACACCGGCAGATCACAGGAGCTCCCGGGGCGCTCCTTTCTCCCCCCAAACAGCCAGATTCTGTGGCTGAGCTGCTGTGCTGCCAAAAGGCTGTTGCAGTACACGAAGATTATTCATAAAACCCTCATAGTTACATTTCATTACCCAGGTGCACTAAGTCATAATGCACGCTGGCTCATGAGTTGCTGTCTCCTTCCTTTCGTTTGAAATTTGTGTCCCCCCTTTTAAATAAAGGGTCAGGTGGAGTTGCCCTTTCAACATATAGAAACAACCCATCGTCTTCATATATAGAAAGGACCTCAAGGAAGATTAATAGATACATCATACATCTGATCACGTTAAATTTGAAATTTGTGTCATATAAGATGTCGGGACATAAAAGGCTTCGGACAGGAACAGTTGCGTGAATGAACGCCCGCACCCGCCACCGCTCCAGGGGCGGAGCTGTATTGTTCTTATCAGTCATCCGGCGGGAGGGAGGACCTTAAATAAACCCTATAAAGGTCAGCGGGGCGTTAACGGAATCCCACATAGCGTCCTGTGGACCTGGCGCACTTCGGGCAAGTGACGCAGAGAGACGTGTGATGGCGCAGAACGGGAGCGCGCACAACGGGACCGCGCAGAACGGACCGTCGGCGGGGAGGGACGCGGCGATGCCGCGGCCGGTGGAGGGTCTGCAGGTGACCTACAAGGAGGTAAATCGTCACACACCGACGTGAAATACCTTCAGAATGTAACAGGTGCTATCTGTAACTTTCCGCAGTTCACCCGTTATAATGTCCTGCAGGTATGAAGTATTATTTGTTTCTCATCTCCGCAGCGTTAAAACAATAGTACAAGTAAAGAGAAAGAGGAATCCGAATTGTAATAGCAACTTAACAGCAATGTGGTGCACATCTGAAAAGTTATGTTGTAAAGTTATCCAACCAAGGCAGGTGTGACACCGTCAATTTTACCATGTAGGATATGGTCACCTATGCAGTAATAACCCCCCCCCCCCACTTTTCTCTCTCTGTGTGTGTGTGTGTGTGTCTGTGTGTGTGTGTATATATATATATATGTGTATATATATATATATATATATATATATATATAAAAATACACAGATTTTTATCAACAACGAGTGGCAGCGCTCTGCAAGCGGGAGGAAGTTTTCCACGTACAATCCTGCCACAGGTGTGAAAATCTGCGACGTGGAGGAAGCAGATAAGGTATTTACCTTGTAATTTTGGTCATTTTCACTTGGCCTTCTGAGTGGTAAATAGTACATTCAGACATTTCTCAGGTATACTTATCTTCTCATTCCTTGACGTTTTCATTAATCTGAACCATTCATTTGCTCTGTGGTCCAGTCTAACACAGTTAAACGGCCCAGTGGTGTGCAGTCCTGTTCTACTTGTTCATCTGAGAGACTTTTATTCGATTTGATCAACTTTTAAAGACTCCGACAAAATAATCAGCAGAGATATTAAAAGTCAGATGATAATGTAAAACTCTGCACATTTGTGCCAAAATCACATAAAGTAAAACATTGTCAGCAAACTATGAAATGATGGTCCTTGAAGGAAGACAGTGGTTCATCAGCCACATTTCATATTTATTTTTACCCATGTTATGTAACCATTGTTGCCCTGATTATTTTATATCCTTATTCTTAACTATTTTGCTGATGTAATGATAAGTACAGATGCTGTAGGTACATCATGGGAGCCTGGCAAGCTGAACACAGCACGGTTGGGGGCAACATCAGACATCTTCTCATTGCTGTGCTATAAAAGAAATGTACCTGTTACTGTTCATTCAATGTCTCTTTTTGGTGAAAGAGTGCGGTATAGCGAGGTTCTTGTTCTTATTCTGGTTATTGTATCTATTATATTTGATACTAAGGATCCATTGCCATTTTAAGCAAGCCATACACCGTTACGTAGGGGGTTGGATTTACAGCGGCAGGTTATATACGATACATTATTTTTCCCAAAAATACTTTTTACAACAATCTTGAAATAAAAACTGGTTCCCTGCAAAAAGTAAAAAAAAAACTTTTTACAATAACCTTGAAATAAAAACTGTAAATGCACACTTTTGGTTTTGAGTTAAAATTCATCCTTTCCAGGTATAGTAATATATCTGCAGAGATTAAGTGCTTTATAATGGTCGCAAATAAGACGGGAAGTATATGCAAACATATACCACGGCACTGTTGGTAATGGGGACTGGGCAATGTTGTTTTATGGGCAGATGTTAAAAAGTTCAAAAAGACTTCAATAGGCAGATGTCTAGGATGAGTTTTACTATGCAAGACACCACAATACAGCAATTGTACCAAGAGTCAGTGAGAAGATTGAATCTGAAGGTGCAGCTCCTAGTGTACAGTGAAGCTCTGGATGGAATCAGTTATTTCGGGTACACACAGGAATAAAGGATTCACCGAATGACCTTTGTGTGTTTCTACAGGCTGATGTGGACAAAGCCGTTGAGGCGGCCAGAGCAGCTGGCAGACAGGGGTCCACCTGGGCAAGGATGGACACGTCCAGTCGTGGTCATCTTCTGCACAAGTTGGCAGACATTATGGAGAGAGAGCGCCTCCTTCTGGCTGTAAGTGCTCCCACTGCCCGAACACATGACCATTGTCTGTATGTCCACTACTGGACAAGGAGGTTCGTGGGAAAAGTGGTTTGTCTCTGGTGCATTGCCACATTTGATGTAGCACTTTAACTTCTGCCTTTAAATCAACTCCAGCACAAACCGAAGTGAGAGGAAAAATTGTACTGGCCTCTTGTAAAAGTTTAACATTTGAAATTCTCTTTGTTACTTTGATGTATAAATGAATTTACACATCTGACCTTCACCAAGGGGTCTAAACAATGAGGTGATCCATCTTCTGACAGCAGAGCAACTAGCCTGCTTCACATGGAATTTGATTTAGTTCAATAGAGTTTATTGTTGTCTTCTCCCTGGGGGATGCAAAACGCCGAGCAAAATACCAAGGAATATAACAGTGAAACAAAGGAAGTGGTACAAAGCAGCAGATAAAGTTAATTATTTTGGATAATTCAGCTTCTCCTCAGTGACTGAGGAGAGGAAAATAAAAAACTTCAAATGGCAAAGACAGGGAGAACAATAAACCTGTGGTGATCGAATGAATCCCACGAGCAATCGCATACAAATATATGAGGCAAGCGCAGTACAGCAGCATGCTGTGTGTCCTTCACAAGTCTGAGACATGTCATGAGTTTTAAATATATTGCACAGCACTGTTTATGTTGAGTGTAAATCATATGAATCATTTTCAGTTTTTTAATGCATCTGAGATAGCAGGAACATTTATAAAAACTTGGGAAAAAAACATGTTTTTAATTTCCAGACAACTTCAGTGGTCAGTCTCAGGCCACCCCTGCGGTGTAGCTCATGGTGTGAACCATGCCAAAAATCTGTTTCATTTCCACAGGGGGTGACAAAAATTGCCTTGAATTATACAAATGAGATTTATTTCTTCTCCAAATTGCACGCTAAAATGTACAACAAGAACCCTGTTTTACATTTTCTCAATTAACCTGTCAGGTCATATTAGAAGTCACATTTTTAAATGCAGTATAACAGATGTCAAGAGTGGTAAGATCACACAACAGAATGTTAGTGTTAAGTGCAAATCTCTCTTGACCACCATGTCCTGACACAAATCACTTTGAGTTTGGTTTGTTCTGAATAAAAAACACATTGTGCAGGGTAAATGGTTACTATTTGCATTATGGGTCTTAAATCTATTCGCAGTCCAACTGCATGTTACAGATGTCGGGTCTGTGAATACCTAAAAAAGGCAGCTATGTCTTATTCTAATATGCCTCAGACCCTGGAATCAGTGGACTCGGGGAAACCTTTCTTGCACTCTTTCTTCGTCGATTTGGAAGGGAGCATTAAAACCCTGCGATACTTTGCTGGGTGGGCCGACAAGATCCAGGGAAAGACAATGCCTGTGGGTGAGTGAGGCTCATTCAGTTGGTATGTTATTATAAATAATTCCTTGCAATGAAGTTTCTCAATTCTTTAGCTTTTCAGTGCTTTGCATTGCAAAATATCAGCAGCACCTGTGTTCACACTATTACCAAACCTTCTGAGGAGCAAAAGTCTGACTCAGTGTAGAAGGTCAAGAGGGGCATTGCTCAGCCCATGCAGCTGCCCACCAGCTTCCTCCCCCACCTGCTCAGCAGTTAACCTCCTCGAAGATGAACAAACAAAGCAGGCCTCCCACTTTCCTACCCATTCAGTTCAAATCCGCTTTTTTCAGACGATCAGCCAGATGCACACTGGTGAATCTGACCGAGTGGCTGAAAACGTGGATCATCCACTTGTGTCACACCACCCCTCAGGGTGACAACCTGGTGTCTGGTAGCTGGCTAGCTGACTGATCCCATCCACAGATAAGCTTATCTACAGTCACAGGCAGCTACTTCCTAATCATTAGCTTCCCTGGATAAATACATGGTCTGGGGGAACACACTCTCTGCTAGGCAAATTGTACCTATGATAACCAATCAGGTTCCTCACACAGGCACCGTTTTGCAAATTCTGCCTGTAATAAGTGGGTTACGGTCTGTTTTCCGCACTATGCAAATTGTTCATGTAAAATGTGTCGGATTTGGTGTCACCGAGGATGTAGTGAGAGGCAGAGAGCAGCATTGTGGTAGGGAGCCTGACAGTCTGTGCTCACAGCCAGAAAGTCGCGTTGGGAACATGAGAAGGTCAGCATAGAAGGTGTATTTAATGCCTGATGAGGCTTCAGAAGATCTAGTTTTAACATGGCCCTGTGGTGCTTTGCTCTCGATCTTGATACTGTTAACTTGTTTGACTCCCCTTGCGACAAGATGCTGATTTACATTGGCGAGGGCAGGGCCAACACATGCTTATCTCCCCAAATCCATTTTCATAGTTAATGTTTATTATGGGTGGTAAATTGTTATAGAAATAAACACATTTTTTACGGTTTTTATCCTGCCTAAAGAATTGGGTAACTTTTTTTCATCAGTTCAAGGAAGGATCTGTTGAAAGATACTACAGCAGTTAACCTGCTAGCTTTTAAAACAACAGCCTCTTTGCCCACCTTGCTACGTGCCTCAGGCAGTAATAATCTACCTAAGACAGGTCAGGTCACAGCCTACCTGATACACAGTGGTCATGTTAGCCAGTAATAGAGATGACTTGTTAGCTGGAGCGAAGGTGTACTTTAAGCCAGAGGGAAATTCACAGGTTTAATGTTCAGTAGCTTGCTTTACTTGTAATGCTTTTTGCTTTTGGTTTTGATGCTCTAATGATAAATTCATGATTCATTCGTTTCTGCTTTCTGCCCTTTTCCAGATGACAACTTCATATGTTTTACAAAGCATGAGCCAATCGGTGTGTGTGGTGCAATCATTCCTGTGAGTAAAGAAAGAGTTTTGTTTGCTTCTGGTGGGATTTTGTTGCTTAAACAATAATTATTTTTCTCTAGCATCACAGGGAAATGGGGTGGGGGTGTGGGAAAGCACTGGGGTACCCTGGGCTGGAGGGCTACAAAGCAAAGGGGCCAGTACATTCGTAGGTCATAGATACGGGTGTTAGCCGAGTCCATACCAAGCTGCAGTGGAACACAACACGTCGCTGGAAATGTAATCCTGAACTTAACCCACCCTAATCATACCTTCCAATTGTAATCGGTGTAAAAGGGTAAGATTACAATGTTCAGAGGGAAGGAGTTTTGGTGGATACATTTACAGCAAAATACCTTGAGCATGATCTAATCTTTGTTTTTGTCAGAAAATACAACTGCTCAGCCGTTTGGGTGTTGATCAACATATTCTGTCCAGAGGGTAGTACTGAGTGTGCTGTGTTGCAGAGATGGTTAGAAACATCGTTTTGCATCTGCAGGAAGTACAAAAAAGCTTATCTGCCAGAATGGTCATACCTGTCATTGGCTACCTTTGAACTAGATCAACAAAAGGCTGCAGTCTGTCAGACATGGGAGATTACATCATGATAATGGAGTAGCTACTGAGTGGCAGGGTGTGATATCTGACACTCTGACACACGGAGTAGAGTGATTCAGCGAGAAGGGAGAAAGAACTTGCATCTTCAGCTGGACTGATTGCAAGGTGAATGAGAGCCACAGAAATGTACCAGTCTAATATGCGAAGTGTATAATCCCGGCTAAATTGGCACCAAGACATCGCAGCTCTGAAATCTGCACATTTGCCTTGTTTGGCATCTGCCAGGATGCACTTTGTGTTTTCTCTCTGACTCTGACTTCTGTAGGCAACTGCTTGCAAAAAACATTGGTGACAGACAGGAAAACAAAAGTGGTGCTTTGATAAGTGGCTGAGTCTGGATCGCTTTGTCTGCTGTAAAATGCACTTCTTTTGCTGTGAATTGTAGATCACTTTGGAGAAAAGTGCCTTGTACGTGAAAGATTAATTTTTTTTTTTTTTCCCCAGTGGAACTTCCCCTTGCTGATGTTCACGTGGAAGATTGCCCCAGCGTTGTGCTGCGGAAACACAGTGGTCATCAAACCAGCCGAGCAGACGCCCCTCACAGCACTCCACATGGGGGCACTCATCAAGGAGGCGAGCATTTATCCCAAATGTGAAATACTGTACACGACTCTACTGGGGAGAGGTGTGCTTTGCACCATGCCTCTCCCCCTTTTCACAGTTTTAGAAGTCTCTGTGTGTAACTGCATCAACTGTGAACCATATGTTTGTCTGGTGTATTGACTGTCCACCAGCTGGCCATGGCTCTAGAAGCTGATTCAAGTGCTTGGATCATTTCAACTTTGTTACATGAGGTTTAATTTACTTCTCTGATTTTTGCATGTGTCTGGAAGGCTGGTTTCCCTCCCGGAGTGGTGAATATCTTGCCTGGATTTGGACCCACAGCAGGAGCAGCCATCTCCAGCCACATGGGTGTGGAC
The DNA here is from genome assembly GCA_900497675.1 of Arapaima gigas. Lineage (NCBI taxonomy): Eukaryota > Metazoa > Chordata > Actinopteri > Osteoglossiformes > Osteoglossidae > Arapaima > Arapaima gigas. Next base: position 441,223 of record UFQX01000235.1, on the reverse strand, counting down.
AAGGTGGCCTTCACCGGCTCCACAGAGGTGAGTCCTTTCTGTGCACCGGTGTTCCTATGGTGTGAATTTGGTGTCCTGCATATATCATGTATCAGTCAAGACTGGGGAGCTAAAAATGTACCAAGACCACACTGAAAATCCTGGAAATGCTTATCTGTTGAACATGGAACATGGAAAATCTTAACCAGGTGTGTTTGGTGTCTGTTCTCTGTTCACCAGGTTGGGAAGCTAATCCAGGAAGCAGCCGGAAGGAGCAATCTGAAGCGGGTGACCTTGGAACTTGGCGGCAAAAACCCTTGCATTGTTTTTGCTGATGTCGACTGTGAGCAATGCAATTCTCGTCTTTGTACCAAGTTTGACTTCTTTTCTATTTCGTAACAGTTTTACCTCCTCTCTGCAGTGAAGAAGGTGGCAGAAGAGGTCCAGCAGGGAGCATTCTTCAACCAGGGTCAGGCCTGTACCGCAGCCTCACGTGTCTTTGTGGAAGAGTCAGTTTATGATGAGTTTGTGCACCGCAGCGTGGAAAATGCCAAGAAGGTGGTGGTTGGAAACCCCATGGACCCTCGGACATCACACGGACCGCAGGTCCTCCTCTCTTTTTGAGCACATATTAGCTGCAGTCCTTTTCTCACCTGACTGTTCATTTCTGACAGTGGTGTGATGTCCCAGATTGACCAGGACCACTTTGACAAGATCATGAAGCTGATTGAGAGTGGCAAGCATGAGGGGGCCAAGCTGGAGTGTGGGGGCTTCGCTGTCCAAAACAAAGGCTTTTTCATTCAGCCTGCTGTGTTCTCAGGAGTTCAGGATCACATGCGCATTGCTAAGGAGGAGGTACTGCTGCCAAATGACGTATTGAATATGCAAAGAATTTGAGCTATATGTCACTGTGCCATCAGATATGCTGCAGTTATATTTTATGCACAAAACTGCCATCTTCTGATGGGTCTGAGGAACTGCTTGGATAATTGAAAAACTAGTTCTTGTTTCATGCTGCCCCATGCAGATCTTTGGCCCCGTGCAATGCATATTCAAGTTTAAGACTTTGGATGAAGTGATCCAGAGAGCCAACAGCACAGAGTACGGCCTGGCAGCTGCTGTGTTCACAAAGAACATGGACCGGGCCTTGAATTTGTGCAGCGCCCTGCAGTCTGGGACTGTTTGGTACGATACTGAGGGCTAGTAAACAAACACATTACATTGCTGGGGGCTCTCGCCCATGATTTTGTGAACTGAGTGGTCAACCATGCTCCTCTTGTGCCCTGCAGGGTGAACTGCTACAACGCACTCCATACCCAGGCTCCCTTCGGTGGCTTTAAGATGTCTGGTTTCGGAAGAGAGCTGTAAGACTGTCCTCGTTGGTTTATCCTTCTGGAACTCAGAATATAGAATGTCAACTAAGGCCTATTCATTTATCTATTGTATCTGTTAACATGTCATACTGTAGTGGTCTCTACATTTAATGTCTAAACATACTTTTGAAATAATCGCACCCCGAAGGATATTTGCAGTGAATGCACATTTTGCTGCTACATGAGAGCATGTAGCTAAGTACAGGTAAGGCAGCCATAACCAATGCAGCCTGTCCTGGAAATACAGGAATAATAATCACAGTTTAACTGCTAATTGAGCCTCATATATTAAATGTCAGTGGCTGAACACTAATGACCTGCATGTGTTCTGACAGTGTCTTTGCAATCCAAAATGAAACAGAGTTTTCCATGCTGATGGAAAACTGTAAGAAATGTCTTTTTTTTCCTTGTAGGGGGGAATATGCACTGTCAGAGTACACAGAGGTGAAAGCAGTGACCATTAAACTCACAAAGGATGTGGCAGAGAGCAGGAAGGAGGAAGGAGCGCACCAGTAAAAGTCCAGTACTCCACGTCAACACCTTGGTGGTGGCCTTAGGTGTTCCCATGGCAACAGCTCTCACCTGCCCAGTGAGCCTTACTGAAGGAGTCATTCCACCTTCTGCTCTGGCCTTCAAGGGGCTCCTTCTCAGCACCAAGCAGTTTCTTTTTCTCCTTTAACTTCAACATATGTCCGTCTGTCTGTCTTGTGTCTTTTAAAGCTCTAGAGAGCCGCATGTGTGACATGACCACAGGGGACGCGTTTACCTCCAGTTAGTACAAGAGATTGACTGGACACCTATTAGGGATTTTATTATTTAGTGCTTATCACTGTTATATAAATGTTACAAAATGACATTCTTCTTTTACTTTCTGTCTATTAATGTGTGTTTTATTTGGGGAATACCTATGCATGTGTCCTGATGTATGAAGACCCAGAATGTTTGGTTGTCAAGGTATCCAGCTAAAAGCAGCCCACACTGCAGCTGCAGGTTTTGGCACCTAGCACTAACCATAAGTTGGCATGCATTCAGCCCTGGCTGTGAGGACCATGTGCGTGTGCGTCCTTCTGAGGCTTCTCCACGCTCCAAACAACTGGGGCAGCTAAGAGGTCAAATTCTGTTTTTTAAAATGGAAGACACTTGTGTTAAAATGCTTTCTTGCATTATTGTAAACACATTGCCTACATATAAAATTTGTCTCTAGGTTAATTCCTTTTTATGCATTTATAGACAAATAAGACACATTTGTGAATTCATGTTCTTAACCTCTAAAGAGACAAAGAGATATAAAACAAAAGATCCTGTGAAAATAACTGACAGCTAATTTAATATTAATAAATGAAGCTTGAAACCCTCACGACAGCTAATGACATGTAGATCTTAGTGTGTCATGCACATTAGAAGAAGTTTCACAGCTTATCATTTGGTTTTGTACTCTTTCTAAAGAGTCTGACACTTTGATATAAATGACTGTAAGTTTCCAATTAAAGCTCTTTTTACAGATACTCTGTTCAAAACTTTTCTTCTTTATTACCTCCTACAAGTCTGAAAAGTTTTCTTGTGCCCATCAGCACCACATTAAAAAAGGGATAAGTCTGCAAGTTCTTAACTTTAATGTACACTGTTTAGAAATTAACTTACTTAATAAAAGAAAGGGAGAGAAAAAGGGTAAGTTAATTCCTGAGCAATGAAGTGCTTGATGTGGAATTAATATGATTAAATCATACTGTGCTGAAGTGCTGAACAGTGAGGTCTACCTTTGGCTGCAGAACAGTCTGGAAGTGTGGTACACATCACCGTGTTCTCGCACACACATCTGCCATTCATGCTGCCCCTTTACCTCGTCTCCATTACTCCCATCCCTGAAGCAGACGTCTGAAACTGCCCTGGAGCTTGAAGGTAAGGGAGAATGAAGGAATCAATTCCCTTTTATTCTGTTGCAGGGCTTTCAGATTTCTGACATAGCGGCTTAGTCATATTAATTTCACCCTGCTGGAATTTCACTGATGAAAACTGCATACAGATTCTTACTGTGGTATTTTACCTTGTTTTTCTTAAAATTGCAATCAAGAGCGTGTAAGAATGTTTACTTCCCACAAGATGGCGATATGTAATAATAAGAAAACCCACCGAGCTGTTGCTATCAGTTCTCTTCAATGACCCCAGGATAGTTCTGTATTCAAAAAAAAAAAAAAAATCATAAATTTCCCAAAATTCTGATGAATCTTAGCTTTCAGACTCACCCGGGAAACACCACTGTCAAATCGGGGTAAAACCCCATATAACGGAGCAGGCTTGCAACTGATGTGTGTAGAACCCATAACCGACTGGACACCGGTGGACACTCCGAGGCCCTTTTCTCAAATATTCAGGTTGTGCAGTTTTACTGGAGAAATTCAGGGTAAATAACTTGATCAAGGACAATACAGCAAAATGAGGGACTTAAATTAGGTATCTTCTGCTGCCCTTGATCCTCTAAGAACCCAAGATCTGGCCAGTCTCTCACCCACCACAGACTCCTTCTCCAAGCAGCAGTCATGATGACAGAGGGCTGAGATATTCTGAATATCTTTGTGGCGTGAGGAAGGACACATGGTAGACATGTGGATGAGAGTGGAGTAGTGTTGACTCTGCCACGGTCTGCTAGACAGGTAATGGGACCAGATGGTACTCTGAATTGAGATGCATCGCTTCTCCATGCATGAATGTCACCCACTGTTCAATTTTAATTTGTTTAAAAATACATGTGGAAATGAATTACACAGATGAGCAATGGTTTATGAATAAGATATTAATGCTGTCTAACAAGGTCCCTTAGATGTCTACACCACAACAAAGCATGATCTTCTTGCAAGCTGGGCGTTTGGGATCAAATCACAGAGCTGTAATGTCCTCCTCAGTGCCAAATAAGTGCTCAGCCAGGAGAGCTGCTGCTCTGCCCCTTCCTTCCATACACATGTTCCCCAACAGCTGGAGATGCACAGAAATACTACAGGGGCATCAAAATTGTGTGGCTCCTCATGCATGTATGATTTCACTACAAAAGGGAATCAGTGTCAATTTGTGCTGAGTGTTCCTGAAAGGGGGCAGCAGGTGGAATTAGAATTCGACATCTTGCCTTTAAAGCACCTGGGTCTGAATCCCACCTACTGCTGTAGTACCCATGATCAGAGTTAGCTGAATAAACGTATAAATCATTATAAGTAGCTAAACACTATAAGTCACTTTGGAGAAAACTGTCACCTGAGGTAATAACTAAGTCTGAGCGTCAGGGTGCAAGATGGAGTTCATTGGCAGTTGAAATCTAATTTTATACATTGTATTCAAAATACACCCCTAAACCCTACAGCCAAGGAGGTCTGATGCAACTCTATTTGGCTGGTCACCCAGCAGTAGTTACATTCACCTAGGGTTTGAGGACCAGTGGATATGAGCCATGATAAGAGTAACAGTCACAATTCTGAGTTCTCTTTTTGATACATATGTCACTGTTATGTCACTGTCAAATATTCCATGTTACAGCTGGAAATTAATATAGTCATATTTTGCTTGTTTGGTCACCGTTGGGTCCAAGACTCATACACCACTGTGAGTTTGATGGTTGTCCTCGGTGAAATGAACATCTCAAAGATTAGGGTAAGGGTTGGGGTTAGTGCTACTCTGATTAAGTGAGGCTCATTACTTTTAAACAAATGTAGAATAACAACCTAAAGAAAAGTTTGGACCTCGAGTGGACCTGAACTTCTGTAGGCTTTTGACTCAGCAGAACTGTATGCAATTTATATAACAGCAGGGCACTTTTTTGTGGAGTGCCTATTTTCCCAGGTCGTAAATGTCACGTTCAGCATACGTGCACCAGAGAGGGATCTGGCCCATTAATAAGCACCAGTGGGTGATTGGTTCAGTACCAGACTAGTCGGTCCTGAAGGAGGACAGATGAACAGGGGGCCCAAGCACTCAGAGTGGATGGATCACAAAGCAGCAGACTGCCAATAACCTTATTTTGTCAGAAACAACCTCTTATTAAGTCAGCAGAAGAGGCCTCACTCACAGCCACATAAATGAAGGTACAGTTCTGTGGCATCTCATGCTTTGCTAGACTAACCAGACTGGACCTAAAATAAATTTAGAGAATAAACAAACAGATTTTATACCTGACTACTATGATTCCATAAATTGTGACGTTTATCATATATAAGTAAGTCAAATGAATGGTTCATAGATAATGACTCTGGAGGAAATCAGGAACCCAGATATAGACCTTGGATCATTTTGATGCTATAATTTTTAGTGATGCTTTTCTATAGTTTAAAAAAAGCAAGAAACAGCAAACAGCGCAGAAGTGGCTGATGATTTACAAGGAACAGTGCTTGTTGCAGAGAAATGCATATGACTGGAACGATTTACAGCTCCTCTATGATCATCACCGCCTAAAGGGTTCATCTATAGCTTCACCCTGAAAGATGAAATGAGGAGCGGCCTTTCAGTATGCTCTTCTATAGGCCCCACACATAAGAGCACGCTTGTCCCTTTATACTTCATCAATGAGACAAAAAAAGTCCAAAGCTGCCATAGCTTTTCACCAAGAGATAAGTATAGGAAAGGTATGGTAATGCTGCTTGCAAGGACAACCCTAAACTGAAGCCTGGGGAGGATACTGACTGATACTCTGATAGCATAAACATGCTAATTACAGAGGTCTTCAGAAGAGGAGTACTGTCCTCTGCATTTGGCCAATCCCAGGTGTGTGATAAAAGTACTTGTGTCTGGAGCTTCCCTCCAGTCTCTAATCTGGAGCAGGGCAAGAAGGTGGCAAGCGGCAGGTCACAGTATGTCCTCACTTTAAAAAGACTCCAAGGGCCCCCTGTGCAACGGATTGCACGTTGATCTGCATACTGTATCGCTGCCTGAAATGAGGGCAAATTTAATTCTAGGTAGATAATTTATCTTTTAACCTTCGGTATGTGCTCGATATAAGGGAGGTGGAACCAGTGGCATGAGAGGGACAACACCAGTGATTTAGTCCCGATTTGCCCATCAGAAGGATCAGTCGCTGACAAGCAACAGGGAAGTTTTGGTTCAGAGTCCACGGTCAGTACCATACAGCCTCAGCCAGTCTCACCTGAGTGTTGACAACAGCTGTATGGAGCTGTCCCATTGCTCACACAAGCTAGCATGTCTCTTGCCCTGGCTTCAATCCTCCATATTCAAACAACAGTACAGCAGCCACTGTGCAGCTTATGGATCTCTATGGGGAGATTCTCCTAAATTGTCCCATCATCTGCCACATGAGACAACAACCATCACAGTGTCTGCCGGGGATGGTGGAAACATCCATCAGTGGGATGGGTACAGTTGAGCTGCACCACTGTCTGAGTTTTAAACCTTGTTGACTAATCTAGTTACGTAGTTTGATCGGCCCTTCAGAAAACGACCCCTAATGAGACCCCTAACCTGAGGCTTTATGGCCAACGATGATGTTTGACCCCCACATTCCCGTGTTTCAGAAAAGAGAGCAAACCTGGCTTCCCAGCCGGGCAGCTAGGTGTCCTTTACTGGGTTGTGCTACATCTCCGGAAAAAAGGAGCTAAAAGAGTGAGTGCTGCCCTACCAGTGGAGGCATCCATGAGCTCTGCTGCACCAACGTATCTCAGGATCCACAATGCAGTTAAAGCATCCTGCAGTGAGGCGTACAGAGGATAGAGGATACATTTCATGGGAGTTAAATCTGCCATGTATTTCAGCCTGCACAGCAATTCTCCCCAAGAATTATAGATCTAATAAAACTGTTGCGTCAATCTACCTACCACCCTCTGCCATCCACCTCACTCTCACCACCCATTCAAACAGAAGATGAACTTATCGATTCTCCTGTTTTTGAAGCAGTAATAAATTCTCAGACTCGAGCTGGTTCTGTTCACTTCCAACTCTGGGGCTGCTGGCCTTATGGTTTCTTCATTAAGAAAGCAAATAATAAATATTACAATGTAGCAATATGTTCCTTGTACATAGTACCTTAGTGCACCGATATTCTACACTTTAGGTGAAAAATGGCTGCACTTTTGGAAGAGATGCCATTCCTGTGTGCCAAAGCATAAGGAATTATCCGCCTTGTTCACCTGAGGGTTACAGGAGGGTAGCACACTCAAATGTGAAACCAATCCAGAGCAGGAATGAAGAAAACCTAGGCACAGAATCATCTAGACTCCCAGCACACACTCACCTCACTTTGCAAAGCAGCACCCATTTATGTCCATTTTTCATTTTTCTACACCAGTACATTTAAATTGTTTCAATCACACATTCTTCCTGCTGAGTTTAAACATCGGCCAGGGTTTGTGAGCTCTTGTCATTTTAACAAGCTGCAGAAGCTGTACCTGTAAACCAGAGTGCAACAGAACATCCCATTGAAGTGCCCCACGCCCTGTGAGTCTGCCTTCTGGTGGTGGAAGTAGTTATGGCTTTACAATTACAAACCATAACCATGCAGTGCGGTGAAATTCGGTTCGTAACTCTAAGCCCTAGTGTTGCACAGTACAGGCAGAGCCATTATCCTTCTCCAGGGTTTTCTATGGAAACACAACCACAATATCCTTTCTGAGCCTCTTTCTGCCTCAGCAAATTGGGTTAGAGCTTAACTGTCAGTCCCACATGTTATCCCAATAAGGTGGCCATCAGCCTGGAAGTGTCACAGCAGCTAACAGCAAGACAGCAATCTCCTTTGAAAGTGGTACAGTGGGTGGATGGTGTGTCTCTGTCCACATTGTGGCGCATGGCCTGTGTTCTGGACTCTGGTTTTGAGGAACCAGACTGGGAATGTTCCTTCTCTGGATTAAAAAAAAAAACCTCAGAACAGCTTACAAGAAATGCTTCTAAGAATGTGGTAAAGTCCTCCACAGGGTAATCTTTGTCATGTTTAGACGGCAGAGGTTTGTAACTAACGTTTAAAAGGTGAACCACAAAACATTTTTTTAAATTTCCTTACTTACCCTCAGCATGGGGATAAAACAATCACTGAAAGGAGTAGAATTCATAATCAAACTGTGTGGTCATACATCCAAAATAATCATGTGTTATTGGTGCACAACTGTTTTTTGAGCCCATCTGTAAATTAAAGTTAGAGTTGTATTGAGCTTTCTGAGAGGTTCTATAAGGACTCTAAGTTCCTACTGTTGGTCCAGGTCTCCAGACACCTTTCTTGAAGGGCTACTACTTAAGCAAATCTCTGTTACTCATATGCATTGTCCAAAAACAAGCACACCATAAGCAGCAGCTTATGCAGAAAATGTGGCCTATAAAGTAAAGCATCGATTCTACCACAACTGTCCTGCACAAGTACAGCTCAGACAAATCAGAACAGTCTTGTTAAAAGGCTTCTAATTTTTTATGATTTAAATCAGCTAAATTGTGGGGAAATTGTTGGCAACAAAAGCTATTAAAGCTGAAAGCTGTGCTGCTTTGTAATAAATATTCTCCTGTAAGCTTTCCCGTTGAGTATAGCTAAGAATTGACAGGGAAACAGTCTTAACCAGTGCTTAATATCCCAGGTCTGCTCAACATCTTTATTCAGTGTTAAACTACTGGAACGCTAACAGAAAAAAATAGATGGTAATATGCCGATTCAGCTTCAATAAAGCACACAGAGATCATTCATCATGTACTTAATGGCTCTGTAATTATTTCTATAAAAGTTCCACCAGCTGTTCTCCTTCAGAAAGGGATGTTGTTCAGTATGTGGGCACTCAGACTTACACATTTTGGTTAGGGTGACCCAGTCTTTTCTCCAATGCTAACGTCAGCATCCGCTTGTGCTAGAGGTCATTAAGGTCACCAACATTATAACAGTAAAAGCTTCTCTACAGATGATTCATTTTATTGCAGGATCTGTTGCGTAAAAATGTCTGGTTCCTCATTTCCAGAAATGTTAAAAATATTTATATTTATGGTGGACTAAGTGTTATCTTTAGAGCCTGGTATTAGTTGAAGGCCTGCATTAAGGTGTAGATATGCTCTGCTGAACAACAAAAATCCACACTGCAATTTCAGATTTAATCAAGTTGTGCTATGGTGGATGTTCCTGTGCAGGGTGATGTATAGGAAACTCTCACTGGTGTCTGTAGGTAGAAAAACCACCTCAACTGTGTACTCTCATGCTGCCGGAGATGAGACCAGCATGCAACGCATGTTGGTGGGGAAAGGCCTCCACCTTTTTTAAACCATGCTTAGTAACTTCGTGGTAGGGGGCTACGTATGGAAAACTAACCTGGTCACTTGGGTGCTCCTCTCCTGTAGTTTAACTGCTGCAATTGTAATGGCCCATGTGTTCCTTCTCCAGCAGTGCTTGGCTGGCAATCAGTTGCTCCACAAGGGGGCCATCTGTTACTCAACGCTGAGGCAAGACCCCAGGAGAAACAGGAACTAGCAGAGACCAGCATTAAACAAATTCCATCTCAAATAGCAATAAACAAACAGCTGTACTTTGAGAAGAGAACAGAATTTTTTGCTAATATCCCAGTTGATAAAAATCTTTATTCGCTGCATGTAGCAGTGCTTATGAAAACTTCGAAGTTTGTAAAGCTATCATAATGGCAAAGGTAACCTTTCTTCCATATCAATAAAGTTTCTGCTTTTGCAAGTGCAGGGTAGGAGACCAAAAGTGGCTCCAGTGGGTATTTGAACTTAAACTGTCACCTTCATGGCACACCAAAATACTTTCCATGGGACTACTGACAGAAGAAATATGACATATAACTGCTTAATAAACTAATACTTTGAATGTCTCCCCAAATGTATAACCGGTAATGCTTGAATGTTACATAATGTTACGAACCCATGAGCTCTGTGTAGCTTTATGTCTGTCAAAGGACACACTTAAGGCTTTAGGTGGCCTTATATGTTGCCTGTCTCTATGGTGCATATGCTCTGTTGGTTTTGAAAGGGAAAATTCATTACTAAGAATGTCTGAAATTATTTTGGTTTGGATTAACTGTTATATTTTACGATAATGGTTGGTTGTAACATAACAGCAAATGACATTCATACATAAATATTAATTTAGTAAATCTAATAAAATATGCTGGTGCATAACTTGCATTACTTTATATTGATGTCCATGTTTACTTCCACATCAGTATTATTGTGGTTCAGTCCAATTCCTAAAAGCACAAGGGAGGCCAAATAAAGCATTCCTTTGCTCTTCTGAAATAAGCTGTTCCAGATCCTTTCTAATGGCATTTGGGGATTATTCATGTAATGTGTCAAGTCAATTTGTATTTATTGTGCACAGGATCTTTAATTTCTTTTGGCATCTTAATAACTACTTTCATATGAGTTGATGGTCAAGAGTTATTGCAGTTAGCAGTTGCAACTCGAATCACAAGTTAGGGCAATTTGTGAACCTAGCCAGTCACTTATCAGCTCCACATGGAAGAAGGGTCACAGAAACTTTTTAATTGAAACTCCATTAGCATGTGGGAACTAGACATTCCCCTAAAGGCGCCCCCATAAAGTTGAAACATGCCACAGAATTTAGACAAGAGGTGTGATCTTTAGAGCTGAAAGAAAAGAAGATGCCACAGATGTTCTATGCGATTCAGATCAGAAATCATAGCTGGCCACTTCAGAACAGTCCAATGTTTTCTTCTCATCTACTGTTCAGTGCTTTTTGAAGTATGTTTTGTGTCATTATCCTGCCAGAGGGCCTGAGACACAGCTTTCTTTTTCACAGCTCCAAAATGTCTTGATGGCCTTCATTGTGCCCTACACAGATTCAAGGCACCCAATACCAGAACCAGCAAAAGGAAACCCAAAACATCACTGACCCTCCTCCATGTTTCCCAGTAGGGATGGTGATCTTGTCTTTAAAAGCTTTCTGTGGACATAGATTTGGTGTGATTTACCAAAGAGCTCTAATTGTTTCATTTGTCCAAAAGACATTCTCCCAGAAGAACTGAGGCTTGTCAACTTGCATTTAGGTAAACTCCGTCAGGATTTTTTGTGCTTCTTGCCTTGAAGTAGGGTCACTCTTCTACCACAGAGCCCATTTTCATTCAGACAGTGACGGATGGTGCAACTTGAAGCTGTTGAGCTTGAAGGTCAGCTTGGATCTGTTTTTATGTTTTCTATTGTTCCTTCTCCACTATTTAAACAATCTTTCTCTCCAGCCCTGGGTAAATTTTTCTTTTGCTGCCACATCCAGGGATATTGGCTACAGTCCCATGGGCCTTAAATTTCTTGATAATATTCACAAGGACCATCAAGCTCATGAGGACTTTTCTCTGTTTATACTGGCTGAATGAGTGATTATAATTTTAAAGACACCCGTGGTGCTAATTAAAGAGTCGTCCGTTTGATATATCACTTAAATACAATTATTCTGTATAACTTCAAAAAAGGTACGAATAATATTACCCAGGTCATTTTAGAATGTCTTTGTAGAATAAGCAAGAATTCAGTTCTTTTCACAGTTTTTTTGTTTTGTTCCACTGCAAACCAAAGAAATACATGCATGGATGAAGAAAGATATTTTAATCTCAACACTTTTCAGGAAGAATAGTTCATTACTCGAATAAAATCCAAGGGTGCCAATAATTTTTAAATCTGTTTATGTAAATTATGAGACATGCACATTCTTGCAGTATATATGCATTGCTCTTACCTTAGAACTTGAAGATATGTTGTCTGATCAAGATGGAGCTCCAACTTTTGAAAGTCAGGCATCTAAAGAGGTAAACCCAACACTGTTAGTCAGAATTTATTGTAAGTGCCCTGGAGATCTTTGAGGCGCTTGGAACATAAAACTCTCCCGATGTTAAATTTCTAATGTTACTATGTGCTCACTGTGCAGGAGTTTATGCTTAGTCATGATTATGCCTTAGATATAAGCTAATTCTGTAAATATCCCAAATCTTCCTAGTTTACACGTATACAAATACAAGTTGAATGTCCACCGTTTCTTCTACCACCCAGATCTGGTTCAATTTGATCAGCAGTTGTGTTCTCTCCTCATTCATCAGCAATCCAGCACAAAAAAGTTGGAGCTAACCTAATTTACCATGACTGATAAAAGAAAAAGATGGCACTTCCACAGGACACCAGTTTCATTGTCTGAATTCATAATATTTTTCCCACCTCCTTTGTATCCTCTTACAGAACAGCGAGTTTCACTGGAGTAAGCCAAGGTGGACAAGACACTTAAAAAAGGGACTAAAAGGAGGGCATTAAGCCCATTTGGAGGGGGGACTCTAAGTTGAACTCCCTCCCTAGTAAATCAGATAAAACACACAAAAAAACTCCCCCTCCCATAAAAAAATAAACAAAGTTAAATAAAGTCCATACAATGCAATAAAATACTTATGCTTCCTAGAAACTGACACTGGATTAAAGCCACTTGCACACGACACAAGGATGAAAATTGCTACACTATTGTCTGTTAAAAGAGAAATACAGAAAATTAGTGCTTTCATTCAGTTGCCTTCTTAAACTCGAAGAAAAGCCAAAAAGAGAGTAACTTAATTACCTGCAGCTGCTGTGTCCTGAGCAACTGAAGTGCCATCCACACGACCAGCTGAGGTTACTTACAGACACACAATGGATCACATACATACACTGAGAACCTGCTGTACCAGTATCATCAGGCTAAGGCAACCAAACACTATACCTCTCCCCAAAAATGCTGTTCCAAGGATTTCTATATAAAAAGTCACATCTGTGCTGGATGCTATTATCTCTCCTGGATTCTTGCATATTTATTCTCTTGTATAACTGAATTAACTGAACTGGGCAGTTTGACAATAGGAGTAACTCTTTGGCTGTTGTGGGTACAGTCAACAAGCTGGAATGGAGTCAGTTTGAAGGCAGTGTGGGGGCTGTTAATCACCTTTGGTTGGATGCCAGCTTTATAAAATGGACACAAGGGAGAAGAAGGCAGCCAGGAGCACCTGGGAGCAATAGGCTCTTGGGAGAAGTTCCAGCACACAACACAGAGGGAATATGTAAATCATTGTTCTATATTTCTTTCATTTCCTTTGCCTTAAGTTTTTTTTCTTCCAAATCTTTCTTACATTACATGTTTGTAGTAGCTAAACTTTGCACAAAAAAACATTCAAGTCAGTCGCAGTGCCTCCCTGCCCACTGCGAGAACTCCTGGGATATAGCAAGAAAGTCCCGCTTCTTGTCACTATGGTGCTTCATTTACTAGCCCCTGCACCCTCTGTCTGCTCTGATCACAGAGGAGATCATGTGACTCCATGGGTTTCTGGGACTTAAGAACTGCGCTGACCCTGTGATGCTTCCCATATCTACTGTCCCTTTGGTGAGTGGGCAGAGTGAGCATTGGGGCACTTAGTTCATGGATGCAGCTCAGGGCCCTTTCACATGCTTGCTTTGTTGATTCCAAGTTCAGTCCTTGCTAAATTGGACTTAGCAATAACAGGTCCTTTTCTTATTGGCATGCAGACTGGTGCATTGAAAGTCAAGATCTTTTTTTGTCACCCGAGGGCCTTTCTCTGTTTTCTGTTATCTACCCCAGCACTGATCCACATTCAATACATATTCAGCAAATAAATGTGGATTATTTTTCCAGGTGAAGGTTATTGCCTCACTTCCAAACCCTTGGAAAATGCTTTTATGTGTCACTGCATTCGTTTTTAAAATGATGGCAAGCATTTTAGAGACACAGTTTTCAGATGTGCAAAAGATGACAAGTTAGAAACGCTTTTGTGTTTGTTTATCCTTCAGCATTTCACAAGCTGAGAGCTGGATCTCCAGATCTTTCCATGGTTTTTTATCAATTCTGACTGGCTGTACCAGACTATCATGCTGTCAGCAGCCAAAATAACAAGGATTTAAAAACCATGTAACCAAGTTTGTCAAGGTTTTTGCTATCATCCATCACTTTAAAACTGCAATGACATATCATGGAAATCAGCCATTATTTTTAACACTTTTAGGTGATGAATGTCTTACTTAGAGAAAAACCTGTCAATACTGCCTTCCTCTTGAAAAATGCCTACAAAAAGATTTCTTATCATACAGTGAAAACAAATATAGATGTACCATAGGTTTACATTCCTAGCCCGTTCCTGAAAAATGGACTTAAACTGAAAAAATGTAAATAGGGAACCTATTTCGCATTATTATAAATGGGAAAAATTGTGTTCCAACCCCCCCAAAAAACCTAATCAATTTCCCCAAATATCAATTTAATATCTAACAAACACTCTTCATTCACAATATCTCTTTTCCTTATACAGCAACAAACATTTATCAATTACATTTGTTAAAAAAACGAAGACCATTTAAAATAAACAAATACTGCCATTCACTGTAAGGAACTGAACACGGTGATAGAAAATGATATGCACTGTTGTCATGGGCATATTCAAAGTACAAGTTACATCCTTTGCATGCTTTGTCCATTACTTTTTTAACCATATACCTTTTTAACTTTTTTGGGATCCTTGGTCTCAGATTGGAGCAAAAATATTTGATACATCAAAAGACACTCCAGGAGTCCATTGCACAACAGACAGTAAAGCCTGCAAATGATCTTACTCACCTGGCAGGCTGTTCAAATTTCTTTGATCGTAGTTCAAATGTTATGACAGGTTTTCGGAACGTAGATAGGGAGCTCTTAATTACATGGTTCAGCTGGAAAATGCTGTATCAAGCTTTCGGAAACAAAATAGTTTTTTTGGCACATGGTAAGGCAAGAAAAACATATAGGTGCTTGGAAGAGACACAATTTTTGGTATCAAAACATATGAGCTGTTTGTTTGGTGTGGAGTTTGAGTTTGGCTCAGGGTATGCGGAGTTTGTATGTTCTCCCCACGTTTCTGCCTTTCAAACGTGCACGGAAAACGACAATAGCAAACTGCTTCTGTTCCTCCTCGTCTTGGGAAACCATAACAGTGGTTGCCTGTGAGTTGGATTTAACTTCATGGCACTTCCACTCAAAGTGGTTTATAATTGTACTTAACTTTGGACATAAATTTAGCTTTGACTGAATAAAATAAGCTGCAACAATCCATACCTAATTTTTAATATCACAGGATTCTCTGTTCTTTGACCACTCAGTTGTCCCGTTCACAATAGATTCTCAGTTTTGGCTCCATTGAGGTGGAATGAGCTCCCTCTGTTCCTCCGAGCTGCCAAAACCAAAAGACATAAATGTGTCTTCCTCTGCAAGCTCAGCAGAGAAAAGCTATGATGTGAACCAGAACAAACCATTGCCTCTGTTTTGATTCTCTATCCAAGGACCTGAACTAGCTATGGATCACGATTCCTATGGAATAGCTTGAATGAAGGGCAGGATCAAGAGAAAGGATAGAAAACTGTGGTGCAGCTTCTTCAGAATGTAAGTAAAAACACTCAAACTAACCAAAACTACCTCTTCCTCTGCTGGAAGAGCAATCTGGAATGAGGGATGGTATGCAGTCCCCAGCTGATACCAGTCATCAAACCAGTACTAGACTGGGGGTGTAATGCCAGGCATGTTCTGCAGAAGAATGTTCAACATGCAGCTGTACAGATTGTGTGAAAATAAAGGTTCTCTTCTATCTAAAAACAAGCCTCAGCCAGGTAACTGCAGGAGGTGCATAAATCATCTCCAGTTCACCTCTAGAGCCTTGGTAAATTTTATCCAATCTAAACAGTGTGCAGCTAACAAAACAAATGCTGGTTTGACCTCAGGCTTGCAGAGACAGGTATCCCCACAGGAAAGGCAATAACCACAAAGCCTTCTGGTTTGCACAGATAACCATTAAGACCACATTTACATCAGCAGCCATCTATGCAGTGGCTGGATAGATGTTTAAGAGTTTACAATTAACCTTCCAGTACACAAGTTCCTCAATCATCTTAATCCAACACGTGCAGTGTTTACAGCTTTTTGCTGTTGTTTCTGGGTGTTAGTGATGAATAAGATGAAAAATGCCACATTTTCATGAGAAAAAAAATTGTATATCCACTGTAATGAACTACTAATGGGTTACTTTCCAAATGAAGAAAATCAAAAGTGCAAACTATGCTATAATACGGGTCACATGAGACAAAGTCTGAGAATGCAGATCGTGGCCGTCGTGCAGTTTCACACTCCTACTCACATGAATTTTGAAATTTTTTCTAAGGTAGTTCTGCTTTGCTTGGATAGAACTCATTATGCCAGTGCTCAGTTTCTGAATCAAAATATGAATATATTCACCATGTTATATCTAGAACTTGAACTCCAGGCTATAGGTGTATATCAAAGTCTTTTATTATAGGACTTACCCCCTACACAAACAGAAGTTTTTGCTTGCGACTGTGGGCAGAAACAAATTTATGAGCAGAATTCAAGTTCCCATTGTGATAAGCTGAGGGGTCAGTGTGCCTGTAACTCCTGATAAAGGACAATCGAGGAGTAATTAATGGTGTGGATAATGAAAGTTGCAAACAGTAAGAACTCCTTGCCATCAGCAAAGTGAGGATACACAAATCACAGAATAAAAAAAGATTGTTTATTTCTTCAAATAGAATTGGACAGCTGAAAAATGTGAGAGCCTGGGGCCTGCCGACAAGAGGGCCCCACTGGAATGCTGTCCTAGTGATGAAGTATGTTGCACGGCTTTCGCCTGGTAAAGGTACTGGTGCTGTGAGGAGACCCAGCCCCCCATCTGAGCACCGCTGTCGGCCATCATGCCCTGCAGGCGGCCTTTTGTGGCCAAGTCAACCATGGGGAGGACACATGAGCACACACGTACACATACACACACACACTACCTCAAGAGACTGTAAGAACTCTTTGGTAATACAAAACAGTCATTTACAAAAATGTTAAAAAGAACAAAAACAAAAAATGAAGTTATCATGGTTACAGCCATTCTAACACATGGTAAGAAAATACAAAATATTAAAATATTCAATAAGTTAGACAGTTGACAACTGTAAATATTAAGTCCAGCATTTTTGATCACTAAAGTAACATTAATTCTACTGAAAAAGTACCCAGCAAAGTAACCAAAAATAAAAGCAATTCTATGTTGCTTGATGAAAATCAAGACTGTCGTTCTAAATCAATCCTCCTTTTGATGAAACTACATACTCCTGCAAAAACTACAGAATAAAATAAGCAAAAACAATCCCAACATCACAGCTGGGACAAAAAAAGAAAAAAACCTTTGTTTGCAAGAATTGCACAAACACCAAGTTTCTCCAGGGAGACATACTTGTCATATTTACGACCTGACCTCTGTCCGTCACTGAGGCATGAAATGTTGATGAGCACTCCAGAAAAACCAATCAAACGATGTCACCAACATCTCTAAAACAGTTCTTAACTAAAAATACTGCAGATTTTTTTTTTTTTTTTTTAAATTTCATAATGTTCCTTTTCGCACTCCATATATTTGTCCTCAACGGTCAAAACCATTGACATTATATTTTGTTTGTAATACATCAACTTCAGGGACTTGTCCTTACCTTCCACAAACATTTTCATATAGATTAAAATTAACTTGTTAAAGACAACATTTCAGACATGAAAGCTGCCGCACTTGAAATCACACACATTACACATCCCAATTCTAAACAGTACTGAAAGGTAATAGCATTTTGTTCCCACTCTTAGGCTCAGCTTTATATTTTGATGTCCCCCAATATAAATGTTCATGTTTACAAAAACATGTAAATTCAAAATATATTCACAAGATCCATTTCTGTTTATAAAATAAATTAGGTAACTAAAATGACCAGAGAAGGCACAACCCTATACTGCAGGGTTCATGCTGTCCTAGCTCTGTTGGAGCTGTTGGTAGTTCTCCCCAGTCCAGGGACTTTCTTCTCCAGCCACAGCTCGGCCAACTGCTGCGTTGAGCCATGTGATGACGCCTTGGACCCAAGACACATCTTGTACTGCTTCGGGTCGAGGTTGGGGTCACACACGACAGGATGATGGACATGCACTATGCCAGTGTCTGTGCTCCTGAACAGCCCGATCCCTGATTGAACAAATTTATTGAACAGGTCTACGTCTTCTAGACCCCAACCCTGAATGGAGACGTCAAAGCCCCCAACTCGAACTAGGTCTCCTTTGTACACGCAGACAATGCCAAACCCATACTGTCTCCACAACCCGGTCTTAGAGGTGAACACATAGTGGTTGTCACCGGGGACCTTTCCTGCATAGACAACCTTGGGATCATACTGGCTGAAGATGATGGGAAAGTACGTCTGTTGTCCAAGTACTGTGTTAGCTCTACATCTGTTTAAGAAGTCGACTGTAAACAATAAGTCAACATCACAATAGAAGAGCAGGGAGTCATTGGAGAAGTGGGAAGATCCTATTTCCAGAGCCAGGGCTCGGGAGAATGGACCCGACACAGACTGGATCTCCAGTTCAGCCTTTGGGTAGCGGATGTGGTACTCCCTCATCAGCTCAATCTGCTTTACCCTTTCTATATCATTGTCTGTGCTGAACAGCAGAACCAGGAGCTTGACGTTTTGATTGGGGACTAGGCAGACCTTCTCAAAATTTGCCATAAACCGGATGAAGATCTCATAGCGGCCAGCCAGTGGTACCAGTATGTTGATCTGCTTCTCCTTAGGTTCCTTGTGGTCAGAACTGGTACCGCTAAACTTGAAGGGCACTAACATCTTAAGGGAATTTGACAGAAAGGTGAGGGACCCAGAGTCTTGGTTGATCCTGCTGACCAGGCTCTGGGCATCAATCTCTTCCTCTTCCCGAAACTGGATTCTGCTGAAGGTCTGCTGCAGGTAGGCATGCCTCCTCACTGGAACAGTCATGGTCTTTCCCTTGTGCTTCTTGTACAGCAGCAACAGATCCAGCACGTACTCTGCCCCGTACATAGGGTTCACGCGGCGGTAGCCATATTGAATCTCCTTGAAGTCAATAACACGGCCGCGGGTTTTCGCATTGGAATTGATCATCTCCATCACTTGCAGAACAATGTCCTCAAGTGCCACCTTCTGTGGGGCATCCATGCCTCGGCGAGGGGGCTGCCCTTCAGCTGGGGAGTAGACGTACTTCCCGGTGAGAAAGTCCCACTCCAACACATCCTGCCTCTGACGTGGCTGGAACCGCATGAAGGATGGAGCAGCGCCCAGCTGCAAGTCCTCCTTGCGCACGTCGCTGCTACTGCCCATGTAGCGGCTAGTCTGCACAATTTCACGATGCAGCCTCACAGTACGGTGGCGCAGCTCGGCGATCTGCTGGCTCAGCAGGTAACTATGGAGCCGGTACTGGTGCGGTGGACTCTTATTTGGGTGTAGCGTGATGGCACGGTGGATCTTACTATTGTGTAGGTCGCTGAGGTAGCCCTTCTTGTTGGGCTCATAGTTCTCGTAAAACAGCTGCTGCATCTGAAAGAGAGGAAAGACATAAAAATCAGGTCCAAAAACTTGGTCCGACGTAAAGCACAACTGGAACAAAATTGGTGCCATTAGCCTCAGCAGACTGAGGATGATAAATGAATACTGCTTTGGAAACTATCACAATACCATCAGAATCTTGTTTGGTTTAGATGACCAACTATAAAAATTTAAATATTAAAAACTATTTTCTGAAAGTCCTGCAAAATAATAAATAATTTACCTATACATGATTTATAACATCAAATCTATTTGTTGATGTAATGCGATTTTACAAAAAAAAAAAATAAAAAAAAAAAAATAATCCTCCCGTCCCCTACAGCTCAGTTGCACTATGAAAAAGTGAATGGATAAATGTGACTGGACACATTTAGTCCAGTCCTACTGAAGCTTCAGATTTGCAGAACGCTGGTAGTCACAGAGAATCAAACAACAGAACAGAAGAGAGGCACAGCCGTTCCAGAACCAGCTGCTAAGCAGTTCAGTGACAGCCTAATAAGGAGGGATGTTGCTGATTATAATGAAGATCTTCTTAGCTTGCCAGAGGTCTGTTGTTGTAAGATGATTCGAGTAGAAGTGGCCAGTGTGACAGGACAGTTCTGGATTGTTGCAACAGATCCAACACTGTAGTGGAAGCAATGCAGAGAAAAAAAATATTGACAAGTCCAAAAGCTGTGACCAGTGCAGGAAAGATTGACCTACCGTAGCTGTGACCACATTACACTCCCCTGGTTATACAAGGTAGCACCAGTGGAACCCAACACTGAACAAAGAGTAATGGAAGAAATAAAACAGAGACCCCAATGAAACAGACACACTCAAGAATATACACAAATTCCCTGTATAAAACCCACAGCTGAAGAACAGCATGACAAGTACCTCTTGTTCCAAGTAATCCTCTAACAAGGGGACACATACAAACAGAAGTAAATGGAACAACCCACCAGGTGAATATGAGCTTTGTACCTCAGAGCACCCACACTTCAGGTATTGAACATTCAGCACATTTTTTTCGGCTCAGCATTAGTAATGTTTATGAAGCCTGAATTAATGACCATCTTTACTCCTTGAATAAAATATCTCCTTTGTCCAATGCCAGGTCACTGATCAGCAAAGGACACATGAGTTCGCTGACAAACATGGAACAAACAGGCATGTTGAGGAGTGTTCCAGGAAGACGAGATAAGACTGCCCTCTGGAGCACAGTGGCCCAAACAAACACTACAGCAAAACAAGGGATTACGTGTAAAAAGATACAGAGGAGAGGTGCCCTTTGTCTTTGAACCTGCTGGGTTGCTTCATATTACTTCCAGAGAGGTTCTGGGATTCTCTTTGACTTTAGTTGAAAAAAAATAACAGAAACAACTACAACAGGGATTTGTCTCTGACACATACAGACATGTACGCATATTTCAAACAGACACTCAACTTTGACAACTGAGCACTGACTTTGAACGCAGCCTCTGAATCTTGTAAATAAAGTAAACACTATTTCATGGTTAATACAAGATGCAGTACGAATCAAAGCAACTCACAGGTGTCTAATACATCACTAAATCTCTGGGAATTGCAGCAGAAAAGCTGGTAAGACAAGAGCCTCATTTCCATATCAGGCTTGTTAACTGAACTAGCTTCTAGAATGTGTACTCAGACTTTACACTGGTACTAATACCCACACCAAACTCAATCCAAGAGGCAGATCATGATAAAGAAAGGTTTCAGCTGATCTGCTAGATTACCTGCATGTCCACCTGGAACCAAGTGCAAGAGTCATACAGAGTCCTTCTGCATAAGGTTGCTTCAACTGCAGTGTGTCCACTGTATTGGCTACCCACTTTGGGAGCTGCAGCCTCTTGTCATCAGCCTGCTGCCCACAGATTGACTGGCTGAGCATAGCATCTACTTGTTTGGTCTATTTTGACTCCTGTGAAGGCTACTTTGCCTTACACAAACATGTACACAAGCCCAATTAGAAGTGCAGATAGTGTTTCCACACACTGTCCTGGGATGATCCTTCACAAGTGTCTCATAGTCCCCTTGGGAAATGTGATTATGGGGCTCAATTTTCTCACCTAGGGATGAATTACGTACTGGGAATCTACAAAAATGATTGCTTCCTCAGAATGAACCCTCCAGATGTGTCGGTTTTGAGGTTACTTTGGAAATTCTTTAGTCAGTACTAGTACAAAGAAACCTTGAATCTTTGCTAGCAAGCTAAAGACCTCAAATATATGTTTGAGGAGCCCATGCTGTTATTCAACTGTGTCAGGTTACAGTAGAAGTCTACACATGAAAGAATATGCAAAATGTCCCCAGTTAACGTAAGGCAGGACACAGTGCTCGTGGGTCATTACCTATTGGGATCAAAACTAACATATCTCCCGAAATATGAGAATCTAGGAGGAAGAACCTGGTGTCCGGTGTAAAAGTCCGGCGTAAAAGCTGACCCCAGCATCATAAGATTAAGTCAGTCAGCCTCTCACACCGACTATGGCCATATGGTATTCTGTTTGGGATTCCCAAGATCCAAATGGGATTGGACTACTGCTGAAAGCCACATGGGAACTAGGAGAATTTCCTTATGTTCCAGCACATGATGTGGATTGGAGGTTCCTGCTGGTCTCAGTTACACTGGCAGTGTGAAAATGTGATGTTGGAGACCAACATGTGCTAAAGCTTAAAGTAAAAAAAACAGGTTTCCGAAACTTTAACAAGAAGCCTAAGATTACTGACCTTGTAATACTGTGTCATAACTAGAAACCTAATGTAACTAGTGATTGTGGGATATCGATGTACTGCACACCTACAATGGTCAGTCAGGCAGACTCAAACCTTCAGTTCTACCTAGAAAATGCGTGCTGAGACTGAAAAACAAAGGGTGTAAAAACATATCAATGAGTTATTAAAATATCACATCTTATTTCATTTCCACCTTTCCCAGTCACACAAATACCAGCTTTATCAATGATATCATAATCATCATCATGAGGGTGAAAATATTCCATGTTGGCTCTAGATTAAGTTAGGCACCCAAAAACCATTGAGTATAGGTAGATTACTTTAACATAACCTTTTGGTGACAAGGGACATGTAGCACTGACTATGAGGACTTAGACTGGGAGGTGGGGGATTTTAGTGTTAACCATTTGCTTGTTATCTTCCACCAGGGTGACCTGTATTGTTAGGATTATACACTAAGCTACTTACAATGATTTAAAAATTTATATAGCTGGGTAACTTACAAACTGAACCAGTTCAGGATAAGTAACTTGCTTAAGAGTACTATAGCAGAACCCAGGAGATTAACCCAAGTCCCCTATGTCCAAGGGGACAGATGTAACTTCTAGATGAAACACTGGCTCCGCTGCAAGTAAGGATTAAACTACCAGGTTCAAACAAGATCTAGAGTCAGAGTCCACAGGGTTCACCTTTAATTCCCTGCGATCAAGAGAAACAGTGACATTGAAGGTGAAAACAGTGAGCACAGCGCCACTTGCTCGCTGTGCAATCCAGGTGCTCCTGAAAAGCAACGGGGGGACCTTTTTACGTAATATATTTTTACTTGTATTTAGCTGACAATTTTCTCAAGGGCAAATTATGTTTGTCTCACAGTTATGGTTTTTTTTTCCTGCAGCAATTTAAGGTACCTTACTGGAACTACAGGTGGGATTCAAGGCTGCATCTTGGTTGCAAGGCAAGTGTTCAAATGACTATGCCCCTTTGCTGCCCTATTTATTCTGGTAAATAGCAAAAAGTGCTCTTGAAGATGTGTCTAGCTTTTCTCCTCTGTGGATGGTTGTGGAGGAGAGCAAACGTTCTTGTGATTAAAGTGTACGAGCCTGTGGGAATGCTGCGAAGCTGCACTGGGTACAAGACGGCGCTATAGGATAGGCATACTTGCACCCTATAACAAACACACTGAGGGTAGCAGAGCTCAAAGGGATCAGATATCACGAAAGCTGTGCAGACAGACCAATGGTCTCCTCAGCAGTTTATGCAATGCCAGGCCCCCAGTTGATGACAAGGCTGCTGGTAGGGCTGAAGGGCCAGCTACTGTCCAACAGAAATGAGGGTGTGACCAAAGGAGCAATCCCAGTGCCTGTGGTGATGACAGACCCATCTGTCAGTGCCTCCAAATCGACATTCTGTTTACCAGACCATAGTGATGGCCTTTCTGCAGAACAGAGCTTGTTTATTGCAAGACGATGGCCCCTGAAGATAAATGTCTCCAAAAGTACGTTTCCGATTTCAGGGCCAGATGGCTTTCCTTAATTCTGGGCAATTTTATAAATGAGGTCTGAGACTGGAGGGGGAGTGTTGACAGCTATAGGAAAATTAGTGAAGTGTTTATCTCCTGGCTTATGCTCTACCTGGAAAAATATAGCAATTGCACATTGTTACAAAATCCCAAAAAATAAAAGGTAAACAGGAAAATTGTTAGGTTTGCTTTTCTGGGTGTCTGGAGAGTCTATAATATATGGACTGCTGCAGATACAGGTGGGGGGGGGGGCAGCAGCATTTTTCAACATGTTGTGCACACCTCATACAGAGTTCATAGCCTTCAGTGCTACAGAGGTGTAGCAGTCCAGCAGTAAAGCTACTGAAAGTGACCACACATTGGACTGACTGTATATGAATGGAAAACTGGTGGCAGACATGTAAAAGAGCCAGCTGAATGTGCAGAACTGAAACTCGGGACAGACTCTTCCCTGACCACACCTACATCGCCACAGCCTATCCGAAGGCAATTGAGGACACCGTTTTGGCACTGCCAACCCAGTTTTGGCGGCACCTGCTCCATCACAGGGTTGAAAAAGGAACAGTCTAGCTGACCACATTTGGCAATCAGTGAGCCCTGGGTCTGTTTAATGTTTAGGGAAGAAATGCAGACTCGTCTTCCTGTCCTGCCACCATCTATAACACAAATCACCCATTGGTTTTCTAGTTTTGAAATACCCAGCATGCTACATGGGTCTGTAAGTGCTTGGCCAGGGATATTCCACCATCATGACAATTTTGAGACATAAAAATATAACCCAAATGCTGTACACGTGATCCCATATCAAGAACACTCTACATGGGATCCAGACCACTGATATATGGATATCTTTCTAATAACATTAAATGGATCACAGCAAAGGTGCAAGATCTGTTGGAAAAGTTAAACTTTGGGGAAAACTGCACAAAAAATCTGGATGAGCCAAACAGTGAACATCTGCTCCAGTTAATTATGATAAGATTAGTTATTCATTTAGCTGATGCATTTCTCCAAAGAGTCATACTGTACAATGGTTCAACATACTTTTCTGCTGTATAAATGGGTGATCAGGGCTCCTTAACAGTGTCATCAACTTGAACCTGGGTTCTTGTCAGCCCACTAAGACAACGTGATAGTGATTCCTACAGGTTCATTCCTTACTCCAGAAGGAACTGGAACCTGTAATCTCTGGTTTAGAAACCCTGTGCCTTTTTCACCAACCCTGACATCCAAGGTAACCCCCCTGTACAGGTGTGAAACATGCCATTGCATGCCATCGCTTTACCCGCAATGTTAGAACCTTAGCAGGCAAGCAGCTCCATCATATAAGCTCAAAATCAAAGCGGAGAATGCCTCCTGCTTAACATGTTTTGTATATTCACACTCACAGTAGCACAAACACCGTAACTAAAGGCAAAGCATAATAAAGGGGGGGGTTGTTCCACTGCTGAGTTTCTTTTTCATTTCAGGAAAAAACATTACTGAACACATTCATTTCTACTCAATGAAAGTGAAGCTTGAAACATTATACAAAAGCCAACTGGTTATAATTATGCAGCCAAATATAATACAGATATACAGTTATTACAGGGTGGACATTTTAATCCTTTTAATTTGAGGGAAAAGTGGATTTGCAGCCTTGCCGAGTGACAGTGGTTGCCCCCTCCCCCCAACTTGAAAATTGCCTGTGAAATAAAAGAGCCCTTGTTCTGCTCAATTTCCTCAAATGATCATTTATTCTTTAATAACCTTGAAATCAGTGGTGCAATTACAGTGCTGACAGCTACCATCAGACAGCTGGGTTTTGCCTTTCCAGCCTTGACCAACTGCCAAAAGAAGAACATTTAACAGAGCCAAAAAGCAACACTTGAGAAAAAACAAAAGGACACAATTAGATCTTATGTCTATAAACCTGGTTCTGGGTTTCCTCAGCATTTGTGGTCCAGGAGCACCAATGAGCCATACTCTTTCTTTGAGGAACAGGAGCTCCCACATCACAGGGCTCGCTACTAGTTTTGCCCTAATGACTAACACCAGCTGACAGAAATGCTCCACTATAGAAACTTTCCATGTGCTCACGTTACAGCAGTAGCTGCTGGAAGTCTGGCAGCTCGTTGCTACAGCAACACCTTCTTAAGAAAACATGAGGCTATTGCATGGAGTGGAGGGTGCTGTGAGGACTGGAATACAACATAGATTAACAAAACAGCTGACATAGGCAGAGTTGCTGTCTAGGACTATAGTTGGTGTAGTCTACTGAGGCTCCCATCAGGTCCAATCATTTGCTATGTTTATGGATCAACTCCCAATGACGCTTCTCTAACTTTGTGGAACAATTTGGATTCACCTATGTTAAGGAGTAATTGATCACAAATCTTTTGACAAAAGTTTGGGGAAAGAAGGAAAAAAAAACCACCCATTAATCCTTTAATCAACAACCACTTGTCCAACGCCCCTACTCCAAAATCTATGGTGGAAGAACAGTGTGTAACACATTCGTTCGCATATACACAGTAAGGTCAATTTAGTTAAACTGACCTAAAACACAGGTGTTTGGACTATGGGAGGAAAACACAGCATTTGGAGAAAACCTAGGTAAAAATGCAAAGAAGATATGAACTTCAGAGTTGGATTCAAACCAGCAACCCAGGAGCTGTGACACACCAGCACTGCCTGCTGTACCACCATGACTGACAAAGACAGACAGAAAGACAAAAAAAATACATACATACAAAAAAAAAAAAAAAAAAGAGAGTAAAGATTGTTACATAGTCACGTTAGTAGTGCTAGTGTGTTGAACCTGGTTTTGCCTGAAAAAGTCAAATACAACTGTCCTAGAGGGAATGAGAAAGCTCCAGCCTACATATTAACACAGGAATAACAGTGATTCACACTCAAGTGGTACATTCTACTTCAGACAATGGACTACAGTGGAGTGCCACAGAGGCAGAGTCCTCTACCCTGGAGTTGCCTTCGGATTAAAAACATAAATGCATAGAAATCTTCACCCAGCCCCATGCACACACACCTATATACAAGTCACAGGTGCACAGGTAAGATCAAAACCAGCACTTTGTCTTGTAAGAGGAGCATTTACAATATTCCAGTGTTCTGTAGGGTCCTGCCCTTGACACAATGCAATTACTGCCAAGTAGAAAGAAAAAGAAACCTACAGGTCAATTATTATTATAATTGTGGCATTCATGAAAGCAAGGCACCAGTAAATAAATGTACTCAGTGAAGTTACAGGGATCCAGAGAAATAAATGAAGCACAGTGGGAGGGGAGAGACTCCCAGCAGACTGCTGCAGATCCCATTGATGGTGACTGGGGGTAAAATGGGGCCTTGTCTGCTGTGTGATGGCTATAGCAGATTCATGGAAAATGGGAGCAACTAAGAATATTTGAAGAACCTACTCATTGCATAGTATCAATATCTTGCAGACTATTTGGCTAAAAAGTGCTTAGAGCTTAATTACAGCAGTGGGCTACAGTGACTTGATGGGAAAATCCCTAGCTGTTTCATTCAAACACCTTCGCATAGCACGACTGTGGTTACACCTAAAGACTTCACATTCTCCTCAGCAAGGAAAGCCCCTCAGCCACCTCAAAGGGGGAGGGGGGAAAAAGTCTGGCAAGGGGGGGCAGAGAGACCTACAGATGAAAGCTGTAACATCACAGCCATAACTTTGAGACATCATTGGATGTGCTCTTCCTCTGGATACTTCTGACATTTTCTCCAGTAACAAAAGGTCTGCTGTATAAATAGATAAATAATTTTAAGTTGCTTAGAATACAAACCAACAAATTTGTCACTTTGGAGAAAATCAGCTAAATGAATTAAGGTGCTGAAAAGTATTTGTATTCCACAAGGTGCTGGATGTGCTGTGGAGGAACGTGGTACCATGTGCAAATGATTGTGTTGCAAAATTGCTGCAAATGGGACAGCAGCAGTCCTGCTGCCAACAGCCACCTCATCCCAAAGATGGCAGATGGGGTTCAGATCTGGGGACAGTGCAGAAACTTGTCATATTTCTGGAACTACTCGGTGACGATACTTGTCTTGGGACATGGTGCATTTTCATGCTGGAAGTATCCATCTGAGTGTGGCTAAACAGTAGCTAAATAGAGTGGCTAAATAGAGATGAACTTGGTCAGCAACAATATTCAGATATGCTGTGATTTCACAGGCTCCAACGTGTCAGGAAAACGTTAGCCACCCTATCACACTGCCTGTATTGTTGACACCAAACTAGATGACTTCATTGACTGATGTTGCTTGTGCCAAATTCTGATCCTTTCATGCAAAAGCAACCTCGATTCATCTGAGCAGACAACTTTTCGCCACTCCAGCAGTTCCGATGCTCCTGTGCCCACTGGAGACTCTCCTTCTTATACTATGCAGATGGTCTTTGGCTGTAGTAGCCCATTCAAAACAAAGACTGATAAGTGGTTCATTTTAAGATGACATTCTGCACAAGAGTGTTGAATTTGGATGTGATTTGTCTGGTTGTGGCCTGTTTGTTGGCATGAGTCTCATCTCTCTTTAACAGCTGATCCTCAAACTGTTTTCATTCACAGAATCACCAATAACTGATACTTTTTTGCTTTTTACACCATTCACAGTAAATCCTTAAAACAGTTGTGTGGGAAAAGCCCAGGACAACTACTGTTTTGGGGGTACTAGAACCAGTCCACCTAGCACTATCATGCCAAGTTCCAAGTTCACTCATTTTGCCCATTCTAACACTGTTTAACACAAACTAATGCAAGAAACACTGGTTTGCCTGATTTATACCCCACACCCTGCAGTCACATCATGTATGACTTATTGAAATGCACAATCTTTTTAAGAAGGTGGGAGGATGTACCCAACTGGAAACTCTGTATATGGTCACATTTGTTCAGAATAAGGCACAGCAGTCAGGTAGAGTCAACTGTTTAAAAGAAGGAAGAATATACTAACACTTTTTTTTTTTTTTTTTTTTTTTTTTTTTTAAAATNTGTGTTAATTTTCTTATTTTTTTTTTTTTTTTTTTTTTTTTTTTTTTTTAACATGGCTTATTTAGGAATGGTTCTTTGTTCATTTCCATTGCCATTTCTGATACTGCCCACTTAGAATGATTCATTACTGGTTATTTTAAGAACATCTGAAATACCCCAACAAGGAGCTTAAATCAGCCAGTCATCTAAGAACTAGTTAATATATAACATTTAGAATGTTGGAAAGGAACCAGAGAAGCCCACAAATCTGGAGACCTACTCTCTGATGCATTGCTATTGAAGTAATAAAGTGATCAATCGCTGGCAAACTGAACAAATTCTTTTTCTTTTGACACAGAAAATCTGGGCCAATGTCTTATTGCCTCCTCAATCATCACCACTGCACCATTAAGGGCACAATACCTAACAGAATAAATAAGAGATGCATGACAATAATGGAATCGTACTGTATTCTCCGATAACTGTTGACAATTTTATCAGCATCAAAGCAATGCTTAGATTTGACCATTAATTCCAGCGCATATTTGATGATGCATTTATTGTTCCCCATACGTGCAGAACATCCAGGTGATGCCTGGCTATGGTGCAAAATTGTCTGTGGAAGTTTTTCCAAAGTAAGTTACAATGACAAAGCTGATGAGGCAGAGATGTTCTTGTTCTTCCAAGGAAGAAAAGTTTGTAATGAAGATAATGCCATAAGGGAGACCACACCATCATTCTTCAACACAACCACTGCCCCTCAATGCATTTTTCATTTAATTAAAGGGTCTTTGACCAGCTCTGCAGAATGTTTGAGGTGGGAAAACCTGTTAAAAAATGACCCTTTCCTGCCAAGCTTAAATTCACCTTGCAAGACATACCAGTCAGCAAAGCTGAGGCAACTGCATGCAGGATTGAGAAGGAGATTAATCTAAAACACTCCTTGCGTAGTTGGTTTGATTCTGTTCCCTGAACCCACATCCAACTGCTAGGGAAAAGGGCTGGCTATCATTTGCTTTGTCTAATGTCAGCACGATCACAAAATGGGCACCGAAATCAGCTCCGGATGACGGATCATTTCCTTTACTCAAAGGCTCAGTATGACAAGGGGAAAAAAAAATAAAACGGGTCCATTAGACGTTGAAAGAAGGTGGCGTGCAGACATTTCGTTTTGTTACTGATATTTACTCTCAGCATCATTCGTACTGCTGTATATTCTGTTGACAAAAGCCAGGAAAAACAGGTTGCTCAAGGTACTACAACAGGGCCATTCTGTGTACTTGAAACATCAACTTTCATGTTACAATTCCATATTCTTTTTTTTTTTTTTTAACTACCTGCACATATTCATTGGGTGTCAAGCAAAAGGTGCTTACAAAAGGTAACCCTATGGTTTAAAGCAGAATGACAAAATGAATAAAATACTCAATGGCAAAATGTAAATTTCTGAGAGGAACAAAGACACAAAATAGTGCACTGAGCATTAAGTAAATCAAAAGGGCACAAACTAAAAAAAGTTTAGCATCTCACTAGGGTAATCCCTAGACCAAAAAAAAAAGAAAAGAAAAGAAAAAAAGAAGTGAGGCATCGGTGAGGCCTTCCGAGTCCTGTGACAGGCATTGTTTCCATTTTCACTGTGGCTGTGAGCCAGGGTGATTCTCCTCAATTGCCTGTAGAGTCACTGGTGAAAATGCTTGTGAAAGTGCTGCATTCATCTTCCTGTCAAGTACCAGACAGTTTATTTATTATTATAGGTCAATTTGTTGCCACCGTGCCGTCAGCCCATGGGACACGACACAGCACAACATTTGTAATGTATTTTGAAAGAGAAACGACAACTGATCAATAAATTTTTAATAGGATAAATTTTCATTAAGATAAAGCCCAAATCAATGTTAACATGCTCAGAGATATCCCTGACCACCACTATCACACCAAAAAAAAAATGTAATGGGAGCAGACTGGCATGGGAAGGCTTTCAGCCTGCCTTACATATAGATCACTGCAACTTGGATCAGGGAGTGGTTTCAATTCAGCAGAACTAAGCTGCCTAACACCTGTTGTGTCTGACATATGAACACTGATAATTTTAGATCAATGAACATTATAAGTTACTGCTATACTGTATATCTTCAATTTAATGGAAAATTTGGGAAGGGGCTGTGCAATATTGTCAAATGTGCTTTAAATCACAATGTCCGTAAATCAGCTTCTACAGGAAACCATGCTGACAAGTCTGACATTTTGA
Source organism: Arapaima gigas (assembly GCA_900497675.1). NCBI lineage: Eukaryota > Metazoa > Chordata > Actinopteri > Osteoglossiformes > Osteoglossidae > Arapaima > Arapaima gigas. The sequence goes on along the minus strand of UFQX01000235.1, from coordinate 410,017 downwards.
ATAATATGTTGAACATTTAAAAAAAAAAAAAAAAAAAGATACCAATATATAAGCTGTAGAATTAAACTGACATATATGCTGAAATCTGTTCAATCAGGGCTTTAATGTACACAAATTTAAATTGGTATGTACCATCAAAACCTCTTCATCCATAAAAAGCCTGTAGGTACCACACAGTAAGCACATATGAACAATGTTGGATTAACTGTAGGGGGGACCCAGCTGCGTTTGAGAACCAAGTGAATGGATGATAAGTACCAAAAAGGAGCTTTAACTGCCACGTGCTTGCCACACAAACACACCGACAAGACATGCAGCACAACCTAAAACACCCTGCCCACCCTGTCACGCAGCTCACGTTATAGTTTTGATGTTCCAAGCAGCTTTAAGTCAGGAGTTGCAGGTGTGGTGCACTCATCATGGGTACTGCTCAAGATCAAGAGCCTGACATGGCATGAGCCTTAGGACACTTCATGTCAGTCCACTGATCAAGCAGTGGTACAGAGTTCCAATATAAACATAAACACACACACACACACACGGAGTAAGAACAAGCACTCAGCACCAGGTGAATTAAAACAAAGGTGTACTATATCAGGCAAGACACCAGGTGCAGAGACAACCCAGGACCTAGTAGTGGGCAGCATACACCGAGAAGCATAGCCCAGTCGCAGAGATCATATACATCTGCAAGCAATATGGCTGGGACACTCCCAAGTCTACATGGGAGATACTACAGAGTGGCAGAGAACAACAGAACCAATAGCCTATGTCATGAACAGGTAATAGTGATAGTAGACAAAGAATTGAACAGTGAAGGTGATGGGTGTATCTATTCCAAATGAGAGTAACATCAAAAAGCTTGAGAAATTCCAGGGATTGAGAAAGGAACTGGAGAGAATGCGGAAGGTGAAAACCAAGGTAGTCCCCACTGGTGAGGGAAGCACTGGGAGCCGTGACCCCTGAACTGGAAAAGTGGCTCAATCAGATGCTGGGAATGATAGTGTCAGGCATACTTGAAGAATGAATGAATGAATGAATGCATGCATGCATACTGCACCATATTCTCAAACTCCCAGGCCTCTGATAGGAGTCTGAAGAAATATACCACCCAAAACAAAAAAAGGGGGGGGGGGGGGGATAAAGGGGTTTATATGACACTATGCAGATCATATANAAACAACAAAAAAAAAAAAAGGGGGGGGGGGGGGGGGATCAAGGGGTTTATATGACACTATGCAGATCATATACTGGGATCCTGTTTTCCTTAATTTTAAAAGGCTAAAATGTGTTCCCAGAAAACCACAAACCAACTTTCCTTAAACATCACTGAGATACTGTAAAACACCTTGCAGCATGTGCAGCACTAGAGGGTAATGCTCAGAATCATACTTCACAGCACAGCACATAGGGCACCAACCCCTCTGTTCTCGGTAGTGCAATCAAACCTGTCCAGACATGTGAGCCAGAGAAATTCCATAATCGAATGAACTCTGAAACATGAAATTTATGTAAAACAAAACAATTTACTCCAATGAACTGTTCCTGCATTCACCAAGTGATAGCAGTGGATTATAAATTGATGTGTAGCTCACCTCAATCACTTCATCTTTACTTCTTCCACTATCATACGTGCTTTTCTAATCTTCTCTTTCTGTTCAGTTTTTTCACAAGCTTCTCTTTGTTTTTTGGGCTCCATTTTGCTAGATTATACTTTATGAAATTAAACCCGCGCACCCTGCACAGATGTAGAATCAAAGTGAACATGAAATGTGAACCTGTAAGGCTATTACCAATGTATGTCTCTTACAGCTTGCTGTACTCCAGTGTTGCATTGCACGGCAATACGGTACAGGAACAAGCTACTTGCACCACAAACTTTGAATCAGTTGATATCTTGTAGACAAATTTCTGATGCTGCATTATGGCTCAGCAATATAGCGGCACATCTATTGCGCAAATTGGAGGCCAGTATTAAAAGTTTGTGTTACAGTGAAATTGAATATACTGGGGCTGTGCATACTGAATTCTGGCTACTAAAAACCTACTATGCATTTTGCTTCACGTTCGGCTGTTACTAAAACATTCCTCTGTAACAAACCTGTAATTTGCTGGGAAGTCTCCCCCCCAGTTTTGGGTTAGTGTAGGAAAGTGATGCAGGAAGAAAGGAGGGGGATTCTGGGATGCCACACATTCTTAGACCGTTTCAAGTGTCTAGCGGGGCACTCTAATATTCTGAGATTTGGTGAGACAGCACTTTTCCGCTGCTGAGAAGATGGAAAGTGCAGAATGACTCACAGCATGCAGAGAGAGAAAGTAGGATACAATGAGCTACACAGAGGGTGCCAGGATTACAACTGTACTCATTCATAGAATTTGATATATATTGAGCAGAGCAGCTCATCCAGATACAGTATCAGCTAATGTTCGTTCACAAGTCTATTTACTGTAAGCAACAAACCCTAAAAGTCCAATCTGCTGCAACAGATTCCTGTTCCTCAGGCCCTCTAAAAATAGTGGGAGCAAGAATCAGAGCCAAGAGTATGCAAGACCTGATGAAATCATTCCTGCTGGACTCTAGACTGGTCAGCAAGCCACCTAGTTATCCTGAAGAGCTTCCAAAACCTTCCCTTGCATCCACTGCACCAAATTATGGAAAGACAGAATGCATCTGTCCACCCCAAGACTTGTAGCCAAATGTGATGATGAGAAATACTCAAGCTGGTATGGCTGTACTGTAACTGTGGTTGTCTGATGAGCTGGACCAACACTAGCTCTCTACAACCAAAGATAAAGTAGAACATGAGTCCCATCAAAGCCAGAGCATGAACCAGAACTTCTCCAAGAGCAGAACAGTCGGCCCATTCATCACAACTGCTGGGTTACATTTCTCTGTAGGTGTTACTCAATGGGAGTAAAAGGCATTGTAGGACACAGAAGCTACACAAGTCAGGTTTCCAAATTTTCCATCTTTTTGGGACTGGACTTCAGGGTTCCTGTCAGACAGCATGACACAGGTCTGAGCTCAGCATCCCCAGGGTACATCTGTTTAAATCAGTTTTGTGCTACTCTTGAACTTTCAGTCTGTTGGGAATGCTAAGCATATCCCATAGCCTCCATTGCATGGGTGTGACCACATGGCTAGAGAACATGCTGTATTACATTAAAACCTCTGAGGACAAGGTCCTCATCAATTTGTCATCTACACAAATCAAATGAATTGTTCTCCGTTTCAGGCCCATTGTGGACTCAATCAGGTTAGCAGCTGTAGGAAAGCCATATGTATGAGATTAAAGCTTCAATTCAGAGTTCCAGGTACAAGTACATGGTACACTTGCAGGATCTAAATGCAGGAGCTGGTAAGGCTTTTGCCCCAGCACTAATGCTCCGTCTTAGTGGGAGCAGGGTCTCTAAGGAAGCTTGTTACCCAAAGACAGTGTTAGTAGATTCTTGGAGGCTAATCTCACCTCATTGGATCAAGGGGTTTAATAAACTCCTTGGCAATACATGTTGAGAAACATTGTATCAAGAAAGAGGAAACAGAAGAACTTTGACAAACTGACCTGTAACTATGTGCAGTGTTACTTCATTGGCTAGCCAATTCCTTTCATCTTAAAAGCCATTAACCCAAGTTAAAATGAAAACAAGGCTGACCACTTCTGTCTGTACACATGCTTATTTCCACATGAAAACAAATTAGTGATAAATTACTTCAAGGGTGCACAGTGTTACAGCAGATATCACTGGTACATTTCAGCAGTCTGGGCTGTGGTTTCAGACCTGGCTTTGAACCCAGTTCAGTCTGTGTGGAGTTTGCATATTGTTCCTATGCTTGCATGTGTTTCTTGCAGGTGCCCTGGCTTCCTTCCAACAATCCAAAGACATGCATTTCAGGTGAACTATTAACTCTAAATTGCCCATAGTGTGTGTGACTGACACCTCATCCAGGTTATAGTCTGCCTTGCACCATGCATTTTCTCAGGGTAAATGCCCAACCACTGTGTACCTGCTTAGTATAAGCAGTTCATGACTAAATTTAAACCATAATTTTTTAAATTCTGTCCTAATGCCTTGATCTGGAATACAATCCCACTTTTTTTTTTAATGTACAGATCATACTGCAGCACAGAGGGGAGCAGGTGTCAATTTTAGGAACAAGACCGGAAAGCAAAGCAGATAGATCTGTGGGAGATCAACTGAGAAAGACAGGACCAGCAGTGATGTCCAATTATTTTCCAACCCCACTGAACTCCAGTCAAAACTGCAGGATGACACAGCTCACATTTACACTGCAACAGCTCTACAGACACTTCTGTAGTTCTCCAGTTAAGAATTACATAAAGTAAAAATTCATTTGATATTCATGTAATGAGTCATAGATAATGCATGCAGAGGGGTATGCTGAAAGACAGTAAGTGGCTGATGGGATCTGATACCAGAGAAGCACGGCCAGAGCCAGGGACACAACATGCTCTCCTTTTCAAATCTGATTCAGATCTGACGAAAAGCACCCCAATGGTGTTAAGTCACTGAAAAGTCCCAGCAGCTGCTGGGACAAGGGAAGAATGTCAAAACATCCACGAGTATAAACTTCTGATGGAAATTTTTGGAATGTTTTCAAGTAACTGCTAAATGAACAAATGTAAATTCCACTCTTTAGTAGGGATCTATAAACCTACCTTGGGTTAATTTTCTGCACTGTTCTGTTTTGTGCACACGCAAACACACAGCAAGAGAGAAAACAATGCAGAACAGAATTCCTCCCCTTCACAGTGCCTAAATGAAGACACGTCTTTATTGCATGGCAGCAACATGTTAATGTCCCTGTGCATCTACCAAGGGCAGACCACTCTCAGCTGGGCTGCTGGACCTTGGTTCGCTACAACTAGCTCACCAACTGATGCACATGGAGAGAGAAATAGAGAAACGCTAAGGTTTCATCTGTCTGTGGCATGTGTGAGCTCCAGGAGACGAAAGCAAGGCTCTGCAGGCCATGCTCAGACTGACTCTGTCCAAGCCACGACAGGATGAGAAACTGCAGACCTCCGCTGACTGCTAAATGCTTCCTGGCAAGGCTGCTTTAGGCTCAGCAGAGGCAATTACAGGGAAAAGTGAAAGAAAAAGGAAAAGCTGAAGACTATTGGCTTGGCAGAGAGGCAGGCAGACTGGTGTGCAGCACAGTTGCAAGCTTGCTCCATTGCTGTGCAACTCACAAGCATCTCAGAGTTCACCTTATTGTCTTAAGGCATGGAGAATGGCCAGAAGGTTGTTTTGTGTGTGTGGAATGTGACCAATTTTAGCGGATGTCATAATGGAGGAAAAGGGACTGTAATATGTTAATACAAGGCAGAGATTCATGAAGATTGATTGTTGCAAATGGGAAGCAATTTGGTATATTAGTATCCCTCAAAGTACTTGCCTCATCCCAGCCATTATGATGAGTAACAACAACACTTTGCTCTGTAGTAAACACTGATATGGGAGCAGGAACAAGCAGAATGACCAGACATAGGAAAAGGGGTTTTGGAGATGAGCCTTTCTCCCTATATTTCTCTCAAAAAAGGGGGGGTATAGCCAGTTAAAAGAAATGGTGGAGTGGGAACTGGGACAGTGACAGAGGTATGGAAGATGTCTCATTTGCCAAAATTTGTCACTTGGTTAGCTAGAGGATCAAACAGCCAAACTACTGGTTTGTAAAGTGCTGGGAAATTTCTATCTAAAATAATATGTATATCATCAGGGCACATGTTAAATATTTTATAGACTTCTACATTTAAGAAAATTGATACAATGTGTACAGTAAAAAGTATCATTTATTAATTTAAGTTAATCTGCATATGGAAAAACTAGCCTAGCTGGGGCTACCGTTGCTGGAGCAATTTCTCCTGGGTCCTGTCTTTCACCTCTTCCTCAGTTCCTCCCTGGGTTTTTCTTTGGAGATTTGGACCACAAATGTCTTAAAAACATTCGAGTTGAAATGTTATTATACATTTCCAGCGAGTCATGTTTATGAATTGTTATCCTGTCACATTACTGCATAGTCACGTGGTTTGAAAGCTGCCGAATTGAGCAGCTCCTTTCCCGCGTGGATGACAGATGCTGGAAAAGAGACTGGAACAGAACAACAGCCATACAGCTCATTGACAAAACCTGTTTAAACTAAGTGAGCGAAGGCTCTTTTGACAACCATCCCAGAAAGAAGTAGCCATTCAGTGGCCACGATCTGTTGAGCAGATGTATTCAAAAGCATATGTTTTGAGAAATGGGCAAGGCCATTGAACCAGACTATCACTGAGGTTCAATGAAGCAACTCACTTTGTATACTGCTACTGTCAGGAAATATCACTGAAGTTGTTTCAGTGAGCCTTTCATACTACTAGCCACAGGTGCACCATCTACAGGTACGCATTCACACTGCAAAATTAGGCCAGAGTGCTTGAATAGACAAGATTTTCTGTATTACAAGGCTCATTAATCTAGAGATAAAACAACTTCGGCCAGTTTAAAAAAAAAAAAATAAAAATAAAAAAAAAAAAATTCTTTAGAGCGATCTCCTGACTTGTGGTCAGCTCTCTGCTTATGCGTACAGATGTCAATTTTCCATCTGACCATCTCTGGGTGCCAAGAGACTTTACCTCATGCTCGGAAATGATCACTCCACCTGCAGCTTGACGGACAAAATTGAGGGTGTGCCCTCAGCTCAGCAGTCCAAATTGGAAGCAAAGTTGCCCACCAAAAACAAATAAAAATGTGAGCATAGTGAAAGTCATTACTCAGAGCAATGAATCACATGCGATACACAGGGCTAAAAGTCTTCTGACAGATGGTAGTAAAAGTTCATAAGAACACTCATCTCTACAGTCTATTGGATTATAGTTGTATACCTAGTGCAATGTGGAAAGAGTGCTCTGGCTGGGCTCTGTCTCTGGTAGAAGAAGCCAGGAATCACTTTCAAATCGACCAGTAAAGGTTGAATCTCTTTCACCCAGCCTCATCCAGAAGGGTCTTAGTAGACACCCTCTGTGTCTACTCTACCTCCATTTCTTTTCACCTACACAGTTTCTGTAGGCCGCCTACTTCTCATTTCTTTATTCCCCATCTGTGAAATTACATTGCTAGATATCTGGCAGAAACAAAAATTACTGTTATAAATAAATAAATAAATAAATAAATAAATAAATAGTTGGTCTTGACACCAGGAGCTAATTTGCAATTAGATCACTGTTCATTAAAAGCTGAGCTGTTCCCTTCAGAAGCAGCCTTGGCTGGTAGTCAACATGAGTTATAGTCAGAACTGAACTGACAGCATCAGTCCTGGGGGGGGGGGGGTGACTGTAAGAGATAATTGCATCACCCAACACATGAAAAGTACATTTCTCTGCTGATTTGTCATAAATCATCAATGCTAAGTGGAGGAAGTGAGGGTTGCAAGCATCACGCTGATGTAGGATGACTACTCAACAATAAAACAGCAAATCCATGTACTCATATGATCACTCATACCTGCACCTACTATTAGAAAATTTCTGTCCCTGATGTTGCTTGAGTACAAATCAGTCTTCACACAGGAGAAAAGACATCTCTATCAAGGTGATGCAAACAGCACAGAAAGATCACAAACAGCCTTGAATTTAATGCAAGTAATAAAATTAGCTGCTGCATCACCTTCCACCCATACAACACTTGCTCTATGGGCAGGAAGCACAAAACGTCAAACCACAAAACTAAGACTTCCCCCCCCCCCCCCCCCCCCCCCCCCCCCCCCCCCCCCCCCCCCCCCCCCCCCCCCCCCCCCC
>UFQX01000235.1:305000-402205 GCA_900497675.1 Arapaima gigas | reverse complement strand
CCCCCCCCCCCCCCCAGAGATAGCACTCAGCTATGACAGCCAACCTGATTTGACATTGATTAAACCAAAAGCTGTTTCCAACTAAGGCTTGTATGGAGAAGGATTTGCACAACAGACAAACCCAAAGTAAATGGATTGGAGGTCTATTGAAAAAAGGAACATTCCATCATTTCCGTTTGATGTCAGTGTTTACCTTGGATGCCCATCAGTCCTCCTCAGCCCTGGTAATACCCATTTTGAAAAGGAACTGAGAATTAGCTCAGCTCCAGCCACTATGACAGGTAAAATGAAGGCTAAAACTGAACATTCATCTGTCTCTTTTTTTAAAAATGTCAGACTTTAGTCAGTGTAGGAACCCAGTCATTGGGAGCCTATCCTGCTCACATAGGATATGAGGCAGGGTACACTTTAGAGGGGATGCTAGAACATTTCAGGGCAATTTACATTCATTTGGTCACACAAAAGGCAATTTTGAGTCACGTGTTTACCCAAAACATCCATTTAGACTGTAGGAGGAAACTGGAGCACCCAGAAAAAAAAACCCCCAGATGAACACAGGGAGAACACGCAAACACCACAAAGACTGAACTGGAGCTGAAGCCACACCTAAACAGAGCATAGGAGTTTTGGTAGCACAGCAGGTAGCTCTGGTCCCAAAAAAACAATTCAGCACAACAACCACACTTTTGAGTGCATTTAGTGTGTAACTCTGGAGAACATCTAAAAAAAAAAAAAAGCAAAGACAAATCCTCCCACTAGGAAAGCTCCACCAGGGGAGTAGGGGCACACCTTTGAATTGGCTTCAGACAACATACATACATACATACATAAATCATCATCAGTAAACCAAAAGGTTCATAATAGAATTTGATCAAAACATACAAAAAACTGTTTAAAAAAGTTCTGCACACCAAGGTCAACAAAATCCCATCCTTGCACAAGAGGGTAGGTTGGATCTTCTTTCCATTTGAGCTCTTCATCACTCAGCCATGAGTGGGAGATTCACTGAATATATTGCATTATTCAAATCACTTTTTGCTGAAAGCACTATACTGAGAACTACCATTTTAAACCAGCTTAACTGAAAAATAAACTGCTTCACAGCTGCTGGACTGTGGGTTAAAGCATGAGTTTGAATCCAGTTCAGCTTAGAGTTTGCAGGTTTTCCCATGTTTGTGTGGGTTTGCTGCTGCTTCTCCAGTTCTCCTACGGTCCAAAGACATGGACTGGAGACTCTAAATTGCCTGTGGTATGTTTGTGCGTGTGTGTGAGAGGGAGAGAGAATAAGTGACTGTGACTGCCCTAAAATGGACTTGTCATTCCATTCCATGGTGTACCCTGCCCCAGACGTTGTACTTCTATGACAGGATCTAGACCACAGATACCTTGCACTGGATAAGCAGTTATTGATAACAAATGAAAGAATGAATTACAAAACCTTCTAGGGGTAAAACTTGAATAATCAATTCTTTCCTTATGTTTTTGTGATTATAATTTGTTTTCCCATACAGTTATTTCTTTATTTCTATTGGGTATAAATGCTTCATTAACAGATTTGGTTGGTTACGTGATGTGAACCATGGAATACAGCACATGAAATTAAAGTCATAAACTCAAATGGAACAAAACCCAGTACATTATTTTGACCCCAAGAGTTACACCTGAGCTACTCTGGAGGTTACAACTGCACACACCAGTCTTTAACACACAGGTACACCCACCTGGTGATACCTGTCTACACCCCAGGGGAGCTAGCAGTTTCAACTACACTATGCTTTGCAAGTAGGCAGTGCCGCGGGCCGAGAGACAGACGTTAAATGATAGAGGCAACTCCAGACATCCAGTCCCAAAGAGAGGAGGAAAAAAAAAATAAAAATTCAAATTTTTTAAGTATTCATCTCTAAATTTCAACCTGCCAAATGCTAGACTTAAATCAGTTCCTTGCCTTGGTTTGTTTATATTTACGGTTATATATAAATCTAGTAAAATGGGTTTCGGTTGCTTGGGTATAATTTTATCGTTCTACAACTGAATGCTGAAAGGAAATACACAAACACATACAGTACTGGTGTAGCCACAGGAAGCCTTAAAATAAATCTGGGCAGCCAGATGCACTGCTCGCCAAGACTGGGAGAAGAGGGAAGGGAGGGGGTGGGAAATAAGAAGTCAAAATACAGGAAAACTTTTTAAAACTTGGGGCTTGCATATGAATTCAACAAGATGACCTCAGAACCTTGTGGATGAGATGAACCCATCAATCAGGTTCAAAAAGTGCAGAAACGAAAGCGGGCCAGGGCACATAAGGGCAGCACCCTGAGTCCTCCTGGTGAGAAAATAGTCTTGTGAGGAAAATGTTGTGAGCAAGCATGAGCGCAGATTAAGAACCAAACCAACAAACAGGAGCCCTGAAGGAGTGAATCCACCCAACTTCCAAAGAGATTCAGGCTTGTCAGGTCACACAGATGTGGTCTGCAGGGTATGGTCACATAGACCAGACCACTGGCTACGTGGTGAATGAGCGCCCACGAACTGTGACACCATACCATGCTGCATGTTAGAGGGTAGAAAAGGGTTATATAATCTGCACTTCCTCCACAATCCTCCACAGGCAGCTAGCAGAACATAGTCACTTCAGCAAACGCGTGAGGTTTGCACCATGACGTCAAAAGGAAATTCACATTGACCCCCCCCAGATTTTGATGTTGTACAAAAGCAATAGGACTAAAACCACAAAGTGTCTGTCTGTCTCCCTCTCTCAAACACACAGTTGTAACTGCAAATTCCTTGATCTATGATATATCCTTGTACAGAAAAACTAAAAAAAAAAAAAAAAAACTAAAAAAAAAGGGGGCAAAAAAAGGCCTGTGTCACAAGAGGAAAATGTTCTTATTCTCTGAACAACAACCACAGCCACCATCCCCCTGAAGAGGGCCATCGGGGAGGAAGCTCACCATGTGGACTTGCTTTCTGTGCGGCTGACAGCGCAGTAAACAATGGAACACACCCACTAGGAGCAGCCCAGCTTTGTATACAAACAGATTTTGATAAATTTAGCACAAATATGAACTTCTTTAGTTTTACATGAGCAGCAACAAGCTGCAGGTTGGAGTACAGGGTTATGCCAGTAACCATGGAGTTACAAATGTACCATGTCCCAACAAAGGGAGTGGCAGGGAAACATAACTGCCTGCATTGTCCTAAACAGAGCAGCCAGCAGTTCCTCATGGGAATGCCAGATGCTCCTACAGCTGGTAGAGGCTCACTCCCCCTGCAGGGCAGGTCAGGGGCTGAGGGGGGACAGTTGGACTGGAGGTTCTACAGCTGGTGGAGGCTTAGAGCCTCACATCTCCAAACTGTAGAATCTTAAAGCATACTAGTAAGCCTGGGGGGGGGCAACCACCAGAACAACCCATAAACAGAAATGTAAAAAGGGGCAGGCTGTTTCAGGTCTTGAGTGTGAAGAGGAACTGCAGAACACACACGGCACACAATCAGCAAGTGTATGGGCACAGTGGTTTTTCACCAATGGCTCATAAAACTTATTATAGCTCTGTCATTCTCTACTGCTGCACCGAGCACCCAAAGTCGCATCTTTGATACACGAGTTATCACCTTGACTGAGCTTCCTAAGCAGCACTCAACTGTGTGAAAGATGAGCTCAGTGAAAGGAAATCCCCCACACTCACATCCCAAGCCATCTCACCTCATAGGACCAGACACACTGCACGCCAGCAAAGCGGCGCACGCAGCGGCCGACCTCCACATCCTCGTGGGTTGTATACATCTGTTGTAGACACTGGCGGATGTGTGGTGCCACACGGCGCAGCACCTCACGGCTCATGATCACGCCCGGCCCACCCATGCAGAAGTTCTCGCCAGGCTCCAGTGCCAGCTTTCCCAACTCGTCACGGGCACCCATGCCTGTCTGGCCCAGGAAGAGTGGTGCACTGCTGTTAAGGCTGCGCAGGAAGCCCTCCAGTCGGTCACCCTTAACGTAGACGTCATCATCAGCACGCATAAACCACTCAAACTGCTCCAGGTAGTGGTCATGCATGTACTTCAGCATCATGAAGGACTTCTTCTGTGGGGGGTAGGAGTCATCCACATTCTTCAGGGCCACAACTGGGATGGGGACAGAGGAGTCTGAACCCTCACTGGAGAAGAACTCAACTCGACCTGGGATGGTCTGGGCCCATGTCCTGCCAACGCAGAAGAGGAAACTTTAGCACTTTACCTACACAGGTGCGGAAAAAGCCATAAGCACAAAGACTTCTGTACCTTATTATAAGGATATATTTGACTTTCCGCACTAGATATTCACTACTGTAAAATGCGGAGCTGATCACTGCTCTGACTAGATAACATTTCATAACTCATGTGTATTGAAGAGTTTTATTGGAATACGTAGTTACAGCCTTGGTACACACATTAATATGAAGGGGTGATCAAAAAATACAAAGAATTTTATTTTTAAAAACTGTTCCATAGATTCAAACTGGATATTCCCTGAAATCTCTACTCAGAGATCAGGAAGTTAACTGTCTTCCTGAAAACTAACAGAAAGTTATCGGGTCAGAGTCATATGCAGCACTTCCTCTTTTTTTTTTTTTTTAAAATAATAAAAAAAAATCTGTACAGCAGGAAACTAGGGGTTGACTGGACCCAATACCCTCTGGAAATGGTGTAATTTCTTCATTGAACTAAAATGTAAAAATTGCCTTTCATTAGAGACAGTCCTGAATCACAACAAAGTCCCTGGAGACTGGGTGGAACAAGAGAATTGCTATTCAGCCTGAAGGAACCCCCTCCACAGAACTCCAACCCAAGTTTCTCCATCCATTACACTCAGATAGCTACTTTCCGAACCTGGACACAGCCTACATGTGACAAACTATTGACTACATGAGTCAAACACGCCATGTGCTGCAGCTCTACAACTGCCTCTCAAATGGACAGAACTGGAAGTGGAGGCTTTCCTTTATTGTATCTGCAGACAAAAAGCAGAAGTTCTTATTTTTTGAGCATAGTGACCTTCCATTTCTGTAGGTGGCCTCAAGTGCAGTGAACTGTGGATGCTGATGGTTACAGTGCTGCTGACCTCCACAGACAGATGCAAGAGAAACCATAGCCAGTTCCACCTAAAAAGCAAGAAAGGTCTTTGTCCCATTCAGATAAAGACCAAAAACAGCCCTTTATCATAAGCAATAACCACTTGTCCAGCCCAGGATCATTGTGGTCTGGAGCAGGAGGTGTGAAGCAGGGTGCACCACTGATGGACAACAGTCCATCACAGGGTAATCCACCCCCAACACACACACACCGAGAAGGCGACCTCAGGAGAGGGGGAGGGGCTGTTTTTACAATTCTTAATCAAACGTAACACAAAAGGTGGCGGTCCACATGCGTCCTGAGGGTCTCTCTCTCTCTCTCATTTACACTCAACACTACACTATGCTCTAACGGGTTGCTCCGTGTTACCTGTGTGCGGCCACGGCGCGGTTCTTCAGGTACTTCTGCGCGGTCATGACCCCCACGAAGAGAAAGTTTTTGGACGCGGACAGCGGCTCCCCGGTGGTCGCCACACCGGACTCCCGCTGCTGCCAGGAGAGCGCGCCCCCGCTACCGCCGCCAAAGTCTCGCCTTATTCCTCCGTAGTACCCGCAGCCCCCCGGGCCAGACGCGCGTCTCTGGCCGCTCTTTCTCAACTCGGCATGGGGCAGAATAAGCCTGGACGCGAGCGCGAAGCCGAGCACCAGTCCCAGAAGGACGCTGAGCCATGCCCTGCGGCTTCGGGCCGCCATGCCCAACCCGTGTATCAGCTGTGGCCGCCTTCACTCCGCTCCGCTTCGCTCAAGCTGGAGACCTCCGCACGCTGCCGCACATCGTCAGAAGAGCTCCACCAGCCGCCTTCTCCACCGCACACGTAGACACGCGGCCATGAACGCACACACGCCAGCTAAACGGCCCGCTTCACGTCACACCGCTGCTCATGTAGCGCGCTGTCCTGCTCCTCCAGGAGACGGAAACCCTTCAATCTGCGACCACCCATCTCCCCACAAACGGCTCCACGTTACCGGCTCCCTCACCACCGTTGAAATGCAGGCTCTTCAGACGAACTCGAGTTAGCGGTCCTGTTTGTCCTCCTCGTGTTGCCGTAGGAAGGCTCTGATTGGCTATATCGGACACAGCATGCTGACGTAAGCGCCTATTTCAGGAGTAGAACGTGTCTTTATTAAACTATGTCTGGCGCTTGACTGAATAGAAACTTTAACGTAAAACTTATATTAGTCAGGTATATTCAACTAAGTAAATGTTTTATGCGCATTTTTATTATAGGTTTAGTTACATTTTAATAGTGTAACGACTAGAGTTCATGATACCCCCTAGTGAAAAAGTTGCAGCTTTCATTGACTATATTCACTAGTAAAACTAGATAAACATTAAATAACTTCCGAGTGCAGCCAGTAAGGGACCATACAGTAGTTAAAAATGTTCAAAATATTTTAGTAAGAACTATTTGCAAAACGCATACGTTACATGAATTTAACCTTTAAAAGGACGCGAGCCCGAAGCGCCATCCGGCGGATATTTTAGAACACTACGTTTAAGTGTAGGGGACTGCGGGTCTGGTGAATCCACTTGCAATATTCTACTTTATTCCATCCAGTAATAGCAAAACATGAACACCGAGCTTCATTCACTCATTTCATCCCCCGCAATGCTTAACGTACTGTTCCTATCACTGCAGTGTTCCTTCCAAACCTTTTATATATTTTAAAGTATTGCTGTCACACTTCAGAGAAATTTGAAGTTCATACTTTGATTATCATATACTCAATGACAACTCAACGGGATGCAAAACAATCCATCTCTTTAAAATGGACAATTCACATCAAATAAAACCTGCTCAAAATTTGCATCATAATACACCATAGACAACTTTTACACACACTTTTTTGTATAGAAAATTTTAATGAAGTTATTTTACAACATACAACAAGCTTTATTCAAGCTGAACGGAGCCAAAGATAAGATCACATTGAAGAGCAAAAACGACTTTCTGTACAAAATTATGCCGATCCATTCACCGGAACGTCTTCCTCCATTTCTTCTTCGCCATCATCTTCCTCACCTCCATCCTCATCCCCCTCTCTTCCATGGTCTTCCCCTGTAGCTTCTTCCATCTGTGCCACAGGAACTCCCTGCACAACATCCTCTTCATTTTCTTCCTCTTCTTCCTCCACCACACCTGCATGGCCTATAGAAACCAGAGGCATCAAAACCACCGAGCAGTCAAACCATCAATGCCGGCCAACAGAAGATGGCGTGGAAGGCAGATCCAAAATCTTAAGACAGTTCCAAATTCACATACCCTGCCTAATGTCCCTTCCAGGGATCTGGCCAGACTGCAGCAGTCCTTTCAGTCGCTCTACCTCAGCCAGCGATGTAGCACTAGCAATGGCGTTCTGAAACACAGAAGACCACTGTGGATTCAGGGAACGTTTCTAAAGGAGAATCTGAGTCTGTGCCTGAAATTTACTAGCATAATAAAGTGGCTTGTATATGTGCAACTAATACTCAGAAAGTGCATAATGAGTCGTTACAATCTTCCAGTACCTTGATAGCCTCCACATCAGCCTGGGAGGGTCCAGCCTTCCTCTTTTCAGCCTGAAGATTCGCTCCAGGAGTGAATCTGAAAGACAAAAGTGTGGTCACTTGCCATTTCCTTTATGGCATCGCTTCTGCAGCCTTCCAAAGACATTATTCAACTATCAGTGTAGTATCTGATCTTAGTCAATATACTGATACAGCAGGGAATACTCTGACACAGCCCTTGTGAGAAACACTGACACCCCCCCCACCACATTTCCTGCAATTTTCTTTAACCCCAAGCACTCTGAAATCCAATTAGGATCAGACACTGAACAGTATTATTACTGTAGCGCTCCTCCATTACCATGTTTTGGTTTCTCCAGCCCACAATACCCAGATTGCAGTGTTTCTGAGGGTCTGTATTCAAGCAAGTATCGTCATCTTACGTTTTGCTTCGCTTGGCAATATCCTTTGCAAGCTGTGCACCTCGTTTGCCTTTGAACATTTTCTCCGCCTCCTGACGCTCCTATGATAATATCAAAAAGTTACAGACAGATGTTTCCATTCAGCAACACTGTCTTGCGTGGTGCCACTACAGGGCTACCCTTCAGAGGCAGGTTCAGTCAAGTTCAGTCCATGAGTTTCCTTCGGTAACAAAGTGCATATACAGTTCACACAGATTTATATCACCATCAATAATGTTCCTTAGATGTACTGTACAACTTAACATTGAATGAATTTCTACAAAGAAATTATAACTAAAACATTTTGCTGAAACATTAACAAAGGGGTTCATGAGCCAAACAAACCCATGTTCTCACTTGGCAGTGCTACCCTCTGTTTACCTTCAGTTTGACTTTCTGGAAATCAAGCACTCGGAGCTGAGGAATTTTGTTAATTACATAAAGCCTGTAATGCTTCTTGTTGGTCACTGGATTTCTTAAAAGGCTGAAAAAAAGAAAATAATGAAGGAACAATTACAGCTATCCCATGCAATCCAAATAACTGCTGTAACAAAGTGCGCACACTTGTAATCAAAATTCCCTATCCAAATTGAAAACCTGGGCGAAAGGATGTAGTTCTAGGAATGTGAAATTATTGCCTTAGAATAGTAGTGCATTATGAAAAGTGAATGTAATTCCAAAGGCGTGTCTGTCTGCCTTTATGAATGTGCTAATTGAATAAATGAGGTGGCAGAGCAATCATCAGTGACTTCTGTGGATTGTCTTTCCTGATATGAATGCATCTGACAATAAGTGCAGTTACAAAATTGTTCACAATAATCGCAACATGTTCAGGGGAACTGTGCTTTCCTTAGAAGAAACTTAAATTTAAAGGGGGAATAACTCTAGAGCAGTAACTCCAGCGCTGAACTTTTCAAAACAAAACTCTCCTGGGATTTCACACTCAGAAGCAGCCAGGAAAGGTAATAGCAGTGCACTGCAGTTGTATCCCAATAGGTTTGTGCCCTGTGCACTCAGTTTAAACGTGTTATTGCTGTCACTTTCCCCACATTATTAAGTGACGTATTCTAAGAAAGTATAAAAGCTTGCAAAGAAATCCTTAGTGGGCTTACAGAAGTGTATTGGGGAAAATTGGTTGAAGGATTTTGGATGAGGTGGAAATGCATTACTAGTTTTCACCATTTGAAATGACTAAATTTATTCTTCCACCGTCCAAATAATTGGTAACTAACATGCATTCAGGAACGGATTAGATTTGGATAGTGATGGCTACCTATATTATGAAAAGTACATGTTCTATATTAATATGATACTAAATAAGGTATAACAATTTATATGGTAATCTTGGGCAGTAAATATTGTGCATGATAGGTCAGCAACTGTTAATATTCTGGCCAGTACAATTTGAGTACTGGGTGTTAATATGAGTCTACTAGCATGACACCATCTGTTTGAAATGTTTTTTCTTTTTGCCCTTGAGGTGTCGCACGTCAGTTCCTTTGATAGACAGAGCGTCGGTGATGCAAAACAAATTTCAGAGAAACCTGACATAGTTGAACAGTAAAATTTAAAATACTGAATGTCATATTTGAACAAAAGCATACCTGAGCAATGTTAAGGTTTTAATGGAGGCCAGAGGATCCAAATCTCCCTACAAAGTGGAGTAAATAAAACAATTAATTCACTTATCCTGCCCAAGGTAACCTATAAAGTTAAGTTTCTTCAATATGCTTACAACTACAGCTCTAAACACCAGCTGTCATACTAACCCCAAATATTAACATTTAGATGGGTTTTTTTTTTTTAATTAAACTGTAAGCTTAAATGAGGTTAGAAGCAGTGAATGTACAGTGTTCTACAGTGAACTATTGACATTTTCCCTCTGACATTATCATGCAGACTTACCAGCTCTTGGATGTTGTTGTTTGTCAGCACCAGCTCCTTCAGGTTGGGCAAACACTGCTCCAGACCTTCACCTATTCGACTTGAAAGGGAAAGAGTTAATGTTCACTTTATTGCCGTGCTTCAAAAACGTACAGATTAAACTAAATACAGCTTTTCCATACTGCAACAACACATACAAGTCACTTTATTAGGAACACCTGTACACCTGCTCGTTCATACAATTATCTAATTAGCCAATCATGCAACAAATGTGTAATGCATAAAATAACACAGACTTGGGCCATAAGTAGATTTAAATAGAAGTTTGATTCACATTTGACTATGTCATTACACTGACCAGTCTGTGTGTGTGTGACTGCATGCATGCATGCATGCTAAAGTGCTTTATGCTGTTGTAGTGATATTTAGGAAAGTTGGTTTTAGGGTTTTCAGATGGACTGGAAAGCATCATTATTTTTCCAATAAAAAATAATGGAAATTGCTGTCTTGATTTACATGTGTTTGTTTGACACAGCCTTTTCTGACACCAATTAGATGTGTAAATCAAGACATGCCTGTTTGTGTGTGCATAAATGCAGGGATATAAACATATACTCTCACACACACGCAACTATATATATAGCCATACACATTGTGGATTATCTTGCTCACACCAAACTATAAAAGGTAAAATAAAGGTACAAAAATGTGTTATACAATTGTGCATGATCTTATACACATATGGTATATACAGGTATTTGTTTTCAGTAATTTGTATTTGGGCAGCAGGTCACATAGTGGTTAGAGATGCTGCCTCTGGATTCAGACGTCATTGGTTTGATTCATACCTCCTGCTTTAGTAGCCTACAACAAAGTATTTCTTCCTAAAAATTACTTCAGTAAGACACCCAACCGTACAAATGGGTAAATAATTCTAAGTAGCTTAACAGTGCAGAATAAATATAAACGTACACACGCGCATTAAGTATTATTATTAAACTATGAAAGAAAATTAAGAAAAACACCCTACATCTGGGTATTTCTGCTTGTGTTCCAGGGGAGAAGGAGACTACAGCCGCTTACCATATCCTGTTGTTGTTCATGAGCAGAGTTTTGAGCCTCTTCAGCATGGGGAACCCATCCAGCTTCCGAATTTCATTCTCCGAGAAGTCGATGGTGTCAAACTGGTCCAGAGTGGCTCCGAGGTTCTCCAGGACGGGAATTTTATAACCTGCGTGGCCACATAAGGGAAATGAGAGCGCACGAGGTGTACAAAAAACCGTTTCTCAGACAGGCCCCAACAGCCATTTCCAGCGCCACTAAAGCACGTAACTTACCTCGAAGGTCCAGCTCTCTGTCCCGAACTGGGTTCGTGTACTGTGCCGCCTGCTCGATGAGCTCCGCCGACAGCTTAACCATTTCGGAAAGGTTTTAGCTCCACAAAACACACAAATGCAGCAAACACAAAAACGTACCACACTCGCACACTCTGGCGCCCGGAAGTGTGCTCGCTCTTCCCCAGCATGCACCGGGAAATTGTAGTGTTTCCTCAATACCCGTGGTTGACACATATCGCCACCTACCGGGCTGGAGTTTAAACACCAGCAGAGCTGTTACGAGAGAGGTTCATTTCAGTTTCGCCCTTCAGAAAAAAAAATATTTTGAAATAATACAAAGTGAGTTTTTTGTCTTCATTCTGGGCGGCACAGACGAAATACGACGACAAATCAGTCCGTCAATCAAACTTTTGTTTTACTTTATGTTCTGCTGTCCTGCGTTTTTTTTTACCTGTTTCCTCTTCTCTTCTATCTAGTTCAGGCCCTTCTTGTCTCACTGCTCTTCCATTACTTAAAAAATCTCCCAGTACCTAAACATCTGCCCTGTTACAATTGTTCATGTTCATGTAAGTGTTTCATATCCCCGAAATGCAATCAATTTGCTTAATTTCCATTGTGTACTCTACACTATTTTTTAACTTGACGTATGCAAAACTACATAGTTAAAAATGAAATTATGCATATATGCTGCTCTTCTTCACACTGAGATGTGTTGCCCACTGAGCACTTAGTGATTTTTCATTATTCACAATAAAATGCACTTTTATTGTTTGTGAAGAGGAGAACAATATTATTTTAATGCAATGAATGTCATGTATTTTTATTTGTAGAATGCACTGGCAATTTTACTTAGCTTCAGGCAGTCTGGCTTGACCAATTTGTATCATATTATAGTTTGCAAAAATAATGTATAAAATTCAGAAAATGTAGATTTAAAAAGAGAGAAGAAAAAGAATTAAAAGAAATAACTTCTGTTCATTTGGCACCCTTCTTTGCACACTGAGGTGTCACGTTGGTCACTGACATCACCAGGAAGAGGTTTATGCCATGTGACCATGTGCTTTAGGCCTGTTTCTCACACTGCAATTTACTGGATGTCTCAGAAGCTTCAGGGTTACAGATTCCACTGGCACCACACAGCAAAAAGGCATTTAGTCTGTTTCTCAGTGGACCATGGTGCATCTAAAGCTCTTTGCCTTTTATCTGTATACTTGTTTAGTTTGAGCTGTATGTCATTTTGGAGAAAAGGATCTGCTGAATGAAAAAATATAAATGTGTCCAGCACCTGTCTTTGCAGACAGATAGGTTGTTGTATAAAGTGGGACACACAGTCTGCGATTGAATGTTTAGAAGATGATCTGAGGCATCTTAAGGGAATGCATGATGCAATATCCAATTTAATTAATACAAATGACCACCAATAAAATCAATATTTTGAAAGCTAGATTTAGATCATTATTGCTATTTAAAATACACAATTTAAATTCTGTTACCAGCAGGATTTTGCAAGGACAACAGGACAAATCTTTCTAGCAGCATTTCAATGTTCAGCATCTCTACCAGAATTCTCACACTGGGTGGGGGTCACTTTTATATGCCTTAGTTACACACCTATTACAAATATTCATTTATTATTTATCACTCATTTAGCACATTCATTTCTCATGATTACTATTTAGTATTTAGCTGACTGCGCTATCCAAGGTGACATATAATACTAGATACACTGCACTAAATTCCAAACAATTCACTCATCTACACTGTAGAGAAATTTAACACACAGGCATACATACATACCTACATACACTCTAATTCACCTGAAACAAATCTTTGGATTGTTGGAGGAAACCCACATGAACATGAGGAGAACATGCAAGCTCCACAGTCTGAGCACTGATCAAACCACATCCATTTGCACAGCCCTGGTACTGGGACACCTGCTGTGCTACCTTGTTACTACAAGTCTATTAAAAACTTAAAAGTTTTGTTTGATCGCAGGAAAAGTAATGTTATCAAAAAAAGCCTGTGCTTTAACAATCATGTTTGTAAGCCTATCTGTCTGTTGTTAAATGCACTTTTTTCCTCTGAGTTGTATGTTGCTTTGGTGTCTGCCAAATGCATTCTGGTAATGTAAATTCATTCAATTATTCTGTTTGTTTGTTATACACACATTAGTATTCTTAATTTTATTAACTTACAATTAAATCCTGTTTCTTAATCATTTTGCAACAATGTGGGCCAAAGGATGTTACACAAAATACCTATTTTTATTATTATTATTTCTAGAGTTGGCATCTGTGTGGGATCTACTGCTTATATATTTTCTGAAGCTTCTCTGGCAGCTTTGAAGAGGCGTCCTTTCATCAGGGTGAAAAATGTGTATCATGCCTGCAGGGTCCTCTGCTTTGACATTGCAACCACAAAGAAAACAGTGCACTGAAAAGTAAGAACTTTAAACATATTAAAAGACCAGTACACAGTTGCAGACTGTGGATGTAGAGCTTCTGTGGTTTTGAATTACAACAAAAGATTCATAAAGTATAAATGAAATAAAACAACTATGAATTATTTTTGCATTGTTTAGTTTCAATATTACTTAAAACAAAATATGCATAGGACAATAACTCACAAGAACAGAAAGCTTTTCAGCCACTGTGTCCAAGATATGGACACATTTGCAGATTCCATGCACTATAAATTATACAATTATGAAATCTGCAAAAGCAAGACCCACTTTATTAAAGACAACAATTTACTGCAGGGACTGACAAAGTTAGTGTAAATGATGGGCCAATTTATTATACAAAATCTCTCATTTTCTCTTTAGTCCTGTGAATGCTTAACAGAAGGAAAGAAGAATGCATGTAATTGTAAATGATTTAGAAATTTTTAAACTAACTTTGTAGAAAACAGAACCCAATAAATTTTAAATCCAATCAAATCTATTCTAAAAAACTGTTTTTTTTCCTGGCAGTCCATTTATAAAGATTCCTTACTAAGAAAAAGTCTATTTCATTTTAAAAACCAGAAAATACAAATCTTACAAGTTTTATTTCAGAGAATATTGTGTAGCTTCACTAAAACTGTAAAGAGACATTTGGAATTAAAAAAAATGTATACAGTATATCATAGTGTGCGTGTGTATTTATTCATGTTTATTATCAAAGTTGAAATATGATGTGGCACAGTGCCAGCAACTTACACAACCACAAATATGCTCCACTACATTGTGACACATGGAGTATTGGCACGATACATTAAAGCATGAAGCCACAGGCTGAAAATGTAGAACAGACAAGCAAAATTCACGTGAAGGGTTTTTTTCCTCAGCCCGCGATGAAGCATGTTTTACAGCAGAACTCCCGAAAGAGCTTTTTTTCACATAGCCTGTTGGACTTCACCATCTCACAGAAGATTTCATCTGCTGGAGATGGAGAGAAAAAAGAGACATGTTCAGAAAAGTGACGTTAACAATAATAACCTGCAAATGAGTCAAGAAGCTTTCCACCCCCTTCATCATTTTCCTCCCCTTCTGCTTTTACTTTTGCGATTAAACCTGGCTGCCAAAAGACACCACTAGAGAGCCCCATGGTAACCAGCCATGAGGCCAGCTGTGTTACCAGATGTGTTCATCATGCTGTATATGACTGTGCACCGCTGGTTCTTCTCAAACGTAAACAGATTACAGTGCAGTATGGACCAGGGAAGGAGTCTGGCAAGAGGGACTTTCTTTAAAGGAGAGCATGGAAAATATCACATCCCTAAAAACTTTACAGCTGTAACATTCTCAGTCTACCATCAGAAACTCAGAAGTGACTGGATCTCTCAGCTGTAGACCCTGCAAAACTTCAGTGTGCTCATATCCCACTTTTTTCATACCTGGCATTCCCCTGTGCAAGCAAGATTCAATGCTGCAAAGGCTAGTCTTACCATTGTTACAACTGTTGTTGATAATACAGGCTCCACCCACAAGACTGTACCCTTCTCTGCAGTTGGTGCAGGTAATTCCAGGGCCACTGCAGTTTAGGCACTGCTCCTCACACCTGGCAACCATAGACAGAAGAATTAAATAAAGAGCATCTTCACTTCATCTTTTTCTGTTTTAGACTTGGAGGTCAAAACTGAGGCCATGATGTTGCTGGAGTGTGTAGCCATCTCACTAGTGAGGAATATCAGGGGACCACAGTTTTTGCAGACTAGATGCTACTCAACCCCACTCACAAGCAAAACAAAAATTTTTATTAATAGGATTCACAGTAATATACACGACAGACTAACAGCTTTGAGGAGACAGTTGTATATCTCTGTCAACAAGCAACACACTGGTGCTCTGGCTGGGGCTCTGGTGCTATAAAAACTAGAAGGTCACATAGATAACAGGATGAGAACTGTCAGCAGAGCAGAGGGTACTCTGACACTGTAACAGCTGATGGACTGCGTTTGTATCAACAGATGTAGGAGATGGGAGAGCCAGAGTAGGCAAAACACGTCTACCTACAAACTTTAAAGTCTGCTGTCGTACCGCAAGTTTACCTAACTTGTTTCCCACTCCCTGTCTCTGCATTCTGAAAGTGATGTTAATTAATGGCGATGTGTATAGGTGTTTATCTATTCACCGAGGCTGCTAATCCTGAGGAGGAGCTGCTGAGAGCAGATCAAGTTGTCCTTACATGCCCCCTCAAGTTGCTTGTGACTGACAGCAAATCAGACAAAACCAAACAATCGCAGACAGGAGACAGCTGCCAATACACTGACTTTTGGCACGTTGTCGGTAGCGACCCAGTGGTGTGGTCTGGGTAGTAACCCTGGCTGCAGGTTGGCACACACATCCACTCCTCCTGCAGGAAGTTAGCTGCACACTGGACACAATCTTCTCTCCCAGGTCCTGAGGGAGCAAAATATGATGGGTCAATGGTCCACCTGCCCTTTACTCCCACACTGTGTCAACACGCTTGCTACTTCACCAAATTACGATCAGTCTGTCCCTCAGTGTATGACCTCTAGGTGAATGTCAGCCCACCCCAGTCCAATGATCAACAGATCCTAACCTCAGCCTACAATCAATACACCCTCCTACACCTGCTCACCTGGGGCCATGTATCCTCTATCCCAGTCTACCAGCTTCCTGACTTCCCATCCACTGTCTGAACACATTTCTCACATCAGTTCCCCACAAGCCAGCACACAACCCCTTCATTTCACTTACAAACAGGCTTGTTGTGACTCATACTGTCTTGTGACATGAAAACATATTAACTCGGTTATGGGACAATGTGAGAGATGTATGACATGCTTATTTCCATCTGAAGGCACAAGCTGAACTTACCTGTGCAGGATGAACAAGAATCATGGCAGGGGAGACATGCCATCTCTTCCAAGTTGAAGAACATCCCACTGGCGCACTTTGGCACACACATCATACCCGATAGACTGTAAGAACATACACACACACCCACACACAAAAAAACATGCTATTACTATGAAGCAAGTCAAATGAACAGAGCCCGCTGAGAAATTAACAACAAATCGACCGAACTTGTACAGTAAACAAAGTTCGCAGCATTTTGCTTAGCAAATAGTGAGCTTCAAAAACAGCTCAACACAGACATAACCAACATTGTAGTTGCCTGTCACCTGTAGCCCTCATTGCAGTCAGTGCACCTTTCAGAGTCGAGGCGACATGCCCTGCAGTTGGTATGGCACTTCTGGCACTGCCTGTGGACTGCAAGAGGACAGAGAAGGGAAAGACTGGAGGGTTTGCCTTATAGATCAAACAAATTCCGCCAGGAACTGGCTCCTGTGGAGGTTCCCCAACACATGAACTAACTTCTCATGGTAATGGTGAAGAAGTTAATGGTGTCTTCTCCCCTCAGATATCTACTCTACATCATCCCCCCTCATGGCCCCTTCTGCAGTCTTCATGACCAAATTCACAGAGAATGAGTAGGAGAATTCATTGTTCACTAAAACACTTTTTGATCCAGAGCAGTTTGCTATCACTTAGTCGATGAAATGTCAGCTCTCAATGTGCAATCAAACACAACCATAGAATTTAAAACTGAAACAAGTTAAGTTTGTCAGTTTTGCTTAAGTGATTTGCTCTCCAAAGGCTGTTGAGTTTATTACTCATTCAATTTTTTCAGACATCAGTATTTTATTGCTCTGAAAGCACACATATTTAGACAAAATTTTACTTTCAGTCAACAAAAAACTCCTGTTTGTTTGCAAACAGACTGAAAATTTTCCAGACATTGCCTTCTTTCCATAGTGTGACAACAGGTGCTGGGAATTTGAATCCTGACTTGGTCCTGCGCCCACTAACCATCGTCTGCGTAATAGCCCAGGGGACAGCCGGGAATGCAGGTGTTGCTGTCATCGTGCAGGTAGAGGCCTTTACGACATGCGTGACATTCGCCTGCTGCCCAGCCCACACACCTCTCACAGCCAGGCCTGCAGCGCTTGCAGCGTCGCACAGCCTTGTCTTCAAAGTACCCCAGAGGGCAGTGGCTCACACACATCCTGCACACAGATACTAGTGTGTTCTTGAGTCTTACAGAGGAGTCCTCACCCCAAAAAGTGGCACCACACGTTTAATGATATACTGGCAAGTCAATTTTGAATCATTTTTCAGAACAGGGATGCATTAGGCTACTTAAAAAAATATATATTTCTGACTTATTATTCACATGCATTTAACTTGATGAGATGTGCTCTCAAAGCCAAGCTCCCACCTTTACCTGCCTGCCTGGTGGCTTTCCAGGCTGAAGTGGACACAGTTGAGGCAGTGTTCAGCAGAGGGGCCATTGCAGCCCTGCTTCTCACACTCCGGGTGGCATGGCCCTGTGGGAGGTCACACTGGGGTGAGCAGCACCCGGTGAAGAGATGTTCATAGTGCACCATCTCCCACCTACCATCATACTCGTCCTCCTCAGGTTCCTCTAGCTGCTGTTCTGGCCTTGGGGTCTCTGCTACACTGGTGTGCAAGTGGGAGAGTCTGTTGTAGGGGTGGTCTGAGGTCCCATACAGGATGAGAGTCCATTCTTTCAGCTTACCTGGGTGAGGTGGGCAGGGTTTGTGCACAATACCTCAAAGTTTAGCAAACATTACATTCTCATTAGATGCTGACTGTAACACTCAGCAGTGTATTTAGTATATTTAATGGAATAATATTTAGTTTATAGGCATAATTTTAAAACAGTAGTGCATTTTAACTGTATACAGGTATCATTTTTTACAATGCTTCTAAATCCACTGTGCAGGTGGCTTTGGGATCCTTACCCATAATCTCTGGAATACGTAGTCTTGAGGGGGATTCTTTGATCTCCAGGGTCCACAAGCCCGTAGCGTGCTCCCCCCAGCAGTGGACAGTCATGATCTCCCAGTTCCTAAAGCCCTCCTTAGAGTTATCAAATTGCCTGCAGATGGGGGACATTCATACAAAGGGATACACATGGGCAACGTGGAAATGCAGGTGGGTTTTTCCAACCTGAGAGTTTCCAGCTTTCCTCTATGCCACACCAGTATAGAAAACTTGCAAAGCAGTACAATGCTCAATTTTGTTTGACACTCCAATCCTTTTTATCTGTTTTTCTGGTGACAGTCAGCTAATAGGCTTCAGCAAACTATTCTATTCTATTTGCTATATTGTAACTGCTGCAGAAGTAAAGGATTGCAGTAGGTGGTGCAGTAGGTAGCATGGGTACCTCACAACTCCATCCAGCTGTGGGTTTGGACATGGATTCAATTCCAGTTCAGTCTGTTTGGAATTTGCATGTTTTTCCCAGGTTGTTATGGGTTTTTTTTTGCTTTGATTTCCTCCCACAACCCAACAACATATGTTCCCAGTGAACTGATGGCTGTATTTGCCCATAGCTTTTTTATGCATGAGGGGCTACGCGTGTGTAATTGCCCTCTGATGGACCATGGCCTCTTGGAAGATAAGCTCTGGACCACTGTGATTCTGCACTGGGCAAGTGGTTACTGATAATGTAAGTAAACTGAAAAAAGAAAAAGAGCCTAGTGGTGGTGCTTCATACAGAGCACCTCTAACAGCTTTGTAAATTTTGCTAAGAAATTAGATACAGTCTCAACACCAAAAAAACCTCTGCATCACCTCGAATCACCTTCCTATCCTAACAATTACCAATCAGCACATCGGACATAAAGATAGGTTTTTAGGACTTCCTCAGGAAATAAGTACCCAGTGTTCACCACATGCTATTAGGACTTAAATCCATTTACAAACAAGTATTTCTATAAAGTTGTTTTTTTCTGACAACGTGCTTCTAAAAATTTACTTGGGTCCCTGGCACTCACTGCCTCTTAACTCATCATATTTAATGTATATACAGTAATATAAATACTCTGCTGATCCATTCCAGAGAAAATGAAATTCTAAATCCAACAGCCTGTCACAGCAGTAGCACCTAGTGTGAAAGAGATGACTTGGAGGCCCAGGTTATGACTCTTCTCTCACTAACTCAGGGCAAATTTTGCCTATAGCCACTTACTGCTGTGACAAAGCACCTTTGTCCGTCAAACCTCACCTTGGAGAGACTTAGATCTGATTCGGAGAAAAGACTCTGCAATCTACCCATTTACTGTTGCCACATGAATGTCATAATAAGCTAGGAAGCAGCTGCTGACTCATCTCTGTGATACAGTGTTGTGCAGATAATATTGTGCTGTTTAATAAGAGACCTTCCATCTTTCTTAATTTACCTCCATGGGATCTCAGTTAATGATTTCCCTTGACCCACATTAAGTAAGCATTTTTTGTCAATGCAAAACCAAAAAAATTCTTTTTCAATTCATGAGGATCTAAGAAAACAGAAGGGTTTACTCAAAGGCAGTGCCACTGAGGTTGGTATACTGTGGGTAACCTGCTAGCATTGAACACTAAGCCTTTGAAACACTTGCAACTATAATGAAAGAAAATTTTTGGCATTCCAGTCTGTTCTTGCATGGTTCAGTGTCATCCTTAATGTGATGTGATGGAGGTGTTCCTAATATCTGCCAGCCTGGTTAACATCTCAAAGTGGGGCATCTGGAAACAGGGCTGGTGAGAGTGCAACACTTGGGTGCTCACCTCTTGGCCAACAGCTGTGAATGTGTTCCTGAGGGTGACACCAGACTAATCTGCAGGTCTCCTCGGCGTGGGTGTGCTATGGTGACCCTCACCACTACATGCTCCAGGTACACAACTTTTTGGTCTGGCTGCTCTGAGCATCCCGTTGAGTTCATGCTAACCCTCAGCAGCTGGTCAGGCCGGATGTACCTGAGGGAACAAGCCAAAGAATAGCGAGAGTCACACTGTTTGCTGCATCAATCACTGCGTGGGTTGGTCAAGTGACAATGCCTCAGACAGTCTGTTCATCAATGTCACAAAGTCCCTTGGAGGCCTCTGCCCAGTAATACTGCAGTAGTCTGCCATGAAGATTACCTGTTTTTGCATAATAATTATTATGCAAAAAAGGTCCATGATTCGGCCCCTCATTTCTCCTTTCTGCCCTTACACTCATGAACTTTAATCTTTAACACACACACACACACACACACACACACACACATACACACACACAGACAAGGAGACCCAGCAGCAGAAAGCTAAAATGAATATAATACATCCAAAATGTTCTAGCATTCTTGTTTCTATGAGATAAGTAACTCACAAATGTATAAATATTTATGATCTGTTCACAGAAGGATACCAGATAATCCATTACAGAACATAAACTGTCTCATATATGCAGCACATTAAATGAATATTAGAATATTTCTCTGGTCTCTCAGACTGTAGACTCCAGTGGAAAATTAAGGAAACCATTAAATCCATCCTAACATGCGTGTTCGTTCTCACAAACAATGCAAAATTACAATCTACTGGGGTACAACATAATTTTGTCCAACATGATGCTCCCATCCTGGGGAAAGTAGTTCCTATGAATTATTAAACTGAGTTACAGTTTGCAAAGAGCCAAAGAATAACTGAAAACAATTATAAAAAGGCAGATGCATTTAGTATCACTGTTCATTACAGGAGGTCAAATGTGCCAGCTGATCACATGGATCACAGCAAGTAATTAACTCCGTTTTGTAGGCATCATCGTTATGGTAATTTCAGTTCAGTGCTGCTGTATTGAACAGCTGTAAAAATCTGCAAGGCGATCATTTATATTTGAATTAAAGAAGAAACTTGGCACAAAAAACTTGGCACAATAAAACCAATTATCTGTACAAAATGGTGAGACTGTGTTCCAAATGAAAATTCAGCAAATAAATGACAGATTTAAACTGGTTACCAAGGGAAACTCCCAAACTGTTCCAAAGGCGCAAACTAAAATTTCGCCCATAGTACTTTTTGCTTTGAAGGTCACCAACAAAATACACTAGCTCCTCAACATACAAATAAAACTGGGACCACAAGTCTTTTTGCAAATCAGTCAATATATAATCGCTTCCAGTATTACCAGAGCCAGACAATACATTCATTACCTAGAGTCCTACAGCCTAGGATAGTATTAGTTGAAATTTTATAGCAGTTAATCAGTTCTTACCATGGCCATTAAGTTCTCAAGATTTTAAGGCTACTTACCCTGCTGTACATACTCCACCTTCTTCCACAAATCCAGAAATTGACTCTAATTCACTAAAAACAGAGGATCATCTAACTGGTAGACTGATAGACTTACTGGTAGACTGTGGTTTTGCTAAACTGATTTTTTACTGAGGATAGATTGCAGTAGGATTGAATAAAGGTGTTTTGGGCAACTGAATTGTTGAACAAAAAGAAGTAATAAAAATATATGTCATGGTCCAAGAAAGAAATCCTCTGAAACCCAAAAGGTACAGACACTGTAAAATATTATGGTGGTGCAATGGTATAAAATCTACTCCACTGTGCTGCCACAGGTCCCCCTGCTCACCTGGGCCTGTTGTCTGATGCCTCTGTACAGGTATGCTGAGGGGGAACAGTTCTCCATGTCTGGGCCTCCAGGACCATGGCCTCTGCATCCACCAGCCCAAAACCATAGAGGTGGCTGACTACATGGGTTGGAAGAAGCCTGATTAATGTAAAAAAGCAACCCTTCTGCATTTTAAAGCCTTTGATTAAACAATGACAACGTTCTCTTCATTGGTTCACTGGAAAATATCCAGGTATTAAGAAGAGAAAACCTATAGCAACATGGGAAAATCAAATTTAATAAAGCACTGAGAAAGAGATTTTATTAAAAATTAATCCAACGGCCCCTGGAATTTCAAGGTACCCAAAATCTCATCTGCTGACAAGCTCTGGTTCACCAGCACCAACCTTTGTGTCCTGCAGCATTTGTCTTCCAGTCATGGGCTTTTAGGTGGGCTGGCCGAGATGTTGTCACCAGAAGGTGCTGAACATCTCTCCAGGTAAGCAATGGACTACAGAGCATAAGCAAAAAATGGATCAGCACTGAAAGCTCTGGAGTTTGTGCCCCAAAAGCAAGACCAGCAATGTTTATTTTTTTAAGTTAAAATTACTTTACCTCAACTGTTTTTATAATCTTTGCAACGGGCTGGTGTCCCATTCAAGGTTAGTTTAAAAGCTTAGCACCCACAGATTCTGGGACATGCTCCGAACCGCTGGATTAACTGATTGATGATTAACTGATTGATGGTAATGGATGGATGGATGCTTGTATACGCTTTGTATTTTTAAATAGATGTTTTAAATCACAAAATAATTTTTAACAATGTGTACTGGACTTCAGCTGGGTTATCTGATATCATATCCCAGCCTGTTGTTCAGAGACTGTATGTAATTTCTGGTCTAGTGGTAATATTTACAGAAAGTAGCATTTCATGCCACTGACAGGAACAGTGATTACCCAATTCTCTTTATATGTGAAGCCGAACCAATTTTTTTTTTTAAATCACAGGTCAATAACCCCAGTATTTTTATACTGTGACTTCATGACAGGACATTCAAATAATACAAACACTAACTTGCAGAGTCATGTTTGTCTGGTTTAAAAGGGACTCCTTTGGGAAGTTCACGTATCTCCATGGCAACACAAAATCTTTTCTATGGGAGATAATAGTGACATTGCTATATACTGTACAATTCACAGGGTGTCTATAAGGATAGATCTTCTTTGAGATACTTGAAATCTAAAAGCCACTCTACAGGAAAAGAATTTTATTGAGCTCACTCTTTCAATACTAAAAAAGTATCCTACAAACACAACAATAAAGCACAGATTCTGTGCAACTCACTTGGCTTCCAGGGCCAGAGCAATAATCCCTGCCACCATAGGGGCAGAAACTGAGGTACCAGTGTGTCCTTCTGTACAGCGCTGTCGAAGGTCTGTGGTCACCTGAGAAAACAAGGATAGGTTAGTTATGTAGTGGAAATCAAAATATTACAGTTAATGAAATAAATGTGTTTGTAGGATGATTCTGTTCTTCTCAAAAACCCCCTGACAACTTAGATAAGCCAAATGCCATTACGACAGCACTCATTAGCTTTGTGCCACTATTATGTCACTATTGTGCATTGTGCATAGAGAGCAGACAGCACGCTACAAATATTACCTGCTGTTTGCATGCATATTACAGTGTCAGTGAGAGAACAAGGGAGAAAATGAGATTGAGTGTGACTGCCTATGTGAGTATGTGAGTAAATCCTGAGTAAATGAAGATGTTTGACCCTCAATTAGTATGTCAGTATTACACAGTCCTCTTGTAGTAGTTTTTCCAACTCTTGATCTGATTTTGTATTTTTGTATGTGTTTATGTACTCACAATTTTCCTGTGGTAGGTCTCGCCACTGCTGTAGGTAGAGGCCAGGGTGGAGGCACATGACTCCAAGTACCAGGGCATTGTGCCACTCTCTGTAGTACTGCTCACAGAAATGGTATAAATGCTGTTGGTGTAGCCATCACAGGAGCAGTGGTCACCCCGTCTTCCCCCGTTGCCTGATGCCCACACAAAAATGGATCCCTTGCCCTTCCGACCCTGCTGGACAAATGGAAGCAGTATCAGACCTCCAACATCCTCCAATAACCTCTCCCTACTCCAAAATCTCTCACTTGATCAGAAACAGCTGTTCTGGGAGATGGTTCAGCCTTCAATAAAACCAATAAACAGAAGAAATGAACATGCAGAGCTACTTGAAATCAACATCCACTGGAAATGTAATGAAACAATCATGGTTTTCAGCAGGACCCAAACCTTTTTAGCAGCTAGCTCAAAGGCTTGTTTGGCAAGTGGACCAGGTCCATCCACTGTCATCCCATCATCATCTGGCCCCCAGCTGGCACTGTAGATGTCGATGTAATCTGGTTGGATGCCCAGGGATTTGGCCTCCACCAGATCTGTCACGTCCCCATCTAGCATACGAATGCCTGAGAGTAAACACAAAAGTGATGGTTGCTTCTCATGACTGAACTGTAATTTCAATCACAGACCTTTGTGTCGCAGTGCCTGCTGAGGCTGAGAGACACTCAAAATTTCTGGAAACTGGAAATGGTTGTGATCGAGTCAATGATTAAGAGACAGAGGGAGATGCTGCTGTCATCTGTACTTCACTATAAAACATGCACATTTCATTTATCAAGCATAGCTTAAAGGACCTTGCAGACTTTAGTAGCTGTACAGCTGGATGCAAATGGCACCCCCCCCCCTCCCATGAACACAGACCCCCCCCCCCCCAAGTGTAAAGAAAAAAAAAACGGTGTCAGCCTAATTACAATCATTTGCTCCAAGAGACTCGTCCGCATCTTGCGTGAAATAATTTGCGATACACGCAAATTCGCATATGTGCTGAAGTGAAAATGATGAGGTATTGTGTAACATGCAGGTGTTCCACATTCCAGAGCTGTTTATGGCCAAGGAGACCAACCGTCTGTTAGGCTTATGAATGCAGTTACGGTGAAAAAGGCGTTCTGACAAGCACGGAAATGAAACAATAACGTACAAACTCAGAGTTTTGTATTCAAGATCACGGCAATTGTAGAGCAATAGAAGTCAACAGCTCACAGTTTTTAAATATTATGTTAAAAAAGTGATTTAAGGCAGTGATGCTGCTTTTTTAACATCTTAGAAGCCTCACCTGACTGCAAATTACTACATGACATTGTTGGTATATTAGAGGCCATACAAGCATTGATTATAGCATGTGGCACACAGCTAGTCTAACTGAGCATGTTCAGAGAGGCCACAGTACTCTATTGATGATGTCACCTGGAGACTGGCCTCATTAAAGTTCACCTTGATCTGCTTTCCAATTTGTAACTAATTGGCAGCTTCAAGTTTGAAAACCATTGTAAATTTTGCATTTTTCCTGCAACCCTCCAGTCCCTAGGAAACTCAACCACCATGTAGAAACAATGCCAAGGATTTCATAAGCCATGTTTGCTCCTGCTACCTGGACAGAACAACAACTCACACTGAACAGTGTGTTCACTTGGACTGTAAAGTGTTTAAAAACAAGCTAATGTTTGCAACCTTTTTTGCTAACAATGCTGCATTCTCCCACAAGGGCAAATTAGACACTCAGTAAGTCAGACTCGTGCCTCAAAGAGATTTGGAGGTTTGACGACGGTACGCATCAGCTCCATTCAACAAGTCATGCAATAGACATGCCAGCTGGGGCAAAGATCATTCACTGAGTGAAAATAAAGGAATGTAAAGATTAACTATTTCATAGCACTGTGTCTACATACAAAACAGCCTGCTAAGTTAGTGCATCCACCAGTGTAATTAATAAAACAACTACTAGTGGAATAGCCTTCAGATACATATTTTCTCTCAGTCAGACATAAAGGCCATTATTTTTTGTATCCTTTAAATAAATCTGCCAGTACAGCCGTTGACGCTGCTGGCTGTCTGGCTGTCTGTGCACTTGTTGTTGCGATTGTCTGTGTATACTAGTTTTATGTTGTTTCTTAACTCTTAATTCCTTGAGACATGCATATGCAGAGCGAAACTTTTAGCCCCTCTGTGTTTAAACTCCACGATTTGATGAAAATCACTTTCTCACCACACAGGAGGCAGGACAACCACCTGAGCTGTGTAAAAAGTGCTCTCAAAACACTTTCACTTAACATTTTCCCAAAAGATGTAATTTTGGAGTACACAGGCAGAGTGTACAGCCAGGTGGCCTTAGACCTCAGAGATCTTTCCAGCCTTATGAATGTTGTTTCTTTATCACTACTGCCTTCTGACTTGTTTACATACCTGTTTTAAGTGTATATCATTATTACTAATGCTACTTTTTAATGTAGAAATTTGTATTTCTGTAATCTCCTGTGAAAAGGGCTCTAACACCATACTATGCAAATACAATCTGATTTGAACTATACTGAACAGATTGAGGACTGAGGGTATGAGTTTTTTCACTGGAATGTTTGTTTTCAGTGAAATTCACGTTTCTCTACTGGCATCTTCACATAGAAATGCAAAACGTTTCAAATGAGTGAGTATTTGACAAGAAGAAACTTCTTTCTGTACAGATTTATTTCCCATTACTGTGGGGAAAATGTCATTTTGGCAAAATCTTAGCTTATACCCTTGCGGGTATTTTGTATCCCCAGCTGGCTCAAGGGTCAGGTAGAGGTAAAAATTTAAATACTCAATTTACAGATATAGTGGCGAGATAAATATTAACATTACCATTTCCATTGGGCTCAGCTGAAGGGTGAATCTGACACATTGTAAGAATTTCTTTCCATCTGGGTCACTCTAAACTGCAATCTGTTATACTCTAGTCTATAGAAGATGGCCTTCCAGCATTTTCTAGATGGGGAAACACTTTATGCTCAATTTCAAAAGCACAGCTGCAAGACAAGCACCACATTTGTAATGCATGTAAGGATCAACCATGTTCAACAGAACTGCCAGTGTGTTACAATGTATGGACATGCTGTAGGTGAGCTGCCTGTCCATGTGCACACAGCCATCAGATGAACTGTCAAATACTGTCCACTGGCCCAGTGTTGCCAAGGTTGATCCTGTTTGTTCATATGCAGAAATGTTCCCACCTCCAATCCGGGCGTGGTGTGCGATGCCCACTGTACAGTGGGAGTTGTTGCTCACAGCTGCTACTTCTCCTGCACACCGGGTTCCATGCCTAGAAGAGGGAGTGGGTGGGAGGAGGATGTGTAAGTGCAACCGGGTTTCCTGGACCCTCAGTGTCCTGGGACCCACTCTGCTTTTGCACACGGTGCAATGGCTATGCAGGTGCAGGACCTAAACAAGTTCTGCAAAGTCAAGATTCAAAATCCTGTAATATAATATTTTAACTTGGACAGTATTGCTTGCAAATGCAGTTTTTAAAGATTAAGCAGAGTGCCAAAAAAGAAGTCTGACCAAGTCTGTAATTTTCACATTTCCAGCTGTGGCTGTTAGAGCTTTGCCATAAACTTAGAATCCATCCAGACTTTAAATCATGATAGTTTAAGAAGCATACCAAAATGTGTAACTTTAAAATTTGAAATACATGTTCTCACAAGCAAAGGACGAGCCTGACACCCACTTGTTCTCATTGGTAGGGTCATAGCGTGGAGTTGGGTCATGGTCATTCCCGTTGATGTCAAAGCTTGCCAGGGGATCCTAGACATAGGGGCAAAACATTTGTCACCATTTTTGATTCTACAGAAGAAGTGCCTCATACCAAAACAGAAGCATTACAGGCAATAACAGTTGTACATTATTTGGGTCTAATGCATAAACTTATGAGAACTGTGTATCATTTCATACCTGCTTCTAAAGTTTGTTGGTAGGGCTCTAAGAGAAGGTGTCATAAGAGGGTCAGCACTCACGTAGTTCTGAGCCAGGTCAGTGTGATTCTTCTCAATGCCATCGTCCAGGATGGAGACCACAACATTCTTGCCTGTGTAGCCTCTCTGCCAGGCTGCCATAATGTTCATCTCAGAGCGACACCGATGACTCTTATCACCACAGTGCTTTAGATGAGGGAGGAACGGCCAGGTCAACATTTCACTCCCTCCTGTCAGCTAAACCTGCAAGCTTCTATTCACGAGTCCTGTTCTTTAACCATTAACCATTATTATACTTATCTGTGCAAGAAATTAGATTGATGCCCTGGAAAGCAGCTGAACTCATCCTCACTTTGAAAGAATAAAACATGTTGAGACATTGTCAATAAAGTTCTATAAATAGTGGAACACTTCTTTGTAGAAGGATGGCGATTTAGAAACATTTAGTCTAAAAACAATAAGGTGCCTCTACTTACTATGTACCACATGCTGGACCACCTGGGGTCATTAAAGGTGAGCATGTCAAGGTCACTCCTGGCACTCCTCTTCACTCGTCGCTTGATCACCTGCTGCTGAATCCAGTCCACCTGTACATGGTTCATGCAACACACATTGCAGCATATTCAGGTGTACTGGCTTCGAAGGTTTACAAGACCTTTTTCAAGCACACAGAAATATCAAACCACTAAACTGCAGCTGTGTGTGTGTGTGTGTGTGTGTGTGTGTGTGTGTGTGCGCGTGTGTGTGTGCAGTTTCATTATATTTTGGTGTAATTGCACAATTTTACATATTCATTAATTCATCCAGTAATTATTAATAGCTGCTTGTTCAGTTTTGGGTTGGAAGAATAGAATATGTACAGTGGGGTGTGTAAGGTAGGGTACACTCTGGACAGGACACCCATATATCATATGGAAATCACAAATGTACTCTTTTACCAACACATACACACACTTGTGGGCAATGCTGAGTCATCAATTAATCCAAAAAACATGTCTTTGAACTGTGGGAGGAAATCAGAGGACCCAAAGGAAACTCATATGGAAAACACAGAAACTGGCAAAGACTGTCGGGTCCACAGCCACAACCAAACACACAGCGGGAGGAGGTGGAGTGAAGAACAGTTATGTATTCCTTTCGCTACATTTTCTGACAGGCCCTTACTAGCCTTGACACATAAACCCTGTACAAGTCTCTTTCAGGTCTGTCATTGCTATAACATTACTATAAAATTTGTACTACAGACTGTCCATGACATATGGCCAGGTTACGGGCTGTCAGCCAGGTCCTAAGTTGATTTGGTTGTAAATCAGACAGACTGATTATTTCTAAGTGGGTAGACCACCATACAGTAACTTCTTTTCAAACATTTTTGCTGTTTTTGACCTACTTTGTTTTATGTTCAAACTTTAGTCCAGTATACTCTATACTATTATTAAATAATTCAATACTACATTCTTGACCAAAGTTTCTTTTTAAAAAGTACAGCAAGTTCATTATATTTTTAAAATACTAGTAGGTTAGGATGCACTACGTTGTGGTACAGAAAAGATGCATAGGGTTTTCGGTGAGAGTTCAGTTCTGTGAGATGCAAAGAATGAAAAGTCATGTACCAGATTAACCCATTGTGTCCGCATCTTTGTGTGATGTAACATGAGTCAACACAACTAACACTGTGCAATGCAAGAAGATTGTTGCTGGCTGTGCCTGGGCACTACCATCATGTCGCAGTACACAGTCTCGTACGGTTTCACCTTCTACAACTGTCACAACTGTCTACAATGTCACACTTGCATACTGTGCAGGTACACAAGTGCAATGTTTTAAAGCTTTTTAACAGATTAACAATTTCATAACATTTTTCATCTACATTATAACCTACAAGTGTTCAGTCGTGTTGTAGTATATGTTTTTTTATAGCTGTCAGCAGACACTATTGTTACACTATGATGTCGTACATGCACTGTACAGATACTATATATTGCATATTACAAGATGTTTATGCATAAATGCTTTAATTGACTATAAGATGCTCATTTGCTTGCCAGAATTTGTGGAAATTATGACAACAATTGTCTTTTTTTAAATTTTGGTCAACAAAATTTATATTATTACAACTGTTATTTATTTATTATTACTAAAAATTTACTCGCCATAAATGTGAATCCATTGTATGTAAAGTACGCCATAAGCCCAGGACAGTCTGTACTACTTAACAGTTGTCAGATGGGAAAAACACACA
Source organism: Arapaima gigas (assembly GCA_900497675.1). Taxonomy (NCBI): domain Eukaryota; kingdom Metazoa; phylum Chordata; class Actinopteri; order Osteoglossiformes; family Osteoglossidae; genus Arapaima; species Arapaima gigas. Next base: position 371,931 of record UFQX01000235.1, on the reverse strand, counting down.
CTTCAGGTCAAGGTCTTATAACATAAGCACTGCTGATCCAAGTCAAAGCAGCAGCCCTTCTGTAGTAGCCCTCAGCATGGTTTCCAGGCTCCAGTAAAAATATCCATCTGTATATATTGGCAAAGGTGCTGGTTGTTTTAGATGAAGGCATCAACTAAGCAATGAAATAATAGGGTAACTAAATTAAACGAAATCAGTTCAAGAAAATGAGCACTGTACTCTCAATAAGAGTCTAATTACATGAAACTAATCTCAGAAGTCAGCTGCACATCTTCACCTGCGTCAGCTCCCTTTGATTTAGCACAATGTATATTAACAATCTATGAGTATGATATTTTAATCCTTGCTCCCTTGGTGTGGTACTAGGGCAAACCCATGTGAATACTACAGTAAGAACAGAGGACAACACCTAGATTCTCACCTTTGGGTCCATACGGATAAAGATGTGATTACCCGTCGTGGAGAAGGCTGATCTTCTGACGACCTTACTGTGATGGAAATGGTAATGGTCCACCAAGCTTCCAATCTAAAACATGATATGGAAGCAAAAAAGTCCAAAGTGAGGCTCTGAAAACTTCTGCTGGCTTTTAAAAAAGGCACAATACAATGTGTTTTCTGCATGGTTGATTGGAGTCTGCTATAAGGCTAACCTGCCTGGGGTATCAGACAACAGCAGCAGCAAGAAGAGGTGACAGAGGCGCAGTTTACAGCAAATCTGCCCCGTTCAAAGCACAGGTCAATCAATAATAGAGAAAGCCTCTCTCTTGTTCCCTCCTCAGTAGGAGAACTCTGTGCTTTGATACAGAACAGTGCTGGAATTTCAGTGAAACAAATATACTTTTGTCCCAGTAACTGTGCAGCAAAGCATAATTTACAGTCTGGGAGCTTTCTGGGAGATTTGTGAAGTTAAATGGGAACGTTTCCGTCATTTCTCAGGACCACTTCAGGTTAGTGCTAACACACAAGGACAACTGTTTACCAGGGAGCATGGCCAAAATTACTGACGTTTACTTTTCATACATCTAGGTAATATTAATTCAGTGAACCAGTGATATATTTGGAAAAGAAGCTATAAAGCTATTTCGGCATAAAGTTATACAACATAAATCAAAAAATGCTTTATAGTTTTTTGTCAATTTTATAAAATAAAAATAGAATAAGAAATAGCTCTAATATTCAAGATATAGTCTGAATGGTGTAAGTATTACACTGTAAAAATACTCTAAACTTCTTTAAATACTGCCAGACCTCACGTAACTTTCTTAAAATGTCTGCTGTATTTTCAAAAAATATATGGAAAAAATGCCAGCTATACTACTTAAACTGACCTTTGGTGATAACCATGGTTTTAAAAACCATACAGATAAATTTAAAATACAGAGAGCTGAATCCACTTAAGTTGATACTGGATAAGTGGATAATTCACTTAAGAGGACACTTTCTCCATGGTACTGTTCTGGTCCATTTCACTTCAAAGGGGCACACATTGGATAAGTGGGTACCTGATAAATGAATAAATTTCTTTTGTGGATATTTTCCAGTCCTGTAGCCCACATTACGACATTCACCACATCGGTCAAGTGGATATACATTGTTCGACCCTCTAGCAATCATAAATCAGTCAAACCGGAAAACCAAGATACACACCACCACCAGTGTGACTTGCCACTTTTCATTTGGCAGGCAGAGGTTGTGTTGGTTGCACCAATTTAATGCACAGCTGCTGCACGAACTGCATCCCAAAGCAGTGACTTAATTTGCATCCTAAGAATGATGACCATGAACTACACCACATAAAGCAATGACTGCTAACTGTGGTCTGATGACAAAACTTGTTGCATATCACTTAATGTCTTCATGTGACAAAACACTATTTATTGCTTTATACACACACACACACACACACACACACACACACACACACACACACAGTACTGCACAAAAGTCTTAGGCATGCAACTTCAATGTCTGATGAGAAGTACAGGTAGATTCTTATCTACTATCAGGGAGGTTTCTGATTGGTCCCAAATTCATTCTGCAGCCTGAGAATGACCTCAAACATCCAATTTCAGTCATACACAACTATCTTCAGCAAAAAGAAGGAATCCTGCAACAGATGGTATGGTCCCCACAGAGCCCTGATCTCAACATGATCGAGTCAGTCTGGGAGTACATGCAGAGACAGTCAAAGTCTGCAGAAGAACTGGGGCAAGTTCCTCAAAATGCTTGGAAGAACCTACCAATCTCTACCTTAAACTGCATGCAAGTTTGCATGGGAAAATTGATGGTGTTTTAAAGGCAAAGGGTGGTCACACCAAATATTGATTTGATTGAGGTTTTTTGTCTACTGCACTTTTTAGAAGGTTTTTTTATTCATAAATATTCATGGCATTTTTGGAACCATCCTCACTTTATAGCATTTTTCCCACAGGTGCCTAAGACTTTTGCACAGTGCTGTATGTATGTANTTTAAAGGCAAAGGGTGGTCACACCAAATATTGATTTGATTGAGGTTTTTTGTCTACTGCACTTTTTAGAAGGTTTTTTTATTCATAAATATTCATGGCATTTTTGGAACCATCCTCACTTTATAGCATTTTTCCCACAGGTGCCTAAGACTTTTGCACAGTGCTGTATGTATGTATGTGTGTATGTGTGTGTGTGTGTGTGTGTGTGTGTGTGTGTGTGTGTGTGTGTATATATATATATATATATATAAAGTTGCTGGTTTATGACTTCCTCATCACTTCTGCAGACGTAAGTGATGGTGATCCTACAGACATCACCCTCTCTCAGCAGTGGTCACGCTACAAGCAATGAACATCCTATGTTATTTTATGAAGGCCAGTCACTACACCTCCTATGAACCATTATATGAACTTTAAAATAAGGCATAACTTGTACATGAAAATGCTATGCAGTGTTATATAACGGACTATTTTGTGAGGACACAGCAAACTCTATACACTTTTGAGGACTACAAAATGTACATAAAGTATTGTACATAAACAATAATAAATAATATTTTACAGCTTCACATGACTACATGTATATGCATTGTTCTTTGACTTAATTGACAATTTGTAGCATGTAAAACTCAATTACAGTTAACTGAATACTCCACCGAACTGGATACTGTAGGTCCAGTCCTAAAGCTATACACTAAAGCAGACTACTGTACATGTATCATCACATGCCATATGTGGAAACATGTATCTAAATATGTTAAAAGCTTAAAAAAGTTATTCACATATACATCAAAAATACTGCATCAAGGAATAAACTGCATATAAACTTTCAGTACTTACTTCTACTATCCATTGCCCATGATGAAAACATATTATCACATAAAATACAAAATATTATCGTTAACAAACTGTCTGCACGAGATGATTGAAATTTATTTAAATGTAAACTGCACTGATTCTTGTGAAAAACAATGCACAAAAATGAGTTTCTAAAGCTAGCACTGTACAAACACAGCCTTTTTACTTTTACTTATCAAAGCCAGCAGTCTTTTTTTCCAGTGAGTCCAGGTCCAGTTCTAGTACCTGATCAAGGTTATTGTACCCAGCGAGGACAGTGCATTACCTGGCCTAGGTTACTGTGTCAGTGAATCCAGTGTCTTACTTGGCCCAGGTTACTGTACTCAGTGAGTCCAGTCGCTTGTCTGGCCCAGCTTAGTGTACCAGTGAGTCCAGTATCCTACCTGGCCCAGGTTACTGTACCATTGAGTGCGGTGGCTTACCTGGCCCAGGTTAGTGTACCAGTGAGTCCAGTGTCTTGTCTGGCCTAGGTTTCTGTACCAGTGAGTCCAGTGTCTTACCTGGCCCAGGTTACTGTACCAGTGAGTCCAGTGTCTTACCTGGCCCAGGTTAGTGTATCCGTGAGTCCAGTATCCTACCTGGCCCCGGTTACTGTACCAGTGAGTCCAGTGTCTTACCTGGCCCAGGTTAGTGTATCCGTACTTCGATGCCAGTCGGTCCGCTTCTCTCGGTCCCCCGGACACGCGCACGGCCCAGTGGTTAGTGTAAACGTCCCGGGATGGGAACGACTTACATACAGTAAAAGTTACGAACAGTGACATTACGCATAGAAACATGTTGTTTCCACACTGCGTGACAAATACGGACATATAATTATAGAAATAATTTTAAACGTTAAAATAAAGCTGTATGGTATTCTAAGACGAGGAGTAATGTGTTTTAGATATGAAGACGAAACAAGATATTTCTTCGGAACTGCGCCGTTGCTTGTCACTGACTGACTAACGGAGAAGTATGCATTTAAAGCAAAACCGAAAAGTTGCTCCAAACAGAAGACAGCAGCGGCATATTCCTTGTCTATGTCCACGCGCGGCAGCCCACAGTCTCGCTCTGCCGAGATCCGCCGCACGCGATGGCGTCATGGTCGAGGGATGGCGCGCGCCGATAGCCGCGGATCGAAGTGACTAACCGCGTGCCAATTTGACACTGCGGGACCCTCCCCCTCCCCCTTCAATCCCAAGCCGGCGCGTGCGACCAGCGGCTCGCGAGTCAGTGTTGCCGCTGTGAATCTGAGATGAATTGCAGCGCAGGGATGTTATGAAGAAATACAGCACTATGTATATCGATTGTTTGAGCTGAAAAAGTTGAAAGAGACGCATTTTTGTTTATAGCTTTTCCCCAAAACAGTCAGTTCAGTTTGCAGCTAATTGAATTTCACTCATCTGGTGTAGACAGTGTGGGGAAAATATTTATTTCGTACGCGTTTTGGACTTGGTCAGTGTTCTTAGTCGTTTTATTGGGCAACGTTTCAGGTGTTTTTAAATCAAGTCACAGTTTCACTGCTAAAGACAGAAAGCAGTGACGTTTGTATATATTGTACGTATTACAGTGATAACATTTTGCTACTCTTGATTTTTTGAGCATATCACCAAGTACGGTTACTTTTCATCCTAGATCTGTCATGAGATTTATCGTACATGAAAGTAAAAATATAGCTTGGCATAAAATATAGCCCCAATTTATTTAATAATATTTGAATAATAAAATGTGCTTTCTGTCAATCAGAAGTTCCGGCAGGTAGTAACGGGATAGTGCTGCCATCTACTGGTGAAGGAGTTTTCTTCAAACTCGCATTAGCAGTTCAGACCAGTCCAACGAGTCCATATCCTTTCATAGGCTTGGAAAGTGGCAGCCTTGCTCAGTCGGTCATCATCAGACACTGTGATCCACATTGTTCCTCATCTGTGGGCCCACATGGATTATCAATGGGGTAAATACAGACTGCAGACTATGTACACCAACATGGGCACATAGTAGATCCCACCTGGGCTATAATGCAGATTACTTTGGGGTCAGTGGCTGTAATGTAACTCACATATAGCCCACTCAGGACCAGGTGTATCGTTTTTTTTGTAATTGCCCCACCTGGATCATGGACCAGTGTGGAAACTGGAAGCACACTTGGTTGTCCCCTCTCTGACAGTGCATTTGTAAGCCATGCAAGGGTCTTAGGGGGTAAGGCACAGATCACTGCAGTTTTTGGTAAATTTATGCTTCCATACTCTCTGGAAGAAATTGAAATTTTTACTTCTTGCAGGAGGGAGTTTAAATATAAGGAAGAAAAATTGCATAGCCCCTAAATATTCCATTTCCAGCTATTCAGAAATGGGATTCAGAATTATTTACATCAGTGGTCGGCAACCTTGTGATTATGACAGACAGCATATGCAAGCTGTTGTTTCCAGCCTTCATCAAGGAATCCACAGTCCTTAATTAAACAGATAACTGTTTTGTTCAAAATGTAAAAATTAAAATTACAAGCCTATGAAAAGGGCAGCAGTGTGACTACACTTACAAAACCGCATGTTTAACATATTTTTTCAATGAAAAGGTGGCAAGGATGTTTGTATTTAATGAGGCTGCGATGAGAACAGAAGGCCACTTGCCCTGTCAATTATGAAAATTACTGAATGTGCCCTATTTGTGAAATTACCCTCGCACTGCTGTCCAGCACTTCCTCTGGCAAGGGCAAAAGCTGATAACAGACTTTTCAGAGGCAAAAGAGCATTTCTCAGCCTGCAGAGCTAATTTGCATGCTCCTCATACGACACATCTCTGGATAAACAATGCCTATTCAGTGATGTGTGTACATTAAGAACACTGTTTCTGGAGAGTTAGTTCTCAGTGATGGAGGTCCTGCAGACCATCCATCTCATCAGAATCAATACCGATAGAACTGGAAGTTTTTAAATAAACTGTGCATAATAGTCTGCAAAATAGTCAGTTGTGTTAAATCGATGGACTTACATATATGGGTTTTCTTCAAGAGCTTATCTAAATGTAAAACAGGTTTCTTTCCCAGAGTTGTGTTAAGGGGGCTGTGTTCTCTAAAAGCCTTCATTGTGACATTTCTCAGTCATCAGCACTGACATGCAAATACAAAAATAACAAAAAAAAACAAAAATGAAAGAAAACCTGAGCATGAGATCTGTGTTTGTGGTTTCCATAGAAATGCACAGCATTAATGGAATTAATTTAAACACAGACTACTTAGTTGGAAATTATACTGGCACAAGTCAGAGCATTTCATGTAATATGTACAATATACATGTAAAGGGGAACAAATTTTGTAATAGAAGATTCTTTACTTTACACTACTGTGGTAGTTTAAGTAAACTTCACTTTCCTTGCCTTTATCTGGGCAAATTCTCATATTGTCGAAGAGAAATCTGTTTTCTGTGCAATATCATTCTCAATCGATAGTGCAGCTGAAGAAGAGTCATTCATTGCAGACCGCAGGGTAGTTTTTATTAACTTCCGCTCTGGAACTCTCCCCTCAGCCCTGGCCACACTCACTGGCACTGTGAGAAGTATCCACAAAGCACCCCAGATGTTTTTGAGCTCCTGATCATTTTTTTCCTCCCACATATTCCTTCATTTGTATATACAGATATTGGTCTGGAAAATGAATACTACAGATCCTGTAGATAAACTATGCAGGTAAATGGTAGCCCAATTAATTGTACTTTATGTTAAAATGATTTAATGAAACTGTATATATTTATTTATATTTACAATTTAAATTTGAAATAAAAATATATATCAAAAACTATATTAAATGCATTATAAAAAGTAATTCACCGGGGAACAATATACAATTTAAAAAAAAACACCCTAGGTTGCCGCTGCCAAGCTCGTGCTGCCCTAAATCGGGCCCTGCAGGCGCGTGGACACAGAGACTGGAACAAGGCATGAGTACATAGGCTGAAACCACAGATGCAGAGTTACTTCCGTAAACATCATGTATGACCTGATCAAAGTTTTACACTGAACCTTTGTCCGTATCATCTTTTGCAGACCTGTTTAGTAGAAGCAGTTGTTACGAGTTCTTGGACGGACAGCTGAGGGGGTTGCTTCTCGAGATCATGACAGACAGACGACACTCAGTCACACTGAGACAGTAGGTTGCAGAAGCAGCCTTGGTGATCTGTGCTGGTCCAGTTCCGAAGTATAGGAGAAACATGCAATGGAAATCTAAAAAAAAAAAAAACGTAATTCATGCATTCATATGCAATTTCACCATAATTCAGTTTTTTTCAAGAACTACGTATATCTGCGTTAATGTAAAAGATGTACTTCCAATGCAACCTAAGGCAAGATTTTCCATGCAGTGTATAAAAGCACAATGTAGGAATATGAGCACTTGTGTGCCTCTCCTTTTGTTTGTTGTGTAGTATTTGCAAATTCTTAAAACATTTTACCCATATGATTTTACAGGCAAAGTCAAATCAAACCTAATCAGTTGGAATTGATCAAGGGCTTAAAAATGGTACATCATTTTCATGTCAATCACAATATAGCTGGATCACACAACTCAACTTGTGCCTATTTACACCGGGAGAATTAATTACAGTTCTTTTCAGTGTTACTGGCACCCTTGGAATTTAGGAATATCATGTACAATATCTCCTAAAAAAGTGGGCAGTGAAACAGCTTTGGTCCACATATACTCATTTGTTTAATACAGGGCAGCAGAGGACAAAACAGTAACAATTAAAGAAGGACATTTGTGCATATAGAAGACGGAAAAGTTGCCATAACACTGACACTGGCACTGTTTTGAACAATTCAAAAGTGTTTGATTAGAAGAACTACATTCTCACTGCAGTGAGATTAGACTCGCCTGTGATAAATTGCTAGGACTTACATGACATGGTTGAACCAGTCATTAACCAATGAATGATGCGTTTAATGGTTAAAAAAGGTCACTTTCATTCTCTATTCCTTTTTGACAATGGCAAAGACAAGGGAGCTGACCAAGACTATTACAAAAAACAAACAAAAAGAAACATTTTTTAGAGGATCACCAGGGCACTTTACAGCAAAATGCGCTACCTGGTGTCAGAAAACTAGATATGGGCTGAAGGTCATGGGTCCTCTAGCAGCACAATGACCAAAAACACACACCCAAAAAAACCAAAGAATTATTAATAAGGAAAAATGGACTGTGTTAAAGTGGTCAGCAATAAATTGTGATTTCAGTCTGACTGAAAATCTTTGGAAAGAGCCGAAATCTGTTATTAGTAAAATACATTGAATACAAACTCAAGGAAACATTGAATACAAACATTCAAGAGTTGGAACAAAATGCAATTAAAGAGAGGGAGAAACTACCAACAAAATGGCATGAGTAGTTTATAGATGACTAGAAGAAATGTTTAGTAGCTGTCATCATTGTTAAGAGCTGTGCAACTAAGAATTACGGAAGGGTGCCTTTAATAGTGTCCAGGTCATATTTTCTTTTTCTTTTGCAGAAAAAAAACTGCATGTAAGTTTTGTAGACTTTTTTTTTGTTTAACTTCAGACATCATGTTAAAATATTCTGATGATCAAAAGTTGGTAAATTTCCAGTTCTTTCTGAAGATGCTGTACATGATGTATCTCTGAAATACAAGGGTGCCAATAATATTGATCAGAGCTGTATCTAGATTTCATAAAGTCCACTGCATGGCTAAAGCAATATAATTTGTAGATTAATTCATAAAATGTTCACATTCACTTCAGGAAAATAAAATACTGTATATGCTTATTCAAATATCTGCTGTAAAGTTGTAGAGCATGAGAAATAAAATGTAATTTTACAATTAATCCATAAGATACAAGAGTATCTTCACAGAACCATGCAGAATGGATTTAAAAAACTGTGTAAACATTGTACATTTGTTCAGACAGACTAATACTGTTCTTCATAATGCATTACTATGAAAATGAGATCTGTTTTGCTTGACCTTATTTGTTCATTTTAACTGTCTTTTTAAAGAAGAATTTACCAAAGAATAAAAAATGATTGCATCTTCAGTGTTTTTGGGGATTCATGGGAAATGCATTTATCCTAGTGTTGTGTAAACATCCTTATCAGTTTGTATATCACACAATTTATTCTAAAAAAGCACCAAATAAAGCTTTGATTCATCAATAAATCGTAGTGTTTGAAAGAATCCTTAAATGTGCAACAAGGCAAAAGATAATGATAGGGTACTCAGTTTGTCAGTACTTTCATTTACCTTTTTAAAACTTTGCCATGTTAAAGACATTTATTTTTCGTGTCATATATTTCTTGATTGTACAGTGTCAGAGCAATAGGTAAATTGTACATAGTTCTGGAAGCTTCAGGACAGACCAACATCTGCAACAGGTACCTTTTAACATGTGGATATGATCTGCTCCTATTGTCAACCTCGTACTCTGTGTGTGTAAACTGACCTCCTTGCTTCCATGGTTCTTAGTTTTCCACAAATCTAAGTCTCCACTGAATCCCACAGTCTTCATGTCTCCTAAGTCTCCTGTTTGTCTTTGCACTCAAAGTTCACCAGGGTCCACAATCGCTATTTGTTTTGTACAGCACTGACTCACTGTAAATATCTCCAGCACTTGAGTTCACACATTTACCCACCACTGCACTCTGAAACAGTTTCCCTCTAATGAAATGTACTACAGTTTTATAAAAAGCAAGAAAATATTGTTCTAAATTTTAGTGTTGGAGGACAGATCAGCACATTTGTGCCTCGAAATTCCTGCTTTTCTGTAAAATTTTAGAAGAATATTAATACTCTGGTCACAATAGCATGCATTCCCAGGCCTCATATGCTATCCTGCATAGCAACCACTTGGAAGAAGACACGTGGTTTTTGTCAGGCTTTGCAGATTACTAGTGCAGCACCACTTCTCTTTGCCTCCACACATGAGACACAAAGATTTCCATGTTTGTGTGTGTTCAGGCATGCTAACCTCAGATCTGGCTCTGTTTGTGCGTGGAGCGATAAGGCAATGAGTGAAATTTAATCACTGTAACTGAGATGGTTTTTTTTCAGCCACATGAAATGCACTGGAGCTGTCTGAGCTGTTAAATATGAACATCACCGCAAGATCCAGTATGCAACACTCAACATGCAGCACACGTGTGTAAACAGTGCAGGCATTTAAAAAAACTGAAAACTTCAATTTTGACTCACTGTATTCATTTAATGTTTGCATTTTCTTTAACTATCATTAATTGCAAGCATTAAATAATTCATTGGAAAACCAATAACCAATTTGTCAAAACATTATAGGTAACATGCTCACATTGAAAGAATGTGTAGTACTTTAGTAGAAAGCAGAGACTAGCAAAACATTTCCATCACTTTCATCTTCATGAAAGTATAAACGGCTGTAAACCCAGAAGCTCATGAAATAACAGCACTTAAACTGAGCTTTAGTGCACCTTGGTTCTTTACACCCTCATAACCATTAAAAACGTTTGAAAATAGTGTGGTGTGGTGACATGAAACATGAAATGAAACAGCTTAAACACCAAATGCAACACATTACAAAACACGAGCATTAAAATAATCCTCTTTTTCACATTATACTAAGCACATAACCATCATAAAATACAATTAAAAGGAAATTAACACTTTAATACGTTACACGATGAGACTATGTGAAAATTAAATCTTTACATTAAAAAAACAAATAATACAACATATCAAAATTAAAGGTGCACTTTGGAATTAATGAACTTATTTCCTGTGAATCACCTTCCAGTTTGGGATTGCATTTTTTTCAGATTCTCACATCTGCTGGATTGTTTCAGCTTAAATCGTCTGCGAAAGATTTGTACAAAATGTTTGGTGCTACGGGATACTTTGTAGGTGCCTGAAATGACTGAACATGAACTTCATGAACACAGTGCTGCTGAGAATAGCAGAGCTTTTTCTTCAAATCTAGTTGCAAAATGACCACTTTGGTAAAACATCACAAGGTGGCGGTGTTGTGCTTTCATAGTCAACCTATCCCTGAGACAAGAAAAAATTATTTCAGTGAAGAAATTATAAGTAGAAATACACACTCACACACAGAGTGTTTATCCAGTCAGGTAGACTGTAAATTATTCCAAATTGAAATATATAAACTGCAGAAGACTGATTTAAAATGACCATGAAAAATACATTCACATTATAGTAGTTTTTATTTTACTATATTAGGGGGAACATTTGGAAAAGATTGTAGATGGGCAGCAGGCGATCTAGTAGTTGGAGCTTTTGTTTTGCAGTTAAAGGGCTCAGGTTTGAATCTCCACTCCTGCTCTGGTCCCCTGGATCAGGGTGGCTACAGGATACAGTACAAATTACACTAAATGGGTAAATTATTGAAATTCACTTTGGAAATAGTGTCAGTTAAGTTAACAATTAACATCAATAATAGTGGTAACATTTAAAGATCAAAATTTTAATGAATTTTTAAATTTAGATGTGTTTTCATAATATATAATGCTTATTCCAGGACTGTGTTCAATCTGTAGAAGTTTTCTTTGGAGTAGTAGTTACGATTTTATACAACAAAATATTTTTTTGTAATACAATTAATTTAGATAACATTTTGCAGTGGTATTTACTATTAGATTTGTAGCTGATATTCATTATTGCATTTTTCTTTTCTATAATTTGAACATTGAAATAAAGTAAAATGATTAAGCCACTTGAGAAAAGACAGTAACATTTCCTAGCTGCTAAATAAAAAGATTGATACTCTTCGGAGCAGAAATATTGTTGCTGTTATATGGACCATGATAGAAAAAAAATGCAGCCACCCATGCAGTTAGTGATTCCTGTTGTGCTGTAGCTTCCTCCCTCTTTGCAGAGTGGCTTCTTACTTACTCATAATTTATAGGCTGAACTGACACAAAATAATGATCTAGTGATCAGTCCTACAAGGCATCTCCCAAATAAAGGTGGTTCAAAAAATTTTCACATAAAAAGTTAAGGCTTTTGTAAATCCTGGAACAAATGTGATCCAAAGATTGTTTTTTGTGTTTGTGTTTTTCAGCGTTCTGCATCACATGTATTCATATAGCCTGATGGTATTGAGTTTATTTTTGTATATTTCCTATTACATCATGTTGCATTATCTGATTGTCGGATTTCAGTCAACAGGCCACTGTAGTCCTTATTAATTATGGGGTAAATATCTGGTTGGCTAAAACCAGTACACATTGGGCCTGCTAAGTGCAGGGTTTGAAAGATTTCAGATGCACGCCCTTTGGCAGGCCACATCTTATATAATGCTGAGCTTGTGTGGAAACCTTACTGCACACGGCGGTGCTATCTCCTCAGACATCTAACTGTTTGTATGGCAGTGTTGCTACAATATGCTGCTGTGAAAGTGTTATTATATCATCCACATTAGTTATCATTAGTAGTATTTACTACAGTACCTAAACATTACAGGATTATGGCCTTCCTTGTAATTCATGTTTTTGCCTTTGTAGAGAAGCACAAAGGAAATAGAACAATAACCAAAGGACCAACTGACTTTATGGATTTATGAGTCACATTTTTTCCATTTTGCATAATATTTTGATGGTATTTGGTTGGGCTGTATATGAGAAATGTGGTGTGACCTACTGAGGTATGAAACACTCCTCTGTGCACTCAACTTCTTGAAGTGGAGATCGTGTCTTTAGGGTGCGGCCACCACATTTCACACCAACCTGGGGCAACAATTGAAAGCTCCAGGTTCAATTCCCTTCTCATCTTGTAGTAAACTTTGCCAAGGTACTTAGAGTTGCGGCAGTAAAAATTACCCAGCTATATAAATGGGTAAGATCACTGTAAGCTGCTTTGAAGAAAAGCATCAACTAAATAGCTACAACTGTGTCCAGGGATGGACTGCAGGAACTCATTGTTAAACTTCAGGCTTTTGGCAACCTTTTCTTTGTGGTGTTTCTGTATCACAGTAAAGAGCACCCAATTTAGAGGTCAGTGCATAAAGCTACATGATCTCATGGCTGCCCACGAGGAAGACCCCACCCCACCCCACTGTCATCATGGTCTCCATTCTTCCCATGTCTGATTCTCAACAGGTGAGTTTTACCATAAGGGACACAGTGTCATCAGAGTGCGACAGGGGACTTGTTCACAAACCGGGATTCAGTAAATAAACAAAACCAAGTGGATATATCAGATGCCACCTCGCTGTGTGCGGGGATGGGAGGTCATTTGGAGCTGGCATGTGGCCAGACAACCCAGCAGACGAACCCAGATGTGGCTAAGCCGGAGCAAGCAGACACACCAGCAGCTGTGACCACACCTGATGAGTGAATAATCCCATGGTCCACCCACTGCTCCTCATCCACAAAAATAAGGCAGCTTCCAACTGGAGTGCACTCAGCTCCCTCAAAGAAGGAACTGCTCCAGTTTTTACCCGGCCCATTACACGGCAAACGCATGACCAAGCATCATGGCCAAAAATGCATAGTTTATTTTTTTATCAGGACCAACAAATGGGACCAGAGCAGGGGTAAACAGGGAAATCTGTTGCGCAACAGACCCCAACCCCATCCGTCTGCAGGACTCCCACACTGTCCCCAGCTGGGCAGTGCTGCTGCTGGCTACGACCCAAGTGCCTCCTGGGCTCCTCTTTTCTAGGTCAGACACACGCCAGTACTCTGCTGTCTGTCCTGATCTCTTGAGTGAGAGGCAAGTGGTGAAATCCCCACAGTATGAGAGACAGCAGGGCAGAGGGAGAGGCAGGAGAGGAGCAAAAATAAGGAGGGAGGCAGAGAGAAGGAGAAAGAGCAGGAGGTGGTAGTGGGGAGGAGATCATGGGGAAGAGGAAGGCTGAGATGCAGTCGTGAGGAGAGGATCCATGTCACCATGACACTGTTTACAAAGCAAAACAGACCTGTGGTTTGTCTGAGCCCTTCCTCCCCATATGGAGCAGCTAAAGGCCCCTCATGTCAAATGACATTCACATTCAGTCATCAAGCTAATTCTTTTTTTCTAGGCAAACTAAAAATATTAGGTTTGTATATTAAACTACTTGCAATTATTTTCACATTTATAAAGCTGGAATATTTTTACTGTGTCAGTTCAGGGTAAATTATCTTGAACAAGGGTACTACAGCAAGAAAAGGGATTTGAACAAAAGACTTTCTGTTATCTGGCAATGGTAGCATCCTCTACACCATGTGCCACCAACCTCCTCCAGTAGGGATCTCTGCTGAGGAACACCAACACCAATCTCTTTGCCACAGACTGCCCCATCCACCAAGTGCCCCTCAGTATGTGATCAGTGACTGGGTGATCTTAGCCAGGGGTGGTGGGAAAGCAGGGGGAATGTAGTTCTTCTGAGCACTTCATTCAGATGCACATATCATGACTTGCTGGTGTGTGTGTGTGTGTGTGTGTGTGTGTGTGTGTGTGTGTGAGAGAGTTAGTTGCAGTGTAGCTGTTTCAGCATGCTGGCCCAGTTTAGGACGGATGTTTAAGGTGTTACAATGGTCAGTGGCAGTGTATCCCCAGGGATGGAATCCAACCACAGCTAAGTCCCTGGGGATTTTGAATGTATCATGTTCTCCTCATGTTCCCATGGGCTTCCTCTTGGTGCTCTGGTCTACTGCAACATTCCACTGGGAGGTACTGCCTCTTTCCCCTGATACTTCTGGGACTGGCTCCACATCATCAGAAGCAAAAATTCAAACACTAAGATCTTTGCTGCAATGTTGCCCCGAGGGAAAATAATTTACATGAACCTGTTCAATAAGCATCCGATATCAAGTGGGTAAGGTTTTATTAGAGGTTCTCAGAATGTGTCTGTGGAATGGCAGTGGTCAGTAATAACTTTAATTTGGTAATTTGCTGACTTACCTTTAAATATGGCTGGATTTGTAGCTGTGTATATGTTCATTACATCCTATTATCCTAGTGTCTTGTTTGCTAAGGTTTACTCATGTGCAGCAGCAGTAGACCAGCAGGAATCTGAACCTTCCACCCATCCATTCATTATCCTTAACCTCATGTCCTGGTCAGGGTCAGACCACATAGCTGAGTCCATGTGAACACATGGAGTGTGAAAGGGAGGTATGACACAAGTAAGTGATAGAGGGAGGCAGCAGAGTGGCTGGTGCAAAATGGAGAGAGGAACCATTCAGCACTTCTTCTTGGGTGGTGAGATTTGGGTGTGGGGGGCTACCTTGTTGCAATCTGGGGGAAAACCAAGGGGCTGCAGCAGATGACACTTCTGTGCAGATGGGGGCCCTGGGACCCCCCACCCACTGGCAAGTGCTTTAAAAATGCATGGGACTGCTTCCCATGAATATTTCAGTGAGGCAAACTCCTCTGGCACAGTTCATGCTGGAAGGAGATCACCACGAATCAAAGCAGCAGTGCTGCACAACCCCAGCATAAATAACAAACAATTTAGAAGAAGCATCTGCACCATTAAAAGAACAGATGATTATTATTTGTCCAAAACCTTTGTCCAAGATGATAAAAAATGTACACTAACCTACTTACAATTTACCCGTTTATATGGCTTTATTAGTTCAGGATAAGTACCTTGTTCATGAGCACTACAGCAGGAGTGGGGATCGAAACTTGGGTCTTTTTAGTGCAAGGGTAGTACTGTAACCGCTAGACCACCCGCTGCGCCTGTGAAAAAACCATGAAAGAATCAAAGGATATCAGCACTAAAATCGAACTTAAATATGTTTCATCTCATCATTCATTTAATTGTTAATGTTTGCATAGCATTTTTAAAAAATGTCAAATACTGTGACACCGAGCAAGTGTCTGCGGTAGCGCTGCATGTCCTGTTTATGTGTCCCGGATCACAGACGGCAGTGCCCCATTTCAATTGAATTACACCACCTGCACTTCCAGCCTCTCGTGGAGCAATTTGCACAGTTAAACGTATGAAATGCCAGGAGTTCCTGGTTGTTTCCAGACAGCCAGACAGCCTGGAGATACTGGCAGCGCCTCCATGTGCCTGGCCAGAATCCCTCCAGTCTGCCAGGTTTCGAGAGATGGGGAGCGCTGCGCTGCAGTGCCACCTCCTGGCCAGAGAATGCCTTGCAGAAGGAGGCTAGTCAGCCACTACAAAGGCTGGTCTGGTGGAGGCCCTGTGACAGAAATGCAGTTTTTTTGCTTTTTTTAATTTTTTTTTTTTTTTTGCTAATGTACCATAAATTAAAGATGCACACATTTAATTTTTTATGCAGTTACAGCAAATAGTTTCACACGTATGCATGTTTTGTATTTATGTTTGGGATACATACAGTAATTGCATGTTTATTCTCTGCTTACACGAATCTGCTCATATGGTGGTTATGACAGCTGCACAATGCACAGTAGCACTGATCTGAAAGTAAATTGCCGACAATTTATTCTTTCTTTGTCCATCTGTGTCCAGCGTGGTGCTATTCATCTTCTGAGACAATGGGTTGAAATTGATCTGAGCTGAATGAGGGCAGGGATTCAGGGAGGGAGGTGCATTTCTGTCAGCTGCAAAACGATGTGCAACACATAAATAAAAAGAAAATAAATAAATAAGGTTAAAAACTCATTTTTTAATCTAGCTCCAGGTTTGACACATATTTTGAAATAGAGGCGTCACCCTTCCTGGCTTTTAAGAGATAGAACAAAGATGAAAGGGCCAAGCATTTTTGGACCTATTGTCTGTGTGTTTATCACCATTGCTTCTACGTATCCAGACCTGAAAGGGAGCGAAAGAACAAGAGAGGGATGGATTAGCAAACCAAGAGGGAAAGAGGGAGAGAAAAAGAGTAGAGGGAGGAGCAGAGACACTGAAGCTAACTTATAATGTCCAGCATGTATTGGAAAACAGTCCGGCTGCAGCTCAGGGCTGAAATGAGTTATTGATCCCACCCCCCCAAGCTCTGGGACCGCCAGACACTCATCTGCTGAATCCTGCTCTAGTTCTTTTCTAACCCCCTGTCTTGGTTTTCCACGCTTTAGTTTTCCTTTCCTCTCACGGATGCCACTTTTCTCTGGGTTCACTTCAGCACCTCTCCATCCCTCTATCACCAAACCCATTCTGCTTTCATCCTTTTATTCTCGTGCCTTTGTCCTCCCATCTATCTGGAGCAGCAGGTGGCGCACTGGTTAGACCCTTCCCCTCACTTTGAATCCTCACTCCTGCTGAAGTCCTCTTTATCACGGTACTCACTCTCTACTGATACAGTAAAAATTACCAAACTTTATAGGTGGGTAAAGAATTGTTGGTAGCTTAGTGTACAAATGTAACATTGTGTAGTATGTTTTGGAAAGTAAATAAATACTAATCATTTTACACATCTCCTGCCAGGCCACTCTTTTCCACCTCACATTCGTGTACCCTACCTCAGCCTTCTTCCAGATTTGATGTCTATTTATTCTCACTCAAGGTGCAACATGCAGACCTGTAATGAAAAAATGTTTTGCTGTGTCTGAAAAAGTATTTTTTCATAACTTGCTTCCTATTTTTCCCCCAAACAATTTAGCCCCCATAAAACCTGTAGAAACCCTCAAACATTCATGTTACATCGTCCCTTGTGGCTTCAAGTGACTTTTTTCCCTTTGTTCTCTTCTCCTTTTGGTCATTTTCATCTACTTGTCTGTATGCCTACAAGCAGGGTGGGGATGGGAATGGGTTTAGAGGCAGATATGCAAACCTGACTGTAATTGCCTTATCAATTGTCACTTATCATGTCTTCTCTTTTATTCTGATAGCCTCAGATACGCTGCAGAGAAGAAGTGAAGCCCCCCTCCCCTTACTCACTCATTCTCACACACATATACTGTAGGCTGAATATTTATTTTTATTAAGTATTGCTTAACAGACACAATTCTCCAAGGTGTCATACAAAGGGAGATTCGTACACTAAGCTGGATACAATTATTTAGCCATTTATACAGTTGGGTAATTTTTACTGTATCAATTCAGTGTGTTTTGCTCAAGGGTACTACAGCAGGAGAGAGCATATATGTACACGTTAATGTCAAGTCAATCTGTTCAACTTTACATTCCATTTCACACGTTTAAGGCTGAAGTCAACAAAGACTTCTACTGTATGGTTTTGTGCAATGTCTAAATGAATTACTGTGCTATTTGCAGTGCTGAGGAAAACAGCTTTTCCTGCTGATCCGAGGAACAGCCATTATCGCTATTAACAGGTGAATGTTCCCCATGTGTATGTTTCCACTTGGTGGATGATCTGCAAGGCATCTGCTTTTCATCCCTGACAAGTGCTGAACTGGCCATTTTTCTCGGGCTGAAGACAATTTGATTGGAGCGGGAGGGCAATCTTATCTCACATAATGAAATCAGCTGCTGGGGTTACGCAAAAGTCCTTATTTCCACCCAATTGCATGGGATGACCCTGGCAATTTACAGTGGAATAATGTATTCCGTCCCTGAACGCAACCGGGGATGTAAGACCTTTGTTTTGCTGTGTTAAAAATAACCAGTCTTCACCTCTTTGTATGGCCGCTGAAAGTCCACAGTCTTAATCTTACTGAGAGTGCTGAAGCTTCGGGTTGCAAGACTTTCCATCATGCAGGCATCATGTGCCAAACTTCTCTGAAGCACTTTGTGTAATTGGTGCCGCTGTGAGTGCATGTTGTACACAGTGCGGACAGGACTTCAGCAGTGCACAAACATTAGCGAGAGTAATGGGATGATGGTGCTGTGTGCACCACCTGGGCTTTGTAGCATAAATCAGGAGGTTAATGACAGTATGTGACAAGTTCCTCTGGAAACTGTCAGATTAACATCCTTATGTGATGCAGAATTGCTGAGGATTCTGGATACATGCCATGTACCAGTTCCAGTTTTATATTCGCATGTTTCAAGTTTGCCAGCAGGTGGCAGAGTAGTTAAATAAAAATAAATAAATAAATCTGTAAAATAAACACATCAAATGGTAACACCTTGCAAGACACACAAACTTAGCTACATATCAGTATGTACTACCTGCGGAGCAACTACAAACACTTTCAAAATTTGTTTGAAATTCTGGTGTAGAAGCATGTCCATGCATGTGCCATTTTAAATGTTGACAAATCACTTAGTGTTACATAACAGAATCCAATCTCATTTGCCACCACATCATGCTTAACATGATTGTTCTTGATTCCACTGGGGCCAGAGCACACTTCATACTGTGCAAATTCAATTTGCTGGGGGTCCCAAATTTGGCCAGCCCATCGCTGGTTCTGCTTCAAACCCACGGTGCCAGGAGGGGAGTTGGCTACATGCCACTTTTTTTTGTTTGTACTATAATTGATAACAAAAAGCTAAACAACCCATCACGATCACCAGAGTTCTGGTCTTCTTGAAAGGAATAAATGTTTTTTTGGAGAAGACAAGGACAGTGGGAGAGAAAAAGATGCAAGGAAAAGAACATTTTACCCATAATGCTAATCTTCAGCTCTCCAAGATGATTACAAAACGTTTAGAATGGAATGGAGAGATCTGTCAACATCAGTGGTGTTCTTTACCAATGTGGCACAGGAGGAGATAGACCTACCACATAGTACCCTAGGACTCACTGGCAAAATTATGATTGCAGCCTATCCTCAGAGGGATGCTAATGACTGTGCAGATAACCAGCTACACCTCTGCCAAGAACAAGTCTTCGATCTGATAGAATCCTCTTGCAGATGCCAACGCTTCATTTACCCATCTGTCCCTACATTTGCACCTTTGATATTACTCACTGATGGACAACATAATTATCCACTTCTTCTGTGAGACTAGAGGAATGCCTACTGAAGCAAGCCGTTTGATAAGGTCGACAGAGGATAAAATGTTGCTCAAATTACCGTCACACACTGCCTTTATGTTGACTGTAGCCAGAAGTCCCTGCGTATGTTGGGAAAGTATAAAACATACGCCTACTCCCCTCGCTCTCCCTTTCTCTCACATCCTTACATCCCTCTGTCCCCCAGTTCCAATCCAAAATAACATTGCTGGAACCTCAAACAAGTCCTGTCAGTCCAGGAATTCCCAGATGACCAGGTCCATGTCCAAAAAAAAGCATGCTATATTAATGGAGGTGCTCAGGCCTTGCACTTGACGGACTCAGGTTTGAATCCCACTGCCTGCTGTGGTGCCCTTAAATTACTTACCTATAATTGATACAGTAAATATTACGCAGCTGAATAAAAGGTTAAATCATTGTGAGCTGCTTTGGAGAAAAGTGTCAAAGGAAAAAAGTAGATGCAAATGTAATGTTAAAGGCCCCTCCGAGTGACTCACAGGAAACAGACACAAGACCTCTGGACCTCAATGTGTGTTTTCTCCTCTGTAGGTTTGCCGGGTAGGTAGTGTGTGGTGTGGTTTCGGGGAACAAGGCAGGAATTTAAACAGGGCCTCAGCCCATTTCCACTTTGTGTTTGTCAGTCCACCATGAGGATGGGAGAGCCCGTCTGTTTGCATCACACTGAACTACCTCTGCTGGACATAAAAGCTACTCGTTCGCGGTCCACTCTCGCCTGGTAAATTTCCTGGTTTCTAATTAATAATTGCATTTAACTGTAGGTAGAAGTTAACAAGTTAAAGCACATCACAGGATTAGATCACATATTACAATACTTTTACACTGATTTAGCTGACACTCCCACCAGAGTGATTTATACTGCTGCATAACTTTTTCTGGGACAAGTAAGTAGAGGTTCAGGGACTCTAGATCAAGAGTGGGATTCAAGCCTGGGGCATTCAACTGCAAAGGTGGTGATCCTAACCAACAGCTGCTGTAGGTCATACCTAAAACGTTATGTTCCTGGTTCCTGGTTGCACTGTGGCGGGCTGGCTTCCTGTCCTGCCCCCTTCGCTGTAAAATAAATAAAACTGAAGGTATGTTACACAGTTTTGAAGCACAGGAAAGCAGAAAATAAATCTGTGCATGCAGGTCACCATCAGGAGGGATGTGCAGGAGAACCATGCAATGAACTATCATTCTAAGTCTGTAAAACACCACCTATTGTTTAATGGCTTTCAGGTATGTCCAAGAGGAGCTGAAACATCTGCACAGACCAGTGACCTCCATCAGGAAAAGTCACCCTCCTCCCCCAAACGGCCTGTGGTCTGTCTGCCCCACACGGGATCACCTCACAACCGGCAGGAAGTGCGTCAAAGGCTGCAACTTCCAGGAAACAGACTGCGGGAGAGGAAACAGTACCGGCAGCGGTCCCATTGAACCCAATTCTGGCCCGCCATGCCGGATGGGGCTGGGGAAGTGGTCTCTGAGAGCGTGTTGTGGGCCTGGAGGCAGAGGAAATCACGCCAGGAAGTGCTCAAATATCCCACCAACTGCTGACATGTGGTGGTTGGCTTTGTGGGAGGATTGCAGAACAGGACCACGCCTCAGCAACAGGATATGAGTATGTGGAAGCAGTGTTTCTGGGTTTGCAGGCTTGGAGCAGGGAAAGATAAGAGCAACCACTACAGACATGCTAAAGTTGAAGAGCTGAAATGATCTCCTGCTGTAGTAATATTGTTAAGGTATATGTGACAATATAAATCACCTCAGTCAAAGTCAGATAATATAACAACATCAACAACAATAACAATACTACTACTACTATTAATAATAATAATAATAATAATAATAATAATAATAATAATACAAATAATAATAATAATCTTTGCACAGAATACTTTATAAAGGCTGGGACATCACATATGTTCAGCTGCCAACTGAATTTTTCAAGAATATTCTTTTAACACCAGAAGTTACAGCACAGTATGGTCTTACCTTTCCAAAACAGCAACAGCAAAATGCGGTGTAGTGGTTAAGAGCTGCGGTCTTCCTGGAAGGCCCACTCTTTGAATGCTACCTCCTGCTTTAGCACTTGACCAATGTATTTACCCTGAATGGATACAGTAGAAGCTGCCCTGCTGCATAAAGGAGTAAAATCAATGTAAGTAGCTTAGTGTACAAACCTCACACTGTAAGTCATCTTGAACAAATAAGTAAAAGCACTCATCTTCTAACTGATTTTGTTTTTAACAAACATTTTCACCATTTTTAAAGATTGCTACGTCTAATGAAAACCTGTGATTGAAAAGACTGACCTGTTTAAAATCTGTTTTGAAAACGTATGTGGACACCAACGTGGGGGCTGAATTAAGGAAACACAATGAAGGATCTTCGGTGTGGTTATGGTCATGGTCAGTCTCCTGTGGGGGAGTTGTGCACCCAGCCATGCACTGAGTTCCACTGTAATACCAAGTACCAGCCACAAGGTGGCACTGTAGTTAAATGCACTTTTCCCTCCCTTCGCATCCGGCCCCAGTGCATACATGACAAAAAGTCCTAATTTAGGAGCCAGAGGATGTGTAGGGCTGTGGAGGCTGAGCTCACTGGAAAGGCACACAGCAAACAGCACACTGTTGGTGACTCACACAACATCTGCAGGGCCTGCACTTCCGAGAGCTAGCCTCACTTCCCCGCACACACGCAGGTCCGGCTCACGCACATGCAGACAGATGGTGGTTGTTGTCTGAAAGATCTGCCCGTGTTGAGGGAGGTCCGAACCGCAAGCCTCACATAAAGAGAAAACACAGTCTCCAGTGAAATCTAGTTCGCTGCTGAGTAGGAGATTCAGTATATGTTTAATTGTTTTTTTAACTTGGGCCTCTTATTATTCAAAATAACATATTTTAACCATATGTACAGGTTTATGATAAGATGTCACAATAGCAGAAGAAATCTAAGATTGGTACGGGAGAGCAACTCTTGGGACTCAAACTAACAGCCTTCCGGTTACAAAGCATTTCTTTGTAAAAGCACTAAACTGGTGGTCAGTGGAAGCAGGCAGTGTGTGATATGCAAACTTGTCCCACAGTGTGGAACCACCTTCAGGCCATGATGAAGGCCGAGACCCAAGTGTGTGTCGGGGGAGGGGGGGTGCAGCGCCTCCCAGCTGTAGCATGTATAAAAGACACTGTTCCTTCCTTGGCTTCTTTTGCCTGTCTCTCACAGCATTTTATCTCCACTCTCCTGCATCTCTGTCGCTCTAGCAAGCCCTGCTGCAGCGCTTCCCTTCTTGCTCACCCACCCAGCACCCCCTGCTGCCATCCCCCCACCCCCTCCCTGTCTGTTCGCAGATTAAATGGGCAGACTGCCAGTTTTTCAAATTTCCTGGCAGCAAAGGGGCCAGTCTACTTCCTGGAGGGGGAGGGGCCTCCAGAAAAGGTTACATTTGCACAATGTGCCTATGGAAAAACCCAGAGCGGAGAGAGAGCGAGGGAGAGAGAGAGCGAGAGAGATGGGGGGGGGACGTGTGGGTTAGGGAGAGAGGCAGAGAGGGGGAGATGAGTGAGAGAACAGCTTGGCTAAACTAAATGACTCCACCATTCTGCTTCGCCTCGGTAATGGAAAAAACCCTCCGGGGGAATATTCAGCATACAGGAGTATCGAGTTGTGCTCCATCATTACAATGTCTTCTCCCCCCTCCCTCCTATTTTTTTCTCCCTCCTTCCATCCTGACCCACCCCCCCACATGCTCTCCTTCCTTTTCCCCCCTCTCTCTCTGGGTGAAATTAAAAGGGTCTTGGGGAGTGTAGCGGGGGGGGGGGGGGGGGGGGGGGGGGGGGGGGGGGCTGGCAGGGGGGTGTGTTTGATGTGGGAAGGTTCGGCACGGTGAGCGGCCGGCGCGCTTCGCGTACAAGCACACGCACATGGAGGGCCAAGGCTGCGTTGCCTGAATTTTAATGGAGGAGGAAGATGAGAGGGATGTGAAGAAAAGAGGATAGAGAAGAGAAAAAGAGGAATAGAAAAGGACAATGAGAAAAAGTAAAAGAGGAGAAAAGAGGACAGGGCAGAAAGGAATAGAGCAGTGGAGAAAAGACAGTGTAAAAGGTGAACACAGTGGGAAGAGAGGAATAGAGAACAAGATGGAGAAAAGAGCAAAACAAAGATGGAAAGAATGGAGGGACAGATACGAACATGAATGAGATAGAGAAATAGAGAGGAAAGAGGTAAGAGGAAAGAGGTAGTGAGAAAAAGGAACAGGGTGAGGGAAAAGGAGGTAATATGAAAAGTGGGACAATGAGGGAAGAGAGAAAAAGTGGGAGACAGATAAAAAAGAGGGATAAGAAAGGATAGAGCCAAATAAAGAGAATGACAAAGAGGAGAAATAAAGCTAAGAAGGAAAAGAATGATAAAGAGGGAAGAAAATGACAAAGGGGAACAAAAAGAAGACAATAAAAAGAAAGAGAGGAATAAGGGAATGAAAGGGGGAGAGTGAGAAGACAGCACAGAGAGGAAAAGAGAAGACAGATAAGCAATAGAAAGTATTCTCAATGAAGAAGATGAGAAGTGATAGGATGAAAGTAAGAATAACAAGGAAAGAGGAACAGAGAGTTAAGTAAGTGACAGATTAAAGAGACAGTAAAAAGAAAAACAAGGAGTAAAGAGAAGAAATTGAAAAGGGATAAAGGGAAAGAGAAGCAAAGAGAAGGACAAGGAAAGAACAGTGGAGAAAGGGAGTGGAACATTTAGAGAGAAGACAAAGAGCAGAGAGGAGAAAAAAGAGTGGAACAAGGAACTGTGGTGTATGGAGGGACGAGGAGAGAAGAGGGAAAGAGGGACAGTGAGAATAGTGGGACAGATAAAGAAGAAATAGAAAGAATAATGAGGAAATATAGATGAAGAAAGAGATACAGATCAAGGGATGTAAAACAAAGTCAAAGAAAAAGAGAGATGAGGAGGGAAGAGAATAATGAAGGAATTGAGAGGTGAAAGTGACAAACAGAGCAAATGAGCACAATGGAAAAAGGAGATTGAAAGAAAGGAAACAGTAGAACCAAAGCATGAAAGTCAGTAAGAGGAAAGTCAGAAAAGGAGGGACAAGGAGGGAAGCGAGAAAGAGAAAGACAAAGAAAGAATAGAGGAATAGGGGCAAAAGTGAGGACAGAGAGGAATAAGAGTAACAGATTTAAGGGAGTGAAAGAAATGGACAGGGAGGCAAAGAGAAAAGAGGAGATGGCAAAACAAAGGATACAGAGAAATCAGAATCAAAGAGAAGAACAAGGAAAGAATAGAGGGATCAAGGAGAAAGGGAGTAGAAGATGGGCAAAAGGAAGACAGAGAAAGAGAGCAAAAGGGATGAAAAAGAGGTAAAAGAAAGCCTGGGATAGGACAAGACAAGACGGGACTTTAGAGAAAGATGAGAAAGTGTGGGATAAGGAGAAAAGGAAGAGGACAGTGAGAGAAAGGGAGAAAGAAAGAGGAAGGGAAAATGCCAAGAGAGTAAGGAAGGGACAACAAGAAAAGAAGGGATGAAAGAGGGTCAGAGGAAAGAGGAGAAAAGGAGAAGAAAAGAGGAATGAATAAGAGGGACAGTGCAAAAAACGAACCGTTAAAAATAGATGTACAGAGAAAAGAGAGAGGGGAAAAGGACAGACGAAAAAGGGAAAAAAGGGAGAGGGAGAAAAGAACCAACTGTGTAGCTTTCAGCCTGTTTTGAAATTCCATATATTCTTCACTATTTACATAATCTATGTTTCTTTCTCATTTTCTTATTTTTGTGGAAATTAAATGGAAACCTTTTCGAGCCAGATGGGTGATTATTCCATAGTGTCGGTTAGAGGAGACAATTTGCATAGAGCCTAACGGCAGTAGCTGTAGTGACGGCCGCGCTGCGACTCCAGGCCTGTCCGTCAGAGCAGGATTACGCGTGGGACGTCCCGCATGCTTGCTGTCATCGGCACCCTGTCACCAGAGACTGACTCATAAACGCTCCTCCGTTTTCACATTCCCTGTTCCCCGATTTATGCACATGCTAAGCCAGGACATGCACCTCCTGCTTTTGGGAGATGGCATCATAACAATTAGAAAACAAGAACCGCTGTATGTGGTACCAGAGGACACATGAAGGGTAACACCAAGAGCCAAGGGAATGGTGTTCACTCGCTTCCTGTAAACATCCCCAGAAAACTGTCAAGAGAACCTGCAACATAACATAAGTCCACACTATAGTCCAGGATGGCAGGGAACTGTTGGCTGTTAAAGGACACGATGGCTTTTGTGCAAAAGTTTGGGAGCAGACTTTTATAAACTGATTCATCATTATCTGAAAAAATTAATTTAGCTGACAAACCTATTCAGAGAAACTTAGGCAATATTTGCTAAGCAGACGTTTGCAGAGAAGCAAATTTACCTTCCTTTTATACAACTGGATGCATTATGAGCCAAGTACCTTTCTTAAAGGTGCAACCAGCTATAAAATATATGTCTGACCCAATGGTATAATTTACGTCCCCTAGAAAAGTTTTCATTTGACCTACATCATAATTCCAATAAAATCTGAAAGATTTGTTCAGTTTTTTTTGGAATTTCTCAGATAGTACTCCATGACCACATCTGCTAAATACTGTAATACTGTCACACCTTTTTCCCTGGTACTGCATTTGCTTCTATCTGTGTATATTTGCATTTTTACAGTCTCTGAGTTGTAAAGACCTAAGTATTTTCTGTGGTAAAATTTAATAAAATACAGTCAACATCAGCTTTTCCAGAGGGGTAGAAAATAGCAACCCTGTACAGCCCATTGTCACTAGACCCCCTGGTAAACTAAAAATACTAGGACTTTAAAGGGAACATCTTCTTGGTAAGTGAGACTGTGGTTCAGTATCATGATTAAATTCATTTAAAACTCAGGTTTCCATGAGGTTCAAATTAGTCTCATCCTGGCCTATAGATATACCCACTGTCACCAGCAGTGATGTCTGATGTTTGGTGGAGGATGACAACATTTGTGTCTACAAATAGGATGTAGCATGGTGGTTATTCATCCATAACCTGAAGGTTATCAATTCAAGTCCTACTGCCATCTATTCTGTAGTGCCCTTGAATCCTAAATTTCTCTACTAAATGGACAAAAATTATGAGCCTCTTTGGACAAAAGTCGTCCAGTCAATAATAACGTGAATAAATACAGAATTGTCTCTCATTTCGTACTGGGTTGAAATACTTGAATCTGATTCTGAGGTGTTACTGTTTTCAGCCTGCATGCAGCTCCCCTCCCCCATTTATAGCCACAAGATTGCTTGCATTCCCAGACATCCAGTCCCATTACATTATATCACATTAGTATACAGGCGGCAGCTACATTTAGTGTATAAGGTTATCAGAGAGCATTTACATGGCAAACAGTTTTACTCCACATAAAAACATACAAACACTGATTAAGTACTTGAACAGAATGAAGGTGCCACACCCTGTCCTGGTCTTGTGTATCACCTACATTGCAATGTCAGGATCAATTCTTTCACCTCTATGCAACTCAACACCATTATGAAGCAACCTGATACCCCCCACTGTGGCCTGTATTGGACTCCCACGCCTGCAGACAGCAGTGATCTCAGCTGGGAAACATGCCTTCCTTACGCTTCCCACCTCCATGGGTAAAGCTGGAAGACCAGTTCTTCACCCTGACACCTCCACCATGCACACCTCACACTGCCACAGCTGTGCAGCCCCCCCCCCATAGCCCCCCATAACCCCCCACAGCCCCCCGAGCAGCTCTGATCACCCCCCATTGTTGACCCCTGCAAGCTGTATAGTTGGCATGTGTATCTCATTATAGGCTTGACAGTGCTGAGTGTCTTAGTGTGGACTAATACTGTTTCATAGGCAGTATAGCTGCAGTGTACAGAGCAGTCAGCACTCCACTGGGCTGCAGTGTGTGACGTTTTGCGGCTGGAACTTATCCTGCACAAGCTGGAGTGAGTAAACCCTCATTTGAAAAAGCACATTAAAAAGTAATATTATACAAGGGAAAACCATAGGAGGGGCCGTCATCTGATAGTGCTTGTGTTCCAGCCTTCCATTTTCAGTAACTGCTTACCCAGTTCAGGGTTGTAGGTTTGATTCTAGTCTAGTCTGTCAGTGTAGAGCTGGCATGTTCACATCCTGTTAGCATCTGTTTAGTTCAAGAACCCTGGTATCCTGCTACAATCCTGCAAGCCTTTCTAAATCAGATTCAATATGTGACTATAAATATGAAAGAGTGTTCCAGGATGAGCACTCTGATTTAAGTGGTTGTTCAAAATACATAAACATTTAACAATTTTCATGACAGGTATGATAAAGTGTAACATCTAAGGAAGTGGTACCATAGTGCTTAGAGCCACCACCTTGCAAATGAAACACCAGATTTAAAACCCACTCCTGCTATAGCTTCCTTTTTCATGGTACTTACTATGAATTGCTCCCAAAAAAACACCTAGTTGCATAAATGGGAAAATCAGTGTACGTAAAGTAGTCCACAAACCTAAAATTTAAAATTATTCGGAGAAGTGCATCATTTAAATGAATGCATGCAGTACCTCTCACTTTGATGCAATGCCTTGTGGGTGATGTAGTCAATTACTCTAATCTGTAGCCAAACTCTGAAGTTGCATGCTGACTTTGCTCTAAGCACAAAGCGTGCAACAATCAGTTAATGCAAGCACTGAAATGGGTTATACACAGTCAGCAACAGCTGTCTATGCTGAAAAAGTCAACGGCTCCAAGGTATCTGGACCCCCTGTGGAAGTCTTTCATCTGTTGTCTTGCATCTGCTCTGATTATTTTTTAACACGCTGGCAATTGCTATTGCTTTACTTAAGGTGACTTTTTTGCTTTTTTGTCTGTTGCTGCTTCAAAATTTTTGTCTTGGGCTCCTTATGAACTATTTGTTTCTGAATATTTTCCTGCCTTCTCGTGTTCTCTGACTACTAGGATCTCTGACTCTTTGGCTGTTTGCTGGTCTGGTCAGCTCACAGAGCTGCAGATTCTTCTAAAGGAAGCCTGACACCATGAGGATAGCAGTTCCCCTTTCTTAATGTCACAGCCTGCAACACATAAACTGCTTCTCACATCTGCTGCCTTTTTAAATCACACAGACTCTGCTTTAAGCCAAAGTGTAGAGGGCAAGAACCTGGAAATATCTGGGCTCAATCCCTGTCTCCAGCTTATGAAAAATAAAAGGAACAGACTTGATGACTAGTGATGAATGCTGGTTATTCACTTGTCCCATCAGGCCTCATGTCACCAGTACTGTTCCGTCAGGCCTCGCTGTGTTAATATATAGATAATTTGACTAACTGCTGTCATATTTGTAGCAGGACTGGACTGGTGGCACATCCATGTGTTTGTGTGAATGGCTGGGGAGCAGAACAGTGGTCTATCCTTGTGAGAACAGGAGTCTCCTCAAAAGAATAAGAGTTTATGCTTCTGGTGAGAGGCACAGACACAACAATGTCATCAAGGTAGAGGGTTCTGTCATGAATCAGGGCCCCGATTCACTGGAGGCTGTGGGAAAGGCAAGAGTGAGCTACAGTCCACCATGGACAATGGCTCATATCCCCTACATCAACTGGTCGCCATGAGCTCTTTCAACCACTGGGTTAAAACTTAGGTGCACTATTGGTCCTTCTTATCAATAGCCACCCACCCCCATAATGCTCCACAACTGCCTGCCAACGTTAATATGTTCGTTTATTTGTTTGTTTGTCTATCTATGTATCTTTATTTTTTTTGTGTTCATTATTTATTTTTTTCTTATATGTCTTATGAGTGTCTAGTGTCCTATTTGTCCAGCTGCTGTATGGCAAATTTCCCTGTGAGGATCAGGGAACCTTAACCTATCAGATACATTTTGCTATTTATTATAGTATCAATCATTTGTTTCCTATAGCGAGTCAGATCTGACTGGTAATACCACAAACATACAGGCAGTGCTTGAAGTGAACGAGTACTCACTGGTCCATGGTACCAACCCTTTTACTTCTAAAATTCGAATAAAGCAACCTAAAACAACTGAAAGTTGTGATAGTAAATTTTATCTGTTCAGATTTCTACTATGGAGCATATCACAGCAACTAGATAAAAGGAACCATATCTGCTATAAAGTTGTACATTGGTCAAATTTGACTGGTACACAGAAGAAGGGTTAATGTTTCCTTTCCAATACTGGTTTATTTGTTTCTGCTTAAAGGCTGATGCCTCAAGGGTTTAGACTTCTGCCAAGCCGACTGTTTCACTCTAAAGGTAGATGTCTTGGGCCAGCGACGAAGAAGGCCAAATGTGATTGGAGTGTTCTCTCATTTCCACTGACCCGGTACATGCAGGCACTTGAGAGGTGCAGTGGAGGTGCTCATGCAGGTGACATGCTGGCAGACCCGAACCCTTTTTCACAGTGAGGAACGACACTGCTGAAGGACCTGGTCACAATAAGAAGACAAAGACAGACTGAGACCCAGAGCCCTCTTTCAGGACTCCTCTGGTTGATGCATTATTAAACACACAAAATATTTCATGAGTAGAAGGGATCTGGGCATAAATGTGGAGTTTTTTTGTTACCATTACTCAATGCTTGAAGCAGAAAAAATAAGCGTCAGTACTCACCTTATTGGCGCATTGTGGTTCTTATTGGTCAATATCAGTAAACTAAGTACTAAGTACTAAATTACAGCACTGAATATAAGATACTGTTTATGTTAACAAAATACATTTATTTAGTAAAGGGGACAAAAATTCATACAAGCTAACTTGCAGCATTACTTAATGCACCCTGGCTAATGAAATGTACCAATGGCACTTATGAATATTCATCAAGTACTGCAGCAGTCTTTTGCTGGGACAGCCACTCAGCCAGAGAATCCAGCTGGTTTGGGGTTAGGAAAAAGTATGGGAACATTATAAGAAGTGCCAGTATGCAAGAATAAAGTCACAGTATTCCAAAGAGCAAAAAGTGGGAGGGCTGGTACTGTGTATAACCATTTCGAGTACTCCTTTGTAAACCAGGCAGAACACAACAAATCAAATTCATTGATGAAACATAAAATTTTAACCACACTTCTCCGAAGGGTGCTAGCTGTCCAGTGCTTGGGAGTAGACCTTGTGGGGCGACAGTTGTGGAATATCTCACAAGAGTGTGTGCTGAAGGAGCATAAACACAAAATGCACACAGATACTCGATCATCAACGTAACAGACTGCATACTGGCAGCTGAAAGAAAGTGAGTGATATTTTTATTTAGAATGAGATGATGTTCTCGGTGAAACCAGTGTTTATTTATTTTGTACAGGTTGGAATGGGTCAGGTCGAGCAGATCTGGTGGGCAGAGTCTTGTCCTAGACAGTTCCTCTTCAGAATGGGTGTGATCTCCTGTTAGGCCAAGCACAACATGAACCCTCATTATGAGCAGTCGAGGGAAATATGGGTTTAAGTGCCTCGCCGCCAAAACAAGATTAATTGAGCAATGCAATTAATCACAGTCTGATCTGAGTTGTTGAGTAACCTGATTAATAGCATTAGAACTAACTGCATAATTAATTTTACTGTAACTTATGGACGTGCACAGAAAATCAAGGAAAAAGATATTTGTCAAAATGAATCAAACCTCAGTAATCTGAAAAGATGAAATGTGGTGCTTTGGGAATAGTGTGTGAAGGTTCCACTCGAGGATGTGAAATAGGGTGAGGTGGTGAAATGGACCTAAAGTAACATCTTCTCCTGCTTGACCTCTTCCCGTCACCTTGACCGCTATGGCCTCAGGCTCTAAAACACCGGTGGAGGGGGGCACACCTACCCGTCATATACATCCCATGCTCTGGACACCAGGCCCTCTACCCTCTTCTATGAGTAGTGCTGGTACACCCCCACCAAACCACTTCTGCCTCTCACCTTGAACCACAGCACACCCTCCTCTTCCGTTTACGAGCTGAGGCATCACCTGGCAACCGGACCGTGTCCGTGCATTTGAGGCAGGCTGTTTTTCATCTCCAGCACTCTTCACTGTCCCCAGTCTCTGGGGACACACGTGCATAGCATAGCATTTGCAGCCACCCTGACCTTTGGCCAAAGGTTTCAGAGACGCTGCGATAGTTTATGCAACAATGCAGCTGTTTTGCTTCTTTGGGCATAAAATACTATTTTGTTACTGTAAAAGGAGGAAACAATGACAATGTTGCTTTATTTAGTGCATGCACTACTCTGTTTAACATCTGTTTCAAAAGAGAAGGTTATTGAGCATCTAAAACAGTTTGAGCAGAACTCTCTAGGTTTGTAATTGGATTTTTTGGGAAGTGTTTACTATGTCCAAACACTTAAACTTTATATGGTTCAGAGTTAAAATATGATGTATTTTTGAGAGTTACATGGATATTTTAAGGTCAAATTTGATGTACACAGTATTTTCATGTTTTTGCTCCACTGTATTCATGCAATAATTATTACTGATATACACATTATTCATTTTTTTACAGTGTTCATTCACTGCTTATTATTGTTCAGCCTGAATGGGGTAGCAAGTAGGTGTTTAAGTATGTGGACTTGTAACCAGGAGGTCATCTGGTCAGGCTCCAGGATGGGCCCAGCTGTTTGGAGCCTGGAAAATGGGGATAAATCTAAATTTTTTTAATTTAAGAAGACAATTTACATAAAAGTGTCAACTGACCAACTGAATAATATGTCGTACTTTCAGTTGATAATCTCAATTAATTTCGGTGCACAAAACACATTCATATTTTGTACAAAGTACAATCACCCTAAACCAGTACTTTGTCTGAGACTATGATACAATTTGAAACCCTACAGAAACTGTACCATTGTCTTATGATCTCATCTCTAAAAGCAGAAAAATTGTTGAGTGCGAGTGGAGCAGATTATGGTGCGATTGACTGGTCACTGTCAGGAGGGGAATGTTTTCCATGATGCTTGTTGCTATGGCTATATTCACCCATCAGATGGCCCAATGGAGGGCACACCACTGGAATGGGAAGACAGAGCCAAACATGGCACCCCTCAAAAGGGTGCATTTGTAAATACGATGAAATGACCCCACCCAGCATGGCTGTACCTACCGGGGGACCTGCCACAGTTACAGAGACAACCAAGTCCATTATGGCTCTGACCAACAGGGGACCAGCAGCTGGCATGGCAAGAAGAGGCAAGTCAACAGGGCTCCACCCACCGGTTATTGCACTGGGTTAAATGAGCTGGATTTGGGTTCAACAAGTCAGCCATTGTGTTACATGTTTTAATATAACACAAAAAACCACGGCACTACCTTTCATATAAACTTCACTAAGCACAGAGAAAACACTGAAATGTAAGCTATGCGATCAGATTATAGAGACATTCATACGATACATATAAAAATATGTTACCTATATGTAAATCTGAATCTTATGACGTATGATAACTTGCATTTCAGTCTAATTTGCACCAATTTATACTTTTTAGGGGGGGAAATGCAAATTAAAAATAAATTCTGTAACTTAACCTATGCATTTTTTAAAATTTCAGTTAAATACAATACTTTAAACAATAAAAAGGAATTTTATTGATGGTTTGATTTTTTTTAAAGATAGATAAAGTGTATATAAAAATGTTTCCTCTGGCCTAGTAGAAGTGCCTTTGTTCACACACACACACACACACACACACACACACACACACACACACACACAGACCATCTGACACACACAAATGCATCGCTCCCCTCACCTCCTCCTTGTGCTGGGCTTCTATAATTCAAATCCTGTCAGGCTTGTTCCAGACTGCTGGCGCCAGTCTCTCTCTCCAAGAAAAAAAAGAGTGAGGGAGAGGGAGAGAGGGAGGGAGTGAGAGATGAAGAAGAAAGAGGCGTCTCTGAGGGACAAAGCCAGCACAGCCACACACAGGCAGCTGGAGTCGAACCCAGGGATGGTGTTTTAAACAGCCAGCCCCAGGGTTCCTTCTGCATCTCCATATTTTCCTCCCTCTTCTTTTTTTCCTCTTCCAGTCCTGCTTTTCATTTCCCATGATGCCCTGCACTTTCTGTCCCGTGACTGCTGTCTCCAGTCGGCACTTCCCATGAAGGAGGCTACATTTTCCATCTCCTGATTTTCTAACCTATTTTTGTTACTCTTAAGAAATTAATTTGATGGATTATGTTTGGCATCATGAATTTTTGGTGACGGAGCTCTTTTCATAAGGCGAGCTACAGCCTGTCTTACTGTCTGACTTGTGTAAAATGGAAACGAATGTGCAAAAAAACGGTATAGGGCAACAAAATTAAGAAATACTTAGTAGGGATGTGAGCATTAATCCATTACGTTTCGCTGGTGGATGACAGTATTTCCAATAGGTCCCTGGTTTTTACGAGAGTTCCTTTAACTGATGTTAGCAGGCAATAGCAAAAGACTACAAATGGGAAGAGCCTCAAATGTAAACAACACATTAAGACTGCCTTCACAGAACACTGACCAGTGTACCTAGTCACATTACCACCTCCATACTCCCAACCCTAATTCTAACCATAACCTTAAGAGAAACTCCAAAATGGAACTTCTTAGGTGCCCAGAGCCCCCTTTCTCTCCAAGGACATTCACGTCAAAAAAACAACAAGATATTTTGGGAGTAGAAGCTCAATCCCAAACCTAACCCTAATCTTAACTATAACTGTAATGCAGATACTTAGCCCTAACCTGCATGCTAAACATAAACCAGTATTACCATCATGCAGCATTTGCCTCATGTACTGCAGCTGAGAAACTGTCATCCGCACTGGAATGGGGGTGAATCAAATGCACATTACTGGAACTGACCTGTTGGGGTCCAAACACTGAGCAAACAACACAGTTTGCAGCCACATCTCAGCTTTTTCAGTGACTTTCCTCCTCACCAGTGGTTAAAGGAACAGTTTTGCCATTTGCTTGCAGCATTTCTGTGGGGCCCCAGTATTTCAATGCAGTGCATTCATTCCCCGAGAAGGTGTCATCCTAAAGGATGATAATGTGATATTGGTGTGTCTTCCACACCAGGGTCACTGGGAGGGTGTGTAGGGTATAGAGCGGCAGGCTGGTTTTATTGGAGTTCTGCAAGATAAAGCTCAGCTCTCCTGGGATGCAGCAAGGATGGACGCCCTCCTCACAGTCCCCACCCCCACACAGTGTATCAAGGAGCGTAGGGTCCACCTCGATGCAGAGCCAGCTTCAGGGGTAATTGGA
Organism: Arapaima gigas; assembly: GCA_900497675.1. Taxonomy (NCBI): domain Eukaryota; kingdom Metazoa; phylum Chordata; class Actinopteri; order Osteoglossiformes; family Osteoglossidae; genus Arapaima; species Arapaima gigas. The sequence goes on along the minus strand of UFQX01000235.1, from coordinate 336,634 downwards.
ACATAATGGAACATTTTCTGTGGCAAAGTCGGCTCCATTGCCCTTGTCACCCCTGCGGACTGGTCCTAAATGGTTCCCTGTTGCATGAAATACTGTGGGGTTTTGACCGTCTCGTTGCCACCCCCCCCCCAACCATCTCACCCCCAACCCTGCACACACACATACACACCCTTTTCATCTTCGCCAGCTAAACTGATGGATTGGCCCAGCTGCCTCTGCACAAACACTGTGCCGAAAGTCTCCTCACCTGCAGGCCTGAAAGTACTTATCTTCTGGCCATTTCTGGAAATAAAAGTCTATTCTTGCAGTCTACTGACATACATTTAGTGAACACAACACTGTTGAAATATTTTACTTCCCACACAGGTGCTACAAATTAAATCTTGAGATGAGATCTTTAAGGAAATCTTAGAGGAGAGTTTTTATGCAACTCTGGTAAAGATCTTTTTTTATTTTGAGTATATTTTTCCAGAACTGTTTACCTAATTATTTTAGTTGGGCTAAGCTGTGAGTTGCTGATCTGATGTCCAAATGGAAAATAGAAAAAGGGATGAGCTCATAAGAGCCCATAAGCTATTAAAAAATCTTGAATGCTAACAAATGCTTTTGCTGATTCCTTTAAACCATTTTAATAAAATTTCATAGAATTCTCCAAGATCTTTTCAACAAGTCATGTACAGTAACAGTTTAAGCCTAACCTCCCCCCAGGTTTCGGCTCCGTTCTTAACTCAGATGAGACCAAGTTGTCACTTAACTTCTTTCACTTGCAAAAGGGCCATTTTCTCCAGCCTGGGTTGCAACACACCACTCAATGGAGTTTGTATTGAATCTCCCCAGCAGGGCCTTTCTCAGTTCCTCAGAGGGACCTACTCAATCTCCAGGGGTAGATGTGGGGTTCCTCACAGAGGCAGACACTATCTGGAGATAGTGCTCATCAACGCCTGTTTCACTTCTTTCTATACCCTCCCCCATCCCAACACAACATGTCTTGCCACATTATTTGCATATGGGCACTCATCGGGTCACTTCACCCATCAGAGTGGTTCAGAGCGATGCCTTCCTGTCAGCTAGATGTCTTCTTAACAGACCTGGCAGTGCCCCAGTCCAATGCAGTTTCTCTTTTTTGTTCCCTTTTTGGCAAAGTTGGAAATACACAGGGCCCGCTCAAATTGCCTTTGCACGAACCAGGGCAGCTGTAACGTATTAGACCTTTCCTCTGGAATGTCCTGATTCTAGACTGGTCATTGGATCTAGCAATCACTCCATTTGGGAACCTGCCCTTAGCCTTCTCCTATCAGAATTCCCTGACAAACACAAGCGCTGCAAAAAGACACTACACCTAAATTTGGACCTATAATAAATACCAAGCACTGTTTTGTGCAAGGTGTTCTGTGCTTAGCTGCTGGGCATTGCCAGTGTTCCTATGTTGAGAGGCAGCAAGTGTCCTACTGGATAGAGTTGAACTGATTACATAAAAAAGCACTACTGCATTAATGGGTAAAACGTTGATACTGTTAACTACCTGACAAAGTACATCACCTTGGGCAAACAGATAACAATAATGATGAACATTCCTGCACAGCTTGCAGTCTGTGTAAAAGCTGGGACATGACATATGCTAACAGAATTTTTCTTGCTAACATCAGAAGTTACACAATATCAAGAACTCATCTTTCCAGGAAGGGCAGTAGCTGGTGTAATGGTTACTGTTGAGCATCTTTTACTTGAAAGACCCAGGTTTGAACACCAGCTTCTGCTGTAGTACGCTTGAGTAAGGTATTTACCATGAACTAGCAGTAAGAACTGCCTAGCTATATAGATGACTGAATTACTATAAGCCATTTAATATTGGAAGCATCTACTAGTATAATTGAACTGATTCTTAATTTTGCTAAAAATTTCCTCTGCTTCATTCCTTGGGACAGGTTGATAATTGTGTTTAATCCCCAAATTGTCTCCAGCCATCACTTCCTAGTCTGATCACAGCTGTCACTCCACTCTTTGCATGGGGGGTAGAAGATGGGAGAAGATGGGGTTCCCTTTTCCACTCTCTTTGTTCAATGGGTTATTGAACAGTCCTTCTAACCAACCATCATCTAACAACCTCTGGCCCTCTCCTCCCTCAATTCCTCATGTAGATGATTTGAGGTCTTCCTTGCCCCCCACCTGAACCTCATACCCTTCTCAGTTTCTGCTCCTCATCTCCATTGTTGGCCCTCAGGGCCATTACCTGGGCTTTATGTTAATCTTCTTGGGTACTTCTTACATTGTTGTTCCCTCAAAAGGCAAACAAGCTGATCTTGTCTGTGTTTTAGACTCAACACAAAGCACCCAGACACAACCAAAGGATGTTTACGCGTCAGGCTGCCTCAGAGGCAACCTGATCCGCTTGTAGGTGTGCAGTGTTTGGTTGCCGTGGGCCGCTGATCTTTGAGACAATGTAATGGATTTGCTTGGTGGTTTGATAAGCAGCAGCTTCATAGATCCAGAGGTGGACACAAAGAAATGCAAGGAAAAGCTGAGCTTCTAGTTAACATGCTTTTTAACCTCACCCAGGAATATTAAAATGAAAATGGAACATAAGAACCTACATGGTTGAAAAACTCCTATTAAAATTAAATTCAATTAAAAGTCAACTTTTATTATTCTTTTAATGATTTGACTTTGATCAATTTAATGATGCTGTAAAACACAATGGCAGCTAACAGCACTGCTGCCTCACAGTGCTGGGGCTGTTTGGGTGTGTGTTGAAATTTGGCTCAGTCTGTGTGCATGTTCTCCCTCTGTTTGAGTTGAATTGTTCACTCTAAATTGCCTATAGTGTGTCCCTAAGGTGGACTGGCCTCCTATCCAGTGTGTAGTTTCATAGTCTGCTGCTCAGTGCTTCTGGGATAGGCTCTGGATTGCTGCAAACCCAAACAGGATGAGGTGGTAAATAATAATGGATGAATGAAATGTACAATAGACTTAAAAAGAAGGACAAAAACTGATTATAGCTAAAGTGAATTGCAATTCATGGTGCTGATGCCCTTATCCAACTTATAGTTTTAGGTTTGTACACTTTGCTACTTAAGGATTGTTTAGACATTTAAAGCTGGGTAATTTTTATATCAACTGTAGGCAAGTACTTGTTGCAACAGGAAGAGGAGATTCCAACTTGGGGTCCTTTCATTAAGGCAATGGCTCTAACTGCTACACCATCTACCGACGAAATGTTAAAATTCAGCACGGAAATATCAAGACTAAGAGTAAAAGGAGTTGTAACATTTCAGATCTGTTCCATTTTGTTTTCTGCCATTTCTGCCACCCGTTCTTCATGGTTCATTCCAAGCAAATAGGAAAAAAGGTTATTATGCAAATATGAACAATACTACGGCCAAGTATTGTTTATGCTATGATACTTTTGATTCCGTCATCATTTAATCCAAACTTGCAAAACACAGTAGTGCTATGGCCTGATTTGAGAAACTCAACAGACATCATTGTAAAGAAAACATTCTTGTTTGTGTTTCTTGACCAAAACGATAAACACACACCCCGCGCACCCCGTTCTAGAGAGAACGTCCGCAACGCGTGTAACTCTTTCATGCGATGGTGTAGCATTTGAAACTATTGAAACAATGCTGCGGAACGAGTGTGCTAGCCTCCCTTTCCCTTCCTCCCACAGCTTGCTGGAGAAATGGGAAAAAACACAGAAACACAAAAGCGGAGCTAGCTTTCCATTGCTGGCTTACTAATCGACCTCTTTGTTGTGTTCGGTGCATGCCTACCCCAGCCACGTGACCACGTTTCCATGGCAACCGGGGTCTGAGTAATCATTTGCGCAATGACCTTTATTCCCTTGAGGGGAGGGGAGGGGGAGGATTGAATGAAAGCAAAGCCAGCGAAAGGAGAGAGAAGGAGCGGGAGGAGGAAGGGCGGGGGAGCGCAAAGGCATGGGGGGAGGAGCAGGGTGGGCGAGCCGTTGAGCTGGGCTGTGAGGACCCAAACAAAAACTGCTTTTCTAACAGCTCCGGGAATCCATCGGGTTTGCATAGATAAGGAACAGAGCTTAGAGAGAAAAGGGAGAAAATGCAAGATGCAACTGCAAAGGGAAGGGGGTAAATAAGAGGGGGAGACCCACTGGTGAGGGGAGACTGCTAATGCTCCCCTTACACCTTTACTCAGACTGGAAAGGGGGAGCGACTCGTGAGACTTTTTCCACTTGCTCAGAGTCCGCTCAGCCATCGGCTGGTGAGGGCAATGTGAGGAGGGCACTGCACGTCAGCTGAGCTCGAAAATGGAGCTCGTTCATATGATCACATAGAACATATAATACATTCCACGTTCGACACATCTTAGTACAAATGGGTCATGGGTGGTTAGCAGACAATATTTAGAAAATTTCCGTTTCTGTAGAGAATGGGTGCGCAATTATTTCCTTACAAACACTCTTAATCTCGTCTTAACTTGAAAGACGCTTTTTTTCAGTCGAAAAAAATCTGAACAATTATTTGATAGCTGTACCAGTTATTAATCAGTCAGGTGAAGAGCAGGATGGCAGAATACTGACATACTGAGAAACCAGCAATTCATAATCCCTTTCAGGAAATGTTAGTGGACTATGGACACTGAAGCTGGACCATGATGCTGGAGCTTGAAATTGGACCATAAAGCTCAACTTCAAGCCTGGACCATGAAGCAGGATCGTGAAACTGGAGTGAACTTCAACCATAAAGCAGCAGTGACACCGTTTCTACCCTTAATGAAACTATTATCGCCTTGAATCAAACAGAGGACATCATCTGGGATCTTCAGAACTTGTCCTTGAAAGTCAATTTTTTTCAAAAATCTGTAAAGTTTATTTTATTTTCTCACCTAATAAGGGTTATCACATTAAAGATTTTAACAGACAAAAGTAGAGCACAGAAGTGCTTCCTATCTGTTATGCATTCTTACTGAGTTTTATGGTTGGACACAATGAAGCTGGGACATGCTGAACATGGTTCCTCCGATGTGTTGCGTTCTGTCATGGGAGCTCCTGGACAGGGGGGGCTTCTTTGCTAGAGGACCATCCTTCATAGTCTCTTAGACTGGACTGTACCAGTTTTGTCATTAGATTGAAGAAATGTAGGGGAAAGGTTCACTGACCCATGGAGCCAAAGCCACACTTCACTCACCTCTGCCTTTGACCTTTTGTGTGAGAGGACGTGTGTTGGTGCACAGACAAACATCACATCAGACCACAGCATGCTGTAAATGTACAGCCATTTGAGTCTTTGTCATTACACTAGGAAGAAGTGCCCAAACTCAATATGCAGTCTATAGTCAGACAAGCTCCTTTAGATGGTAACAACTGAACTGGTCTTCCAGCTGAAAAGATTGTGCAAGTTGATTAGTGGCTTCAGTCCCTTTGCATCATACAGCTAGTTCACTGGATTTTCAATTTATCTAATGGCTGGAACCAATAAGCACCAGCTTGGCATCATTCCAGTAGAAGCAGCAAAAAAAATGCAGCGAAAGATTCGGTTTTATTGAATGCTTGGAATAGTCCAGCAAATGGATGTCTCCTTATTCCATGTGAAATAGAGACGATGAGGTGGCGCTCAAGAAGAGGGACCCCAGGGGCCATTTTTTATGCCTGCAACTTTGTTGTCTTTCACACAATCAAGATTTCACTACCCCTGTTTTAGCACAAGCGTCATCATGTGAATGAGGCCATGACCACGAACTGGGTACCAGAATAACAGTTCGCATTGCCCTGCAAGCGGAGAGGATGGCTGCAAACTCACAACTACTATAGCCACCAAATCTATCCTGCAAGTAGAAACAATGACCACAAATGTGTTAGCACTTTAACTGAGTAACTATCCTGCAAGGAGAAATAATTGAAATAATAACTTACTACCACTACCGTGTTACAGGCTAAACACAACAGCCACAAATAAAACATGCTACACCTGCTCTACCTGCTCTAGTGCCCAGTATCTGTCCGTCCAATTTCTCTCATTTTTTTCTCATATTCAGTTTTACCTGATGTTCTGGAGAGGTGGAGTGGTTGGTCCTTAGTTGGGTCAGGCAAGCTATGGATCATGCATACGGCTCTGGCATCAGGAGCCATTAACTCAGGTTAGTAGAACACGGACAATCCTGCTGAAGACTTAAAAGAAGACAAAGCAGTCTCAGTTCACGAGTGACATCAGCTTTGTCAAACAGATGCTCCTGACATCTGCATCTCTACATCACTGTAACCAGAAAGTCAACATGTCCATATGATTTTCAGTACTTGAGGACCCTGCCTTCTTAGTGATCAGGATTGAGATGGTCCGTCAGTCAGTAGCCAGTGTTTGACCAGTGTTTGTACCTAAATAGTAACAGCCTCTACACTGGGAGGGTCTGAACAAAATTACTTGATGATTTACCCTAGATTAGGGACCACACAAATGTGTCAGACAGACCTGGCAAATTCACATGGACGGTCTCCATGTATGCCATTTCTCTTTTGGCACTGGTGGTTTGTAGAAATAACTGGCTAACACTAAATCACATTCACCATATAAGACAAGCTACCATGGATATTTATACTGAAAGAGCATACTAAACCTACACGTGCTATGGCCTTCAGACAGTCAAGTATGGGGAGGGCCAGAGAGAAATAGCAAAAGACATTAAATAAGAACTATAAAATAAAGCATGCAACATGCTTCATTACAGAGGTTTGATGGAGAGATGCAGCTGCCCTGGAGGAAATCTGGTAGAGTTTTACTCCCCAGCATAATCTGGCACCACCTGCTGAGACACACTGAGTGTGGGGAACCCTGACTGCTAAACTGCTTCCATGTGTTTACCACTTTGGGAAAGCAAAGGGGCACGGCTGGGGAAATTTGGAGGTAACTTGTGGATGGAAAAAAAAACGTTTCAGGCAAAGGGCTTGAGGGATTCTGTTCACTTCTGAAATGGTGGCACTATCATTAAACTGGTTATTCAGCTGCAGTGTGGCTAGTGGATGTCCAGAAAGCTGAATGCAGCGGAGCTGCCAGGAAACTAAAGTCACCCGGTTGAGGGTAGGATGACTCACTTTGCTAGGATATGGCTTTAAACACTCTGCTGTGGGATGATGGCTGCCCTGTTTCCTGGATACATCCTCTGCTTATCTCTCCAGTGCAGGGAAGAGTGCATGATGGGGTGAGCGAGGAACATGGTGGGTGAAATGCTTCATCTCATGGCAAAAAGAGGATTCAAATGACATTTCAAAGACATTTCCTCCTTGAAGGGAGACATTTGTAGAGGTCATAGTTATTATTTTGTACCTTCCATGATACTCATGACTCGAAGCCTCACTCACACTATAAGTGCGCACAGTCACAAACACACATATGTAGTCAGTCAGACACCCAGACACAGGACAGGTCACTTATGCAGCTCACTGACACACACAACCAGTGTTACTCCAAGATATGTTTCTGATCAACAGGATGCTTGAACAGAAAAAAGAAAGACCTTCACTCCAGCCATAGGCAAATCCTGGGTCTGCCACAATGTCACTACCATTTGGAGCTCCCCTCTTTGCCTCACCTCTTCCTTTCCAGGATTTACTACAGGAAGTGTCATCTCCATGTGTACAGAGCAGTTTCCCAATTACAGTACTTCCCAAAGAGGTGCACACCCCTTATGGCTTCCCGATTTGTACAAGGCAGGGGTCACGGTCACAAATGCGTGGCATTACGCACTGGTCATACACATACTGACATGTACACAAATAGAAACACACACTCAGACACACACACACACACACACACACAAACACCAAGTCTGCAAAGGCAGAAATAGACACAGCAAAATGTCAAATTGTGTAAACAACACGAATATAAGTGTTTACTATAACATATACACCACACAAATAAACAGCTGAACTGAGATGTAAAACAAGCAATAACAGCTCAGTCTGTTCATAGAAGTACTCCAATATTTTGCTCATTCAACATGAAAGAGTTTTAACAAACGAAAAAGATGAAAAACTTCATAACGAATTAGAATAAGGGACAGTAAAATCATAAAGAGAAGTGTGCTGTTATTTTTGTTTTGACTCAGTCCATTCACAGCTCCTAAGCTCTTGTGGTTATGGGTATGGGAAGCAGGACAAAGCTGCTTTTTAACACTGGTTCCAGAAACTCTATCCTCTCCTCCCTATTGCAGATGGCAGATGAATTCTGATAGATGGTTCAGATAGTGAACATCCAAATGTGTGCATAGCAGATGAAACAGCTCAGACTACACATGACAGACTTCATCCATGGGCCTAAATAAAACTCAGAGTATACAGGACAATGTTGTCTGGGAAGCAGTTCAATACATGTGAGGCCGGAAAGTGTTAGCACAAAGTGACTCTTTCACTTCTGCTAGCAGGAACTTCCTTAGTATGCTTCACCTAAAAAAAGGAGAATTATTGAAACTTTCATTTGCAGATAGAGTATGGTTATTGCCAATAGCACCCTAATTCTGCTTCAAAAAATCATTTCAACATTCTTTTGACAAAAACATTCTTGTGAGTCATGATTGACCATGGTATTGATGTGTTACACATTACTGTGGTAACAGTCATCTTCACCCTGAATGTACCAGCTGAGTGTTGTGCATGGAATAACCAGGAAGCCAACTTCTGCATTTTCCTATGGTTGTTACAGCCATACATCAATATAGAGTTTAAAAACTAGAATCTCAAAATTTCCTTTCATTGTCATCAACCAGTTGTCCAATACAGGGTTGCATTGTTATGGAGGCTATCTCAGAAGTATAGGGTGTGAACCACCCTCAGTAATAGCAATCGCAAAAGAGCAGTCAGGAATGCATCATAGGCAATGAGAGATCACCAATTCACCTGAAAACAACGTGTCTTTTGACTGTGGGAGGAAACCCATTCAAATTGTACACAGACTGATGCAGATTCGAACTCATACCCAATCACACAGCCTAGGTGTCTTGAGGCACCAGCACTGTCTGTTGTGCCTCAGTATCCCCCATTTTAGATTGATGATTTAAAATAGTTTAAAGCAATTCAGTGAACCTCTCTGTAAGCCACTGGCTAGAGGAAAATTAAAATTATAGAAGGTAAGACCAGTCACTGAACAATTGCCACTGTCTCAGGCAACCAACACCATCAGCTACGTTGCGGCTGAACCTAGCAGTTAGGTGTGGAGCATAGCTGGCATTGCCACAATACAAAACTGCTCAGTGGGAGCAGAGAAACAAAGCAATCCAGTGCAACAAATGGTTAAGCAAAATTTTCACCATTCTTTTTCCAAAGGGTCTCATATGAATATTCAGGATAGGCCACTTAACTGATATTCTGCAGAACAACTATTGTGACAAGCCCCTTGGAATCTGGCTCCATGGCAACAAGACTCCATGGTGACTGACCCCTTGTTAGTGGGACAGGCTCACTGTTACTGTACTTACTATACTTATGCAAAAAAGTATTGTTTCACAGCATAAAACCTTTAAAAAAGTATTTTATAAAGCAGGCTTTATAACAAGGCTGATAACTAACTTACTGGGTTTTGCTATGCATTATAAAGTGAATATCCAAGCAAATCAGTGCCTGAGCTCAGGGCTCTGTGAAAAGTCTTCATTAAACCTGAATGTGACGCCATTGCGTTTGGTGCTTCTATGCAGCGGCTCCTGCACCTCCTGTGGTATTGATACTAATTGGATGGTGCTAAAAGGAGAGATATGGCATGCATCTTTAATGAAGGGTCTCTCTCTTTTCTCTGACCCTCCCAAACCTCCTGCTCCACGCTGCTCACTGACTTCCTGGATGCAGGAGAAAATGCCGTGTTTTACTGCTACTGCGAGCCTCAGCAAAATGAGATTCTATTTTCTGCTGTTTCCTGTTCCTCGTTGCCATGGCGATGGTGTGAGCCCACAGAGCACTGCTTCCCTTGTCCGTCTTCAGCGCTGAAGCTCGATGGGTTACCTCTCTCCATCGCCTATGGCTGCAAGTTTTCCCAGCTCTTTTCTGACTCTGTGGCTGTTCCCCTGAAAAATTTTCTATTGTGATTTGCCCTCTGCAGTTTATGCTGCATGTTTGTTCACAAAATCTATCAGTGTGTTAATCTTTGAAGAAATACTCTGCAGAGGTGGTGGGTTTTTCAAGCAGGTCAGAGTAGCTTTCAGCTATTCTCTTAAAAACTTTTCCATTGTTTTTAAGTTTGAGTTCTGAGGCTTTCCATACTGAGTCCTAGATGTATCACAGGACAGACTACTATGCATACACAGATGCGCATTAAAAATTGATAAACACATTCCATGAGTGCCTACATGGTGAAGGAAGCAGCGAGGGATAAATGTCATCACATGATGCAGTCTTTATTATTGTATTTTAAGATACATAGCTACTCCATCTCTGAGATACAGACATGCCAGATAAGTGGTAACAGCCTAGTGTGAAATGTCAGCATCCTGGATTATTCGTTTTAAATAAATATCACCAGATTAAAAGCCTGTGTCTTTTTACAGGGATTGGGTGGGTTGGTGTAGTGAAGTGGTTCAATCTGTCATTGAACATAAATACATGCAAACATAGATTGAAGGACTAGGTTAGCAGGCATGTCCCTTCTATTTACAGCCCCGTGGCAAACGTCTTTGACCTTCAGTACCTCCAACATGCCACATCTTACTTAGCACACAAAATTAGCCCATGAACTGTGTGTTTTTCACTGCTGGTTTGAACAGAAGATCATACAGTGATGGTTGCCACTGCCTGATTTGTCTGATGAACAAAATGTTCTCAAATGTGCACAATAGAACAGGGTCTCCATAAACGAAAAGCTGTGGGAAAAAAACAGCCCAGTGTGAGAGGCCACTCCTGTGAGCACAGGAATTGATTGATTTATACAAAATAAAACAAGAGAAATGAAAAGAACACTAATTCAAACTCTGTAATCCTTAAAAATGTTCTGAAAAGTTTACTGTGCTACAAGGTACTTCCAGGTTGAATATGCTTATAGATTTTCAGAAGATATAGAACTCTATAGCTACATTATTAGTTATAGGCCAGTTATTTTTGGAAAGCTGAACTTTTTCTTTCATTCACTTCAATCCATCCCTCTGGTGTAACTGATTCACCTTGCAGTTTGTTGTGGTTGGAATGTATACAAGGCACACACAACCCTATGCATAAAGAGCAAACAAACAGAGACTGAACTTTATAAACATAGAAATTTTGGGCTACCAGACAAAACATGGGAAAAAATCCAGTTAACATCTTATAAATATACAGTTTATTGAATTTTCATTGATAAAGTTTCATAACTTTTTTGTATAATTTTATTTGCATCTTTGTTAATATATCACAACCAGTAACGTTAACAAGTTTGTGTCTGTAAGCAGTGAAATTAAATAGATGTGATATAATGAGGGTCTGCACAAATTTCCAGTATCTAATCTTGCTGTTCCTTATCCCCATCAATCTGGACTTATATGTTTTATTCATATAGTAAGAAAAAGCAACTTTTGGTGACAAATAAAAACAATCAATTAAATATATAAAGAAATGTAAGCACGATTTAGGAATTACCTCATTCTGCACAGGAAAGTTTAAATGCGAATTAGGTAGCTAATAGACTTAGGTAGCTAAGTAAAAAATATAAACACAACAGCCATCTCTCATTCCAATTTCCTTTCTGACAGATAATTTAAAGTGGTCTAGAAATGAATGAAAGCATCAAGCCATTCTTTCCTGGACCGTAAAAATTACTGTATGAGAAGGTCTCGGTTAACCAGGGTTTTAAGAATCCACACTGCTGTCGCTGGCACATTTTGCTATTTGAGCTTGTTAAAGGTTTTACTACAGCCCAGAGCTTCAGGACATAGTGTAAAAGGATAACAGTAATTTAGGCATTAAGTAAATAACAAGACACCAAAATAACTTAAATGGAAGGTAAACAAGGAACACTCTAAAAATGATGGTAAAAACAGAAAAACCTCCTTCAGTAGCAGAGCTTGAGGTAATTACTGTGAATGTGGGCTGTTGTAGTTTCCATTAAAGATCTCACATGTTTGTACAGGTTTAGAGTCACACTTTTCCACAGCTTTTTTGCTACCTATGAAGACAGTCAAGATGGTCAATCAGGCTTGGAGGGATGTTAAATTTTATCCAAGGTGCTCTCTTTCCCTCAGAACTGCTGAATGATTTCTAGCAGTTAACAAGGGTCCAGGATTCACACCAACTCTTTTTGACGCCTTTTTGGTATTGAGCTGCTGATACCTCTCTAAGTTGGTCCATCACCATCTGTTAATTTGATTTAAATATTGATTCATTTGTATGCCCCATTTACTGGGAGCTACTGAAATACGTGTGTTATGAATATGGTAGTATCAAACAAACAAATTGTGCTTTGATTGTCTTCTGTTGTTATCTAAGACCTCTTGTCCGCTGTGGAAAGCTCCTTTGTTTAGCCCGAGTTGTATCTCTTTAAAGCAAAGCGTCCGCCAAATGAATGAATGTAAATGTGATAAGACATGGAAAAATGAGACAAAAGATGCTGCTATGTTCTGGATATTCTTATTGCTGTGTAGAATGAAAATAAAATGCTAATCTGAAGTTAATCTCTTCCTGACATAAACACGTTATATGTTTTGTGTCTTTTGTCAGGATTTGTTAGCCTTTGGATTATGCATTATGTCCTCCATGATGGTTTGTCTAAGAGCTGTGATATAGGGCTTTTTGGACATGAGCTCCAGAATTACAAGAGATATATATATATATATATATATATATATATGAGCTAAGACGTTAGGCCTCAAATGTAGGAATACCATTTTCAGAGGACAGTGTAAATTAGGCTGTTCGTTCAGTTAGAAGCCAGTTCCAGTACACTTAAGCACTTTATTGAACTTATTATGTCCTTAATTGGGCCAATTTAACCTCTTCTCATGGTGCTAGTGGTTTAAAGCATTTTAAAAAACCTGCACACAACATGGCCTGCTAAACTAGAACCAAATACCCTCAGTCTGGAACAATTATGTCAACTAACTTTCTATATATTTTAATCCTTATTTTCTCCCAGGTTAGTCGTGGTCAGCTAACCAGTTGTGTTTCCATCCTGGAGCATGGTATGCTTGCCAGCCCTGTTGATTTGTGTACTGTGAGCCTCCAAATCTTTTCTTCTGCAACATGCAGCAAGCAAAATATCACTTTGGGTGAAGAGTGCTATTTCAGTTGCAGACCAGTGTCCAGCAGGCCACAGGTATCCCTTGGTTAAGGGGACATGAACTACTTTTCTTGTCGTCGGGTCTCTCCAGTATGTATGACAGGGATTTGAATGCAAACTCCTATTCTTAGATGCATGGAGTTTATCAGTGTCACTGGGGAAGCTTGTATTGCTTATGCTAATCTAACACTTGCCAATGAATCCATTTGGTGGGTGAAGGATACCTGGAATGGGTTGGTGGGTTGAAAATGCTAGTCAGCACATTTGATAGAAAACACAGAAGAGCGAGCTACTTACTTTGCCTCAGAAAAACAAACCTCCTGATATGGGTGTGTCTGCTCTTATTTACATGAATGTACCTAGTGATGTTCATGTCAGACAGCATGGGTCTCTGCAGATATTTGGGGTAGATGACTGGTGTCAAAATCCTGCCCTTTTCACATACCAGTACAGTACCTTAACACATTTAATACCTCTCCATCTATATATACAGTCTGTCCTTATTTTTCAGTGGCAGTACCAGGTATAGTAGTGGTTACAGCTGATACCTTGCAATAAAAGGATCCATGTAAGCTACTCACCTAGAATTACTCCTATTAAAATGATTCAGCTGTATAAATGAGTAAATAATTGTCAGCAGTTAATCACACAAGCAAAGAGAATCAATTTTTGTGAAAAATAACCAAGTATAATAGACACAATAATGCAATACATATCCTTTGCAATTTCCTCATCACTAGGGTTACTTATATTTGCTCAAAAATAATTTTATTATGCTCAGAAATAAAATAAACAAATAAACAAAAACAGTCTCTATAAAAAGTACAATAGCTTGTTTAATATTTATGGTCACACACCTGATTTTATGGATGGCAGGCTTGTTCTGTTTCTTGTCTATTTCAGATTTAAGTTACGTTCTGTAGAATTGAGAATAAGAGCAATTGTATAGGCCGAAGCCATGTTTTATATGTTGATAACGGCTAGATGGTAGACCTCTGATAATTTGGCTCCTAGGTTGAGGAATTCTCAGTTGCAGATTCCACAGGGAGACCAAACATAGAAATTATCGGCAAATTTTGCTCAGATCTTACAGAAAATGTAAAGCAGAGACCACCGATTCATTTTCACCAAAATCAATGCACATGTCTCTTACATCAAAAATTTGAATCTATCAGCTGCTTAATTTAGAACTTAATCTGCAAAACAACACTGGATCATGGTTTGATGCTGCTGTTTACCTGGGTGTTTTATGTATGTATTAGCAGTTACCTGGCATTGCCCAGGTCAGAAAGTGGAACGGTAAAAAGTAATATCAAAATATGAAAGTGGAAAGGTGGAACGGTAAAAGATAATAACAAAACATGTATCACCAAATTTTATTATGTTTGAAGTGGTTTGCGTTTAGTACATAAGCATTGCTTGTGCTGTCAAACAGGCAGATGCTGCAGCGAGAGATGCACATGCTGGTTGTAATGCAGTGGAAAGGAAAAAAGTAATACCAAAATATATATCACCAAACTTTATAACCCTGATGTCACTAATGTGTATAGTTCTTTGTGTGTGTTATATACAATTTGTAACATTTTCACTTTGTAGAGATTTTAAATTGTTTTTATTTGCACACATATTACAGCTGTTATTTCCTGTCATCCCTTGGTGTCTTGATGATGTTGATGATGATGTTGATGATGATGATGATGATGATGGTGGTGTCTTTCCACTTCTGAAGCACACCCCCCCTTCCTCACCCATCCCTCTCACTATTCTGTTCAAAGTACAAAACAAAAAGCAATCCAAAGTCAAATGTCTGCAGGTAAATAGTCACATACACAGAGTTGCCACTTTGTTAGGCACCCCCCATGTTTACACAAATGGTACAACTACTTATACATGACTACGGTGTGTGGTATAAATCAGGTAGACCAGCACTTATAGTGTCAGTTAGTGTTAAACTGAGTGTTTTAACAGGCAACACAAGTGACTTTAGTGACACTGGCTGTTCCATAATAATTGTCGCTAGACTTGCCAATTATACCATCTCCTAAAAGGCTGCTGTCCTGGGCTTTTCATGTCTTGAGTGTTACAACTATGTGTGCATTTCCAAGCCTTATTTCAAAGACTGAAGTACAAATTTTCAAGATGCAAAATTGCCTTTTTGGCATTAAACTTATGCTACAAATGAACTTGGCTACAAGTCTGTGAAAATCTAAGCTGTGCATAAAAAACAATTGGACAGAGGTTGAACTTAATAGATAAAGAGATTTGTAAATTCACTTGATTGTAATTTATTCCCCTGTGCAATGTGTCCTAGGAGAAGTACCTTTTCCCACCTTTGTCTCCTTAACTGAAGACTTAGGACCACTCATAGATTGGCTTATCTGAGCATGCTCTGTACAAATATTGATCCTGTAGGACCTCAACTAAAAGGAAATATGGACCAACCATGCTACTTCAAATCAGATCCTAAACTTATTCCACTGAAATGTGGAGACGTGAAACAGCAATGTTCACCAATTCTCATCCTCAGCAAGATCCAAAATAAACACTCAAAATCATTTTCTACCCAGAATGGGAAGACATGTGCATAGGACACACATGCGCGTGTGTTTTACGTGTGTATTAATGCATATTAATATTTGCTTGCATAATGTCATTGTATAACGTTGATTGCTTGTGTACCCATCTGTGATTTTCTGACCAATCTCAAGTTGTTTCTTGTCCTCATGTAATTGTTCTGCATCTTACTGGGTCCTGTGATTTCCACTTTGAGGGTTATATAGTAGAAATGAATTGCATAAAAATTAATTAAATCAAACCGAATTGTTTTTTCTGGAGTCCTGGACATGACTAAGACAAATAAAATCAACAAAATAGCAAGCAAAAGTACTATTGCTAAGCATTTCTGGCTTCTTGGTGCGATTGAAGGTCCAATACTCAGCTCCTGTGTTGGGAATCTGCAGAGCTTCTCCTTTATGTGGGTGCAGCTGAACCTTTAAACAAGAGGCTAGACAGCTGTTGAACTGTAGGGAAAACAAAGCAGCGGTGGTGAGAGAAGGGAGTGAACAGGAGAGTAAACAAGCTTTTGGGACCTGCAGAAAGGAATGAGGCTGGCAGGGGGTGAGAGGTGGCTGCATGGGGAAGACCCTTGGCTTAGGGACGCTTCAGAGTGGCCTGGTTCTCCATCAGTTGGACAGAACCTTGACACATGTCCTTGGTGGAAAGAGACAGGTGGGTGTGCTTAGACTCACGACTTTGGTTTCCTGACAGGCTCTGGTGTTCCCTATAATTAACGTATCCCCTCCTGCAATTTTACAATGGGTGGGGGGATGGATCCTGACTAATAGACAGGGCCTCCGATGAGACAGGCGATGTTTTATTTATGAGCGAAGAGTGCACATTGAATGGATGTGTGTGTGTCAATGCGTGTGGATATGTGTGTGTGCATGGTTTGGTGGATTAAAAGAACCTTGAATCTGTGATCTCTGGATCAATACTGTGGACAGAGAATAATTGTTCAGCTAGAGCAAGTCTTGCAATTACTTTCATCAAAGTTTGTGTTTCCTTTTACCCTATAGTATTAGTAATTATAGGTGCAGTTTATATCTGTAGTTGTCATTCTGTAATGAAACATATAGCCCATGATGTATAAATATATGGTAAATACAGATAATAAACAGTGCATTTATATTTTTATAATACATTTTATATTTAAATAAAAAATACAATAAATAAAATAATAATAATATATGGAAAATGGAAACACAAATTGAGTAGAATTCTAAGGAAATTAACTGCAAAACTAGAAGAAAAAACTTGCATTTGGCACTGACAAATTTGGGTCTGTGTTGACATCAGATCAGTGGGGTAAATAAGTATTAAGTCATACAGGCTGTATAATGAAGCTAACAATGGATCTTCTGTAATATCTAGTGGTAGGATTAAGATTTTGTCTTGTTTTCATCATAAATAAATGTAACACTCCAGTAGATCTATGTGCTAATGCATATGGCTGTGGTTGTGTGTGTGTGTGTGTGTGTGTGTGTGTGTGTGTGTGTGTGTGTGAGCACACCTGTATGTATTGATTCCTTGAATCCACCACTTGATCAATATAAAGAAAATCCCATGTTGTTTATCCGATAGACTGTTGCATCTGTGTGTTTTAAGACATTAAACACTAATAACGAAGTTTAGTTTCATTGAAGCACATGCTGTCCCATGAAGATGTACACAGCTGACAACACTGGCTTTAGCGAAAGCTTTTGTTAACTGATGATTGACGACAGCAGTTAATCAGGAACATGTGAACACAAACACCACACGCGAAATGTGGGGAAAATCAACTGAAAGATGCAAGACCAGAACAGCAAACATTTACGACCTAGTCAAAAGAAGGCAGTTTTGAAATGAACATGTTACAAGGTATCCAAGTGTCTGTATTGCAACTCTTGTTCACATGGCCACACACACACACACACACACACACACAGCATACATCTTGCTGGTAGACACAAAAAAGCAATTTACCCATGGCATCCTGCATGATGCTGGTGATCATCAGATCAATGCAGAAGTGTTTGCAAACATGTCTGCTGGTCAACCCCATCAAACCCTGCCCCACACACAACCTTCCCTACTGACATCATAACACCCTGAGCATCCTCCTCACCTTCTTCCTATCACCTCCTCACTGAATCACTGCTGTCAGCAGACGGTACTTTATAATTGCAGCTCTGCTGCTCCGCACCAGTAAGCAAGATGCAACCAGCAATCCAGTTTTCTTAGTGATGACGGTGACTGATCATATCTTGCTAGACAGAGATGCGGAGGGGGTCCAGTCAGGGATACACAATACAAGCCGGAACTTACAGAATGTAGATACCATTTATGCCATCACTTTCCTAGGAAGGTGTCTAGAAATGTTGCACAACAAATCAGATGGGCATGTTTTATACATGTAAGCAAGCTCTTCCTCCAGGGGCTTCAGTTTTGGAAACTTGTTCCATTATTCATTTATTTTAAATGCAATCATATGATTTTGAAGTGTGCATTGATGAAAGCCGAAAAGCAGAAATGTATATATGGTAAGTTAATTGAATCTGCTGCCTTAAATGAGCAAAATGAGTACATGTAGATAGATAGATAGACAGATAGATAGATAGATAGATAGATAGATAGATAGATAGATAGATAGAGAGAAGCACAAACCTTGTGTGTTATGTATAACTTATCATTCTTTTTTCTCATTTACATTTCCTACTGATTGTACAAATTATTTTTATTTGCACACATTGCTCACATTTTATTTGCACTGGCTTCTGCTGCTGCTTGGCATTGTGATGATGATGCTGACAAAGCTAATGATGATGATGATGATGATGATGGTATTTTTCCATCTGTAAAGCATCCCCCCATCACCCCTCCCTGTCCCCAGTCCAGCACATAGGCCCCTATCACCAGCAACACTAGTGATGGCTGTACTGACATGCAGACAATAATAACATTTTTTTTACTTATACTGTCATTATCTTTAAACTTTTTGCATTTAGTACATTTATGTGTATGTGTTTGATTGGTGTGTGTGTGAGTGTATGTGTAAAGCATGTTGGGTATCTGCAGCCATTTATGTATTTGAGTAAGAAAGTGCATCAATTTGTGTGTGTGGCTAGCATGTCAATGTTTGTCTGTGTGTGTGTGTGTGTGTGTGTGTGTGTGTGTGTGTGGAGCATGGGCATTGCCATTGGACATATATGTGATCAGCGTCATGGGCATTATGTATATCCTTACAGCTCTCCAGGCCTTGTTAGAGACTGAATTTTAAATGTTCAAAAGAGTGGCATTTTTTAACTTAATTACACAAAAATTTCACTGTGGAGGAAAATTACTACTGTGTCAAATATCAGATCTGTGGCTTGAAAAACAAAGTTCAGCATAAAGAACAACCAAACAAAGAATCAGACTGAGCTTTATAAATATACAGATGCTTCTTAGAAGCCAGATGTGAAGGTCCAGTTCAGATACAGGGAAACTTATGACATCATGGGTCACATTCACCTGCAGATTCTCATGTTACCTTTTAATCAGCAATTAAGTCATACCTGAAGCACCAGGTGAGGGTTCCTCACAATTGTTTATGTAATACAGCATTTTCCCCCCTTGACGCAGGTTGCTTCATTATCCAGTTCTGTTCAGCACTTCTTTTCTCTCTTGCTGAGGAAAGACGGGGGCCACCTGACGTCATCTATCTACCCATGTTGGGTATCGCTCCTCTTCCACAGCAGACAAGGTGAGTGGCTTCAATAGGAGGCCTCCAATACTGTTGGTTCGGTGAGCTGTCACTGAATAACACCTGATAACTGAGTAATAACTGTAAGTAGTTTAACACTGTAAGCTTTTTAGGACTAAAGTATCAGCAAAATAAATTCATGTAACAATATAACTGTGTAATAATTATGAAAAATATGTTTTCTACATTGGTAACATTTTATTTTCCATGTTCAATTGTTTTGATAATGACAAACTGTATATCTGACTTCAATTTACTCTTTCACATCACAGGGATACAACTTACTGATTCATTTATCTGACACTTCTCTCCAAAAAGACTATTAATGCTATTTTTGTATACAAAGCTCCTAAATGATCAAATATTCATCCATTTATACAGATAGGACATTTTTTGTCTATCATTTCAGGATATACACCTTGCTCAAGAGCGATGTTGCAGGAGGGGGTTCCAAACCCCAGTTCTGCACCTGTAAGTTAACAGTCTTATCCACTATGCTGCCTACTGCTCCTGTGTCCTCTGTGCTTATGTCTATATCTATAAAGTTCAATCTCTGTTTGTATGGTTATATGAAGTGTTAATAGTCGATGTGCAAAAGGAAGGGACATTGCTTGATGACTAAAGATCACTTGCACACATCCAAGGTTTTGCTTATCACAAGACTGCAACTGGATTTCTGCTGATGTTACCAAGCATCCATCCAATTGCAAGACCGGTCTTATAATACTTCCAACTCCTGAAAAGTCTTGCATTGCGCTTACTGAACTTATGTCGTCTATTTAGTAAATTTATTTAAATTACAAAATCCCTTTTTATGTTTGTTTAATTTTTAATTACTTCAGAGTTTGTGTTTCTGCATTGTTTTGTTTGTTTTGTTGTGTTTCCTTAAATTCACTATTTGCAAAAATGAGCCAGGATGAAGTGACTGCAGATTTTTTTCACGTACACCACTGCAGTGTAATTTTTGTTTTACAATGAAAAAAATTTTTTGTCTTCCATTCTGCTGCTAATGTGAGTTATATACTTTTCATACAAAGTAATAAAGCAACATATTATAATATGGCTTTTCTGATGGTAACGTAGCAGTGCACCCAGCACTTTCCACACACTATGGATCATCTTTAAACTACCCAATAGGTCTCGACACGCGATAAACAGCAGGACAAAGGGTCCTGAATTGGAAATGTCAGTTTACTGGGTGTTTCTTCAGAAGCTGAGTGGAGATGCGTGGATTAACTGTGAGTACTCTTTTTGTGGGAACAGGGCAAAAAGAAAGAAACCATGTGTGTGATATGTATGTGAGATGGGCTGGCTATAATAGAAATTTGAGGGTTAGTTTTAGATGGATACATGTTCGATATGTAGTGGATTCCCAAAGCCCATGGCGTAGCTGGGGACAGGAGGAGGACTTGCTGTCTGGGGAATCCCCCAGACAGAAAAGCCCATCCCTGAAGAAAAGAAAGAAATCCCTCAACTTCCATCTACAGTAAAAAAAAAAAAAAAAAAAGAGAAAAAAATCTGAAGCCATTGATATATTATTCATTCATGAGTTTAGACTTTAAAAGTTCAGAAAGGAGCAGTGTGGAGGGTGTTTTAATTAGGATTTTAAAAAAACCTCTTTACCGCAGGCTCTACACTGAACCAGCAAAGGCTGGAACCTTCATTAAAATTAGCATGGGAGGCAGAGTAAAGATTATTTATTTATGAGTGATTGCCCCATGCCCATCTGCACGCACAAACTGGGCGGATGGTCACCTGCCTTCTCCACACTGGAGGTCCAGAAAAAGGAAAGGAGACTGTGGCTATGATTAACCCGTCCTGTGCTGAAGCCAGCATCAATAAAGAGAAGTAACTATTGAGCAGACAGTCTGGAACAGCATCCTTCTTTCATTAAACCATGGAAAATAAATCATTTAGATCATAAACAGTGCTGTAGTGGAATTCAGGAGTTGAAGTACTGGACTTTGTTTGGATAGATGCTTGGCGTACTTCACATTGGAGCTTAGAGTCCTCTGGAGAACTCACACCTGCCACAGAGCAAAGTTGTTCAGCCCCGCAACTGGGACCCACTGAACACGATGAAGGTGGTGGTAGGGTGGTGATGGTTTTGACCAAAACAACACCCTTGATGGCAGAAGTTAATTAGCATTTAGCATTAGCATTAGCACTGTGCCTGGCCAAAGATTTTGTCTAATACTTCTCTCCTGAAATTTTATTTTAGACATGACATTATGAAGAATCATTATCCTCAGGTATTAACAATATCACTGGATTAAGTGATCATGGTTACATAATATCTAGGAACAGCTAGGTAAGTATAGGAGAAAATAATGGGTCAGAGCTTGTTTTGTGGTGTAATCTCAGACTTGACCAATAGTCCCTTTACCCATTTCTGCAGACACGGCTGTAGACAAGGGTTCAGTAGAATGGCATCATCAGTAGGAGATGAGAATATGAGTTCCAGTTTCCAGATGCTGGAACTGCCACTTGACATGTGCCACGGCGATGGGTCTGTTCTTGCAGTTACAGTGTTGGCCAAACAGGTCCAACCCAACTCAAGCTGTATAAACACAAAGAATGCAAGAATCACTAAATGTGGTTATTTTAGGATGTTTTAAAATGAAACCTGCACAGCGCTGACCCCTATGGGCTACAGGCCAATCCATGTGTATTACCTTGGTGTTGTGTCGCTAAAGCTTGTGAGATCCTCCGGTCTCCATGCCTGGAAGGGGAAGTGACTAATACTTTCCTGCCTCGGGGATTTCTCTGAACCCCCATAGAGGCCAAACAGGTCAGGGGTGGGATGACTGGCCTGTCCGAATAAGACTGGTCTAAGACAGCCAAGGAGCATTCAGCTCCTTTTTTCACAGATGACGTCCTGACTGCTATCCCGGAGCTCAGGGTTAACTAAAGGAAAGGTCCACCAGCTGTCAGACCAAACAGCTATTATCCTTTAGGCCTAAATGCAACAGATTTTTCAGCTTCCTCCAATATAAAGAAAAGAAGACAAAATAAATGAAGACAATAAGGCGGTTTGATCCATGGCCGGAACAAAAACCTCTTGGTCATGTACTTTAAGAGCTTTAAGAGCTCTACTGTATACACACAATGAAATGTTAAAAACTAATTAAACTGTTGAAAAAAATCATCTTTCTTTCTGAGTATTTACCAGTTTCATTGGTTCTTTAATTCACTCATCATCAATAATCTCTTTTCCATTGTAGGGTTGGCTATACTATAGTTGAGCCTATGAAAGGTGTAGAACATGAGGTAGGGTATACCCCAAAGTGGACACCAGTCTATCACTATATCATTTTTAATCATAAGAATTTGAAAATGTATGGGGATTTTTTAGTGTTAAGCCAAAAAGACCTTGAAATACAGTTAAATAGTTCCCTGGTATACAAAACGAGGCAGGAAATTTCCGGCTTCCTGGGCAGCAACAGGTGGTAATGCGTTGGAATTGTAATATATTCACTCCATGTGAAATGTGCATAATAGTATATTAGCAAATTTCACATGGAGTGAACATATTACAACATAATAGCATCATCATTATTAATTAGATGACACTTTTTTTTGCATAGCGATGAACAATATTTCACAAATTTACACAGTTCAGTACTTTTCTTTTCAGTCTAGTGCCTTACATGAAGGTGCTACAGCAATAGCAGAGAGTTAACCTTAAACACGCAGCCTTTAGGGTATAAGTGTATGTCAATCATTACACTACCTACAGCCGCCTTGAGAAAGATATTACACTGCGATAGTAAATGTGCCTTCGTCAACAATACAATGACAATGACCTTAACTGACAACCTAGCATTGCAAGCTTGGGTTCTTAACCGCCACACCAGCTGCTTCCTTTCTTTCACCCAGGGTCACTTGGCTTGGCAGTCCCCTATACCACCCACCATTTTCCCCATAGCTCTTTGTCCCCTGGACTCATCTGTTATCCCTCCATTCATAGCAAAGGCTCTTGGGGGTGGGAGGTGTTTTGGTGAGTGGGATAGGGATCCTGGTTCTCATGGGGAATTGGGCCAAGGCTTCGAGTCCTCCAGGTAAGAAAAAAACATCCGATGAAAGACTCAACTGCTGGAAAATTCACAACATTCTTGCCTCCCCCCCTCCCCATTCCATTTCCCCTACACAGACACTATGCAAATTTCCTTGCACATCTGAAACATTCTTTAATTTGACAGATTTCAATACACAGCCAGCACTGCACCTTGCCTCAGAAAAAAAGGCTATCACTCTACAGTCGCTCTCTATAAATTTTAAATAGGCCTTTACAAAACAGACTCCTTCCCACAAGCTGCTTCTCTTATTTCAATATAAGAAATAATACCATGCAGAACTGTTATAAAGATGAACCCCCCCCCACCCCACCCCACAGCCACCCCTTTCCCTTCCTCAATCCCTCAGCAACTCCTCCCCAAGCCCCCGCCCAACACACACCTCTCAGAAATCTGCATAATTTCCTTTAACATATTCTGATGTATGCAAGTGAATAATAAGGCGGATCGACATGCCAGGCAAGAGCAACGCTGTTCATTAAGGCTGTGCGCAGCTCAGGCGGGGCTCTGCGGGGTCCTCATTAAGCATTCTAGCCAGAATAAAAGCTGCCCCCCCCCCAGCCCACCAACCTGGTGGTCAAAATGAGCAGAAGCCACAGGCAGGGGGAGACAGAGAGACTGTGCCCCTGGTGAGGGGTTGCGGTTCATAAAAGACCAAGGAAGGTTTGTTTTATTATGAGAGTGTTGGTGTGTCTTTTTAATTCTTTTTAAATGTGCTTAAAAGTCCAGGCACCGACTTGCCGTGGAAGTTCATTTGCCCAGTCAAGGAGCTTTGATGAGCCCATCAAGATTAAGTTGCGTATTTATTTGTCTGATTCCCATTATTCTTTTTCCAGTTTTTGAAAACATTTCTGCCTTGCAAATACAAGGAGAGCAGAGTTTATTTTGCTTTTAAAAGACATGGTGTTTCATCAATAGTTTGAACTGTCAGTGATCAAATATCTTTATTAGAGGTTTTTATTAGGCTTTTTCCATTCCAAGTCTCCACCCATCCTGATGGGTGGGGCATCCACCATAACCCACCCTGTTCACTTCACTTCTAGATCCAAAGCTCAAACCCAACACCCCAGTGCACCTCACTGGCATGCTTTGATTCTGAACCCACAAGACTGCACTGTGGCTGCTGGCGTTCTTTCCTTAGGCAACAATCATAGGAGAAAACGAATTATTTGGTGGATAGAACTACCAGAACTACCACCCTGAGTTCTAAGAAACACTCTGCAGAGAACCCTTCTGGAGCATCTCTTCTGGACCTTATTGGACAGCAACAGAATATCCCTACCCAAAGACTGCACCCTTTGCTACCAACTGCACACGCCATCACACATGCCATATTAATCCATTACCCTGGGAGGATATACTTCCCTGTTCCTTCATGGACCCCAGTGTTATGGTTCTGATTATCAAGGATGGTCTGCTTGGTCCAAATCATTGTGAGAAACAGGTAAAAGGGCCCCAATAGAACCTCAGTCCCAGGCTCATTCATCCACCCCCAACCTGTGACTCATCCCTCAAGCTCCAGCTCCACAGCTGGCGCCAGCCAGGAGTGGTCTAGCCAGTTACATATGTGGGGGCCCCATGTAACTTATAGAAGACCAAGCACCCGCCTTATGTTGTAGCAGCTTTCACAAATTGCTGCTTTAGGCCTGGAAGTCATTTAGGACAGAGACCATCAGCATCCTTTGCTTGACAAATGCTTCCTTTCAAAGCATCCCTCCCACTGCCTTGGGTGAAATCATATACCAGTGGGAAGTGAAACTGCAAACAACATAATTTTTTTAATAATATGCAAATCCAGTGTTGTTTTCATCTTTGTGGAATGGGAGAAGATCAGTCATTCTGATTTATACTGACAGCTGTTGAATCTTCCAGTTGGAGCAGGAGAAAAGTCATGATTTTGGTTTGTCAAGCAATTTCAACCAGGTGAAGTCTTGTACTTACCTGAAATTAAAGGCAAAGCAAAAGTGCAGAATAGTAGCAGCCTATATAAACAGGCATTTTCAAGGCAATGTGTTATTAAAGGTGTAACTTTTGAGAAGAGTTTCATTGAGGCATCAAAATTGCATCTACAGTGAAAAAACAGACTGAACCATGAGTCTGGTGGCTTAAAGATGTGCATTAGAATGGCACTGAACTCCTAATAACTGAAATCATTTCAAATGACTTCCTATCAAAAGCAGAATGGCACCGTTTTCCTTAGTTTATCTTGGATGAGCTCCATCTATGTTTAAACCACTTCATACTTTTTTCAGAAAAGAATTAAACATTATTATATTTAAGTTTAAAATGTATTGAGCCTTGAGTTGAGCCTTGAACAGGACACTGTGTCTCACCAAACAATGTATGAAATTCTAAAAAAATTAAAGCAATGGAAAAGCAGTGTGATTTAATAATCCACCCTTTCAGGTGTGTCCTTAGCCCTGTCAAAACACACCATCATCAGTACCTGTTTTCCCAAATGTGGTTTTACATGCACAGTCCAAATAATTGCACCCAGGTTAAGAGGAGAAAGTAGTACTTGATGGCTCTGAATGGTTTCTTTCGTTCAACATTGTGTCTCATCTGGACTCCACAAAGGATTTCTTGTGATGAATGTCCAATGTTGCTGTCCTGGCCGCACTCTCAACGTCATTGAATGAGCTCCATTGAGCAGGCCTCGGTGAATGACAGTGTGTCCGCGGACACCATCTCAGCAGCCAATTCAGCCCGTGAAGGCAGCCATTGGAAAACGTACAATCTTCCCATCATTTCCTGCACTGTCCTTCCCCATCCTTCTAACAGTGGAATGGAATTGCAATACAAAAACGAAGGCCTATTTTCTGATTTCGTTGATTTGATCTGATTTTCATTACAGACACTCACACACAAACACGTAAAACACATTTATATCACATCCTGAACTGGCTACAGAGCCACGTTATCTGTAGGTGTGTGTGAGATTGTGGCCATCGCTGGACACTGTTATGTATATGAGTGGGTGAGACTGTTTGTGCCGCTGTGTGTCTGTCTGTAACTGAATGATTTTGTGCATGATTGTGCACGTGTGTGATTATGGATGTGTGTGATTTTAGGTGTCTAGAAATGAATGCAAGCCTACTTTTAGAATTGCATCTGAGGGTGTGAGTGCATTTATATGCCTTGTACAATAGTGCATGCATGAGTGAGGGTGTTGCTCTGTGTTTGTTGTCTGGTTACATGATTTTTGTATGATTTCAGACATATGTGTGGTTGTATGTGTTTGTATGCAGTTTTTTGTGTTTGAATTTGCGTACCTGTGTGTTTCAGAGAGTGTGGTTGTGTATGATGTTTTTGTGTGTCTGAAAGTTTGTGTGTCTGCGTGTGATTTTGTGAACATGCATGTGTAAGGGCAGACTCCTAAATGAAAGGAACAGACCTCCACTCCATCTTCCTTGGTTCCAATTTTAGACACACTGTGCAGAGGAGGTATGATGGGAACAATGACGCAGTTTGCTGCACTTTTAACAAGCCCTTTTTATATCCTTCTCACCGCGTGTGTTCCAACTGAGCCCTACGTCCCCCTCACTGGTAAACTAAATCTGACTTTGCGTGGACTCGCTGGTGGACAATGCTACAAAACGTATGCTAAAAAAGCAGTAGATACAGATGGCTGCAATACTGAACCAAAGAGGTCAAGTCAACGGTGCAGTCAGGTTACACTGGACGACAGAGCCTTTGGTCCTCCATAAAACCCAACCCCCACTGCCACCGCCACCTCCTCCTCCTCCCTGTCTTGTCTGGACGTGCCTGGTTGTTTGCTATAGCCTTTTGTGGCCTGTCGCCGTGCCCCTGCTGACAGATGGTGTAAAAGGATCGTGTTTCCCATTGTTGCCTGATGCAGAGCTGAAGCAGCGGTGCCTTATGGGGGGTTGGACATTCTCAGTGTCAGACAGCCGCTGCGTTTGCTGTCAGATGGTGCACCAGGGCAATCGCTTCAACTGCTGAAACTCAACCCCATTCTGTAAATACACACGTGGCTGGTGTCAAATTTAGCAAATACAGAAATAATGGTAAAACACGATAAAACAGCACATCCAAGAGCTAAACACTCTGGATCAAATATGAGTTTTTAAAACACGTTGACCAAAGGTGTCAAGCAGTCATCTAACAATTACACAGCATAACACAATATATTACACAGTCTTCAATAACTGAGTATGTTAGAAGACCATGTTCTCCTAGTTCTCTCCAGCTGCAGACTTTGGAGCCTGAATCTGGTGTCATCCCTTTGCGTGTGAAGTATAGATGTTTACACTCTTATCACGGGTTTTCCAGATCCTTCCCATATTCTCAAAATGTTGCTCCACTGTTCGATCGATCCTTGTATGTTGTGAATCATGTTTCCCAGAACAAGCTGAACGTGAAACAGATGGATATCGTAATCCGTTGCACTGTGTGTGCAAATGACTCAGGTATAAATTAAAGAGCAAAGCAGGGCATAAGATCCCCTCATCCGATGCTCACCTGATATCAACCGTGCTAAAAGAACACCAAAAGAACTGATAAACTAAAAATGCTAACTTACTGTTATTTAAATATATGGTATTGTTAAGGAAGGAAGGAAGGAAGGAAGGAAATAACAATGACAGCAACACTTCACAGTTGTCTTCAATCCTGTTATTTTACTTGTGATTTACCCTATGTCTCCTCATATATAGTTACATATGTAATAAGATACAGTATCTCATGCTATGTGACAGGGCAGCACAGTGAAGTCACTAACTTCCTCATGTCTTAATGGAATTTTTGCATGAGCGCTTCCTCAACTAAAGTGGTGCCATTTGAATAGTGTTTTGGAGTTGTTTTATACATTACAAAACAAGATATAACTAAAACTCAAAAAAGTGACATATTTACTCATAAGTCACTCAGTTTCCACTTTTTGCATGTGCTGTGATGTATAGCATATGTACCATGCATTGTGGGTTATTTTTCTTATAAATTTGTTTATTTACCCATGTGCAGTACTTAAGCGTCTGTTTTATGGATGCTGTTTGTTGAAATTGCACACAGATGTCCTTGAATGACCTTCGATCAGCACCTTGAGCTAACGCCCAAGTGAAGTGACACTTTAAGAAGCCCGTTTCATGCCGTTGGACTGATGCTTAACTGCTTTCAAAGACTCACATTGCTGCACAAATCGATTTAGCGGCCAGATGATGGGGGGGGAGGGGTTCGTGAGTGATTTGGTATAAATAAATACTGTACATGAAAACAGTCTATTAGGCTATATATACACTGCTGTGCCTTTATAGCCCACATCACAGCAAACCGTGTTTTAATTAACACAGGTTATAATGATGGGTGTGGTTATAATGTTGCTCAGCAGGTGCAAGTTAAATTATACCGAAACCAGCTTCAGGAGCCAAAGACAGTAACATTAATAATAAACAAATTACCAGTCACATTTTTGGAAATCAACAAGCCTGCTGTTTCCTAATAAAATACAAATTAACTGTCTTGTGTTTCAGCCATCATCTCTCAGGATGGGAACTAATATTGCACAATTGAACACAGTAATTAATCTCAAACGAAGAAATAATATTTTACTGTATACTGTAAATAGGTAATAGCTTTCAAAATGTAGGCTGACCAAGAACCTTGGAATAAAAGGGTGAGCCAAACAAAGAATAATTATTTATACTAAATATTTTGTGCAGCTATACATAGTCTAAGAAAGTTTATACTATGCATGGCTATAGTTCAAATACCACAAACCAGCTTGTCATTTTCATGCAGCTGGTGAGTTGGTATGGCTTTCTAGGCATCAGCGGAAACAATGATGTGATGAGCAAAATGCCAGCTCCTTTTATGAACACTGTAAGGACCCATAATTTTTTATACATTTTGTGACCTTTGATTTAATTAAGGCCAATATCAAATAAGCCAAAGTATTCATAATATACTTCATCCCCACTATATTGAATTAAATACAGAGTGCTTTATGGTGATGACAAGTTTTATAAACATTTATTGCAAAAGTAATGGTTGAACAATGTTAAACAATTTTATGAAAAATAATATTCTTTTTCGTTCTTTTTTGTCATCATAATCCATATTATATTATGTTCAAACTGTACAAGTCATTGGTCAGTGTACACAAATCACATTTTTCATGACTATCTCTGCTTTAAAATGTGTAACTGGACTCAGCACTGTAGCCTGTTTTGGAGATCCATGTAGAAATATGTGTCCACTAGAGTGGGCAAAAACAAAAGACAAACTGATATCCATTTTTGGCACACAGTTGTATAAAGTGAATATAATGCTTTTTATCTCACATAGCATGTTTTTGCTAATAATTTCAATGCTGCAAATTTTAAACAAAATGGAAAATATATATATATATATATATATATATATACTTTAGTTAAATGAAAAAGCAGGGATATGCCATGCAAAATATTGTCAATTATGAAAAAAACTTGTTTTCAGCAAGTGTAGTCAAGTGCTGGTCCTGTAATTTTTATGTATGTTGTAGTAGCTGATAGGTGATGTTTTTGATGTCTGTCAGACATAATTAAAAAAATGCTTTCTAGACCCACCAGGGCTCTGTGCTCCATGATGTGTGATCAAATCTGCATAATGTGCTGTCCTGCAAGTGACCGGTAAAATGTAGAAATCAACCCTGAAAGTTTGACTTCCAGGTGTCGGAAGGCTGGCTCAGGTGTAACATCTCTCCTACACCTTCCAAGACATAAATACCCCAGTAGGATTTTTAACAAAGTGTAGCCATAATTAGGCTGGCTGACAGGAGACATTATGAATCTCCACAGTATTTCCTCCAGCAGAAGCAAAACACAAAAGCTTTTATTAATGAACTGTTCTTGTGCTTGGTTTTGTGGCAAACAGTCAACACGTTTATTCTCCATACTGATTAAAAATTGAACATTTTTTTACAGCGCTTTGTGTCCCTCGTGCCTCTCTGTCTCCCCACCCTGCCTCGCTCTCTCCTTGTGTCACCTTCCCTGTGTATCTCTCCCTCCCTGGCTTCCCTTGCTCCCATACACCTCCTCCTCCCGCTCAGCTGCTGTCAGCAAGAGCGCAGAGCCGGGAGGCCCGTGGGAACGTTGCCTTAGCAACGCCTGCCACTCAATCCCATCTCGGATGTAAATGACCTCAAATTTTATTAGCACACAATTTCCTTGAGATCCCCACAGCTCTGCCTCCTTTTCAGAGCATCTCCAGCAATTGCAGTGTTTCTTGCAGGGTAGTTTCTGAGATTTGTTTTTTAACTTCGACGAGCGCAATTTTTGCAGCACAGCATTAGCAGGATCCTGCATATTAATTTATTTATTTTGTTGTTGAATGCCTCAGAACGCCATCTGCATGTGTTCAGACTCACATTGGATTAGTACAATTCTTGCGTATAAAAATGGCTGTATAAATCTGTATACTTTTAACATCAGTGATGTCCATTGCTAAATACTGTATATTTTTTCAGGCACTGTGAGTAATACTTTAAAACAGCAGGTAAGAATAACATTTGCATGAAGAAAACATGGAGCAACATCCATAAGGAGCTCATAGCTATCCTGTGCAGTTATACAAAAAATAGATTTAAATATTTTATTCTCTGTAATTTTTAAGAACAGTAGTAAAGCTATATTGCTACTACTTATGGACACGCAAGAACATTAGGAATGAGAAATGGTCATTTGCGAGTTATTTTCACAAATGTTAGTTTCAACATCCTCAACATGCTTAAGGAGTCTTTAAGTTCAACTTCAGCACTTAAGAACCTGCAGTTTTTAATGCACATCAGATTTGCTCCTAATAAACCCCATCAGGTCCACCTAAAAGAGGGTTACCTGCTGCTCGTATTTAAATCCAGACAGTCCCATTGATGAGGGTGGAAAGAATCAACAACCTGTGCTGAAAAGAAAACATGCACCCGCACACACACGTACACATGCTTCTTATGATGTGTTTATCTATTTCAAAGGAGGCCTATGACATATACTATTGTGGACAGGAGAATCCTAGAATATGCTACTGGTAGGTGTGTGGTGGGCTTGAGCTTTATGACCTCTTTTAACATGCATTCTCATTCTGACAATATTTAAA